>VZRE01008282.1:0-53990 GCA_013396775.1 Cephalopterus ornatus
GGAAGGGAAGGGAAGGGAAGGGAAGAAATTATTTGATAATTGTCACACTGAAATGGATTCTGTGAAATGTGTGAACACTTTCAGCACTGCAGAAAATTGAAGATTCAACTTTTGAATAATGTAACAAAGGAAGCAGATAATAATTTTCTGTAATTCTTAGCGTATTTCAGATCATCACAAAGAAAATAAAGTAAAAACAAGCATATGTTGAATTTAGATTACCTTTAATTTCTTTCATGCGAGTGAATGAAATGCAGAGTGTCAGAATAACTATTAGGTTTTCTAATTTTTCCTTATTAAACACATTTAAGCACAAGATTGAACTTTCTCAAAAAAAAGAATTCATGAATTAGGAGTAGACAAAACCAATATTTTCATCAAATTTGGAAAATTTTTTATTGAATTATTTTGATAAATTCTGAAGAATTCTTTTAATTAAACTGTCAGTCCAAAGGCAACCTGACATTTTTTACTTATTTCTGTGCATGTACGTACATGGGTACATTTGGGGGGGTAATGTCTGACCCTGTCAGACATCAGTATCTGAAAAAATGATAGTATAAATTTTTCTGATTTCACTTACATATCTTCTATACAGGGTAATTCTAGATACTTAATTCCAGTTAACACACTGAGTAAATAACAAGCAGTTTAGTTAAACTGCATAAAATCCCTGTGTGAAAGCTATAATGAAAACTAAACAGGGTTTAATTCAATGAGTTTAAATCTCTTCCAAAGTAAATCAAGCCAAATTAAATTAAGGTCATTACAATTTTCTATGAGGCTGTCCAATCAGGGGTTCAACACGTATTTGTCATATAACTTTAACAGCTAATTCAGAATGATTTTTCTGAGTGCCTTTCCCTGCACAGAGCAGCCCTTCAACTCAGTCAGTGACACCACGTACGGAGCAGTCCTAGGGGGGCTCCCTAAGCAGGCAACCAGTCTGCCCTGGCAGGAACATCTTCTGCCTTCCAGAACTCCTCCACAGAGGGGGACACCACAGGAGGCAAAGCTGTTCTGACAACTGAGTAAAGTTCACTTAGAATATTGACAGATTATTTACATGAGTTCTGGCATCCCAAACTCACCTAGAGTTAGTTTCAAAGCTGGAAATTGCCTGAATAAAGGCTTAAAAATTAATCTAAGGAGATAGAAATGCATTTATAATAGCAGTATTATTTAAAATTCAAGTATTATATTAGGAGAACTTTAAATGAAAAAAAAATTTTGAAATTCTTTCGCTACTCTAAGAAATAAACATTTCATTAATTATTAATTATTCATTTCATGCTTGTTTATTCCTGATAAATAATGTTTAAAAAGAAAAAAAAAAGGAATTTGCTGCCCTGGGGAAAAAATCTAAGTTGCCTGTTTTTTTTAAATCACTGTCGCTTCCTCTGCCTCATATTTATTATAAAATATTAACTGAAGCACTAAAGGTCTTGCACCCAGTGGGTTTTTTTGGTGAAGCTGAAATGTAGGCTTGGGACTGCTTTCACCTACATCAAGCTCCAGAACTTATCCAGGGTAATCTGAACAGGATGACTTTACAGTGAGCTGTACTCAAGTCTGGATTGTGTCTATCTTCAGAATATTTTGTAGAAGTATCAATAGAGAGTTACATTTAAATCCATTACAATTTGAATCAGACATCAGTTTCATCAAAACTATATTTGATAATTCCTATGTCTACTGCAATACTGATCATAATCATATTTGATTTTTAATGCAGTGGTCCATATTAAGAGTTCAGTTTTCCCTTTGCTATTCTTTATCTTGAGTACAAATGATAGACTAGCTCTGTGCATTTAATACTACATATTTATAAGGAAATATCTGGATACTTTGTAAAGAAAATTGTTTTTTTCATTAGGGAAATCATGTTATTTCTTGAGCTGTGGAACCTACACTTAAATTTTTTTTAGTAAAGCATTTTTATATCTACACATAAATACTATACTTTTAAATAGTGGACAACTTAATTATTTAATGAATTAATTAAATTTTATTTCAGTACAATTATAAGCAAAATAAACCCCAAAAACAACAGTGCACAGATTACTCAGCATATTCTATGATTCCATGATTCTATTACCTGAGATATTGTATCTGTCAAACACCTATAGCAGATATACATTTTGGCCTTGAGAATTTACCAGCCTGATTCTAATCCAGTTGAACAATTTGCTTTTGCAAGGAAAAAAAGGTCAGTTCCAACAATCTCTACTGATTTTGAATAAAATTTCAGTGAAGCTTAACTGCTTACTGTATTTGCACTGCTGTTTACTCATACTCTTTACTAGTCATAGAAATCATGTACAATTTTATTCCAGAAAGGCAGTATCAACTGTGCCTAAGCAAACAAAACGATGTTAGATAAATGGAATTCTAACAGAAACTCAGAGCAGAATAAAATGTGTTATTGTGCTACATTTATTACAATCAATCATTTCTGCTTTTGCCAAAGATGATCACAAGTAACAGTCACCAACATTGTAGACTATTAGAAACCATTTATTTGGTATCGACACACATCTATAGTGAAATATCTCAAGGGGAAACTCTTATAATACATAACAACTATGTAGTAATCAAAACTTATGTTACAGAACTGTATCAAGGAATCATTGAGACATATGGGTGGAGCTGGCACTTGCCTCATTTTCTCTTAGAAGCTTCTGCAAGAAATTCTGTAGACTGCCTTGAATGTTAACTATTCTTACTCTTAGGAACATTTTCTGATGTGATATTCAAAATTTTTCTTGGCTTAAGTCTGGTTGCTAACGTTTGTCCTGTTCAGAGGGGCTCATGGCCGGTGGTTTCTTTCTTTCGTCTTTACGCCTGTTGTTATCATATCCATGTTATATCTCCTCTTCTCCGGGTTGAACTACCACAGTTCCTTTCCTCATAGATTTTACTTTGTTAGATCCTGCTGTGAGTAGAGCACACTGAATGATTAGCAGCTTCCCAGCTTTGCAACTGTTTTTAGTTTACAAGACACTTGTCCAGCAGCATATCCTAAACAAGAGTCATATAGAAAGGCAGAGCCATATTTGAATACAGATGTGTATAGTTCAACTGGAATTCAGTCTTTATTTTATAGAACCTTAGACATTGTGATTGTTTGCTTACTTGGTATTCTCCAGCATGCTAGTGTTTTGATTTTACTCTAATC
The DNA here is from genome assembly GCA_013396775.1 of Cephalopterus ornatus. Classification (NCBI taxonomy): domain Eukaryota; kingdom Metazoa; phylum Chordata; class Aves; order Passeriformes; family Cotingidae; genus Cephalopterus; species Cephalopterus ornatus. Next base: position 3,179 of record VZRE01008282.1, read on the forward strand.
CTTATCTTGATAACAGTATCACTATGATGGAGTCTCATCAAGTTATACAAGACAACTACTCTTTGTACACAATTTGACACATTCCTTTTCTTTGACCACTGAATTGGGTGAAAACATATCAGGGTGTCAAATAGCATTGACTAAATAATTAATGTATATATATAATATCCATTTTTTATTTTTATGCTTCCTATAATGAATGGTATATATGACAACAAGTACATTCCACATTTGAAAGAAGTCTTTGTCACTCATTAAAGACAGACAAATCAGAAACTAAGATCTGAATAATGTGTCTGCAAAACAGGCTGTGCTGATCTTGAGTTTTGATTTTGAGCTTTCTATTCCCTAGCAACTGTAAGTCACAACATTGCACCAAAGAGCAAAACAAGAAGTTCTGTGTATTCAGTGCATGAAGACCTACATGAATGTATCAAAGAATGTTTTGAATTTAATTTTGAAAAGTTTTCCAGTATCTTTTTTTTTTCCCCAAGGCAACTGCAGAAATAAAGATTAGTATTCTATTTTCATGTTTCAGCAAAAAAGAGGTACAAATTAAGTGATGGTAATGATTTATGCAATCACTGAAGGAATTCTTCAGGAAGTATATGCCTATTTATAACTAAAGGATATTTTTCAGTAACATGCTTCCAAAGTTAATTGACATGTATTCTATTTCCTTTGAACATATTCTATAGAATATAAATAGAAATTGCAGTTATGCCTTCAGAAATTTTTTTATTTTTATTATTATCATAATTACAATTAATAGTGCTGGTTATATTTACTGATTGGCCTCTCGAATAAGTTCTCAGCTAGAGGCCATAAAGTGACCAGATTCTGGCATCTCTGAGCTTTTTCCTCCTTGTACTGATTTATTCTGCATTGCTAATTTTCCCCGTGTTTCTTTGTGATGTGCACTTCTTCCAAGAGACCTACATTGCATTTAGTGTTGCAATTAAATATGGATTATGCTACAACAAGAACTATAAAGAATCCCTGGATGACAGAAAGTAGTTTCCCAAGGCGCTTACAGTTGAAGTCCCCAGTTTTGCAGTTAGATCCTGAGAAGCTTCCATGAAACAGGAACAAGCAGTTAAAGAGTCATAGATGGGTAGAGTTAACTCTTCCCTTTCGACTCATTTTGTGCTTCTTTGGCCAAACTAAACTCTGGTTAATGAAGTTATTATTTTTGTTGATGGTTTCATTTACTACTATGCTATTTAGCAGTTTCTGTGCTTTTTCCCCAAGTGTGGTCAAAAACTACACCAGAGGGATAATTACATCAGTTCCATTTTTTGCAGCAACTATAACACAGAAATATTAATATTAATAATAATAATAATAACACTAATACCAATTGACAGTGATGATGGCGGAAACTCACAGATTAGTATCTTGATTAAGAAGAGGTAACCCCAAGTATTCAGTAAGATTTATAATTAAGTCCATTAACAGTGTTTATGTTTCTTACACACTTCAGTTTTATTTCCCTCACCACAAATTTTTCTTCAATAATAAGAGCTCACATATTTTACTCGGGACATTTAATCGTTATGATAGTATTTCCAGAGAGAGAAATGAGTAGATAAATGAAAACAAGATAGCATAAAATTCATGAGACAAGCACAACACATACAAAACTTTGCTTTTAGTCAACTAAATATCCAATATGTAATATTTAATTAAAAAAACACGAACAACTAAACTCTCTAACCCAAAACTTACCTGCTACTCCTATTTTCTAAGGCAAAATTATGAATTTTAATCTTTCAGCCTACCTTTGACATCACATTTTTTTTAATTAAGGTATTTGCTAAGCAAATTCAGACACTGAAACTGGTATCAGTTGCTAATAGATTTGTAGATGGTTGTCTAAGGTGAGTAGGTTAACCATGTGATCCTGTTTTTCATCATATAGTAAGGTTTTGCTTTTTGACATTTTCATTCAGATCAGTAGCAGAAATGTCCAACCACCTTGTCACATTTTGAGATTAATGGAAAATTAAACAACAGTGGAATTTTCATCTGTGGATTCTCCTTTCCAATAAAGGATATTCATTTGCACTAAGTTAAAGTATACACTTATAATAAATTAGAGTGTTTTGCAATGATGATAGGCTGTTAAGAAGGCAGAGTGACTTAGCAGGTAAAAGTATAACAACAAAACTCACAGGACATCTCTTGTTGTTTTTATTTCTGAGTGTTCAGAACCCAAGATTTCTCTCCCTGTCCCCTTTAATTTTTAATGAGGAGCAAGCTCTTGCCTTCTGACCTTTGTTTATACCTCACTCCTTTGATAGGTCATGATGAAACTTCTTTCTATTGCTTTTACACTCTTTCATTCAGGAATAAAAAGCTAAAAATGTTATACAAGGTATACACAAGAGATTGCACACTTGTAGAATACTATTGAATTAATTAGAATATGTGTAATATAACATTCTAAAAAAAAATCCCAAATTATGATGGACTTAAATACATTTAACTACATTAATTTACTGTTCTGGGAGACCATTTAACTTCCAAATTTTTACTTAGATCAAACCAATCTATGAAAATAAAACTACCAGCAGTACAGTTCTTAGGGACCTAACTTAAAAGTACCTAGAATTCTCAAGGTAGAGAACTCTGCACACAGAAATCAAGAGATATCAGGTAAAAAAAATGTGTTTTTTAAGCTGCAGCAAAGCATCTGGTAGAAATTTATGCCCTGCTAATGTAATCTCTGCAGGATTAGAAACCGCAAAATTTTCATTCTTTTTTGATTTGTCCACAAGAGTAATTTATATGATGTTTAGAGAGCTGGGGAAGAAGCATATACAATCATATACAAACTATTTCAGAATATTGAGAGCAAGGTTCCCATTTTAGTCTGTATGTCTCAAAACTTAGTTTCAATTTGTAATCAAAATTTTCAGTGCTGATGAAACTTGATACACTTATCTTGACACCGTAAAGTGCGTATTAGAATATCAACTCTTTTACTACACTACATGCATAAAACGCATAACCAGTCAATTCCCGCATGCTGTCAGTCAGTCATAAAAGGAAAATATAAAAATAAACCCTGTAGCATCCAGGAATGAAATAATCTGCCAAGAGGTGAAGTTTCATAATCCCTATCAATTAATAGAACTTTTAAGGCTTAAATCCTGTCTAAAAAAAGAAAATTATTCCATGTGAAATAACAGTGACTGATTTTATTATGCACATATGTGTCTAATCCTTCATTGAATCTTGCTAAGCTTTTGACCTCAATTATATCTCAAGACAATAAGTTTTCAATTCATTACCTTCCATTTACACTTAATTTGTTCTTTTTTTCATTGTATAATGAAAAGTGTTAAAATAACTATATTAAGATTTACGTCTATTTTCTTCAAGTCTATAGATTTAGAGACATCTCTACATTAACAATTTAGAATAAAGGTTTTGAAGAGAATCCCACCCTTATCTCCATTTTCTGCATTTGGTTTGCAGAGAGTGTTTGCAGAGCAGCTTTGCTCTAATGCACATATTCCCCTGTGAAGAAGCTAAACAGGAATTTCACCACAAAAACCAAATGTTCTCTCCTGCTCAGTGGGGACATCAGTCTGTGAACTGGGTCACGGGCCCACAGCCACTGGGTACCATGACACAGATTTTGTTCACATGCCAATAACATGTAAATAATATAAGTATTTATGTAAATAAATAAGTATTTATTATATATTTATGAGCTACCCTGACAACTAGAAGTGGTTCTTGTCATAAAAGTGGCAAGTACTGCACTCAACATCTTTCAGCTTTCAGCTCATAAAGCCTAGACCTGCTCTTCCAGTGGCCCTTCCAGAGACCATTTAGTGATGTCATGGCCTGTAAAATTCAGCTGGAGAATACTTTCCCCCTCAGCTCCCCTTTAAAGAGAAATGTAGGCTCTGGAAATTAGAAGGGAGGATTACAAAGACCAGTTCATGGCAGGGGACCTGAACTGTTCCCTTGCTGCCAAACTTTTCTGCACAAACAAGGTCAGTACTTCAACTAAATCACTAGAAAGACAGATCTAGTAACTAGTGTTTTACTTTTCAAACTGGAAGTATAACAGAACTGGAAACTCAGTGTTCTGCATTAGTTGCTGCAATCAAAGCATGAACACTCCACTCTGATGCTTTTGTCTGGACACAGAAAGCTGGAAGAGGAGAGCTGGGTGGGGTAGCAGCCACCATACACTGTCATTTTGAAATACAAGTTAGCAACAGCAAGACCATGAACAGAACTGAGGGTTTACTTCTATATGGATTAAAAAGGTAATGGTGGTGGAAATACACAGATGCAATAACACGCTAGTCTTCCATATGGAATAGATGAAATGACACTGTTTCCCCAGCAGATATGAGGAAGTGTGTGTAGTCAAGGAAACAAAAATTTACTGAATAAGTTTTCATCACAGGGCTTGAAACCATCTGTATATAGGGACATTTGGCCCAAGTATCCAACTTTATCTTATGAGAATGCCATGAATCACATCCAATAGAAACATGAGGAACAGCAGAGCCATTATTATCTATTCATCTGCTGCTGTTGAGTTGGGAGTAACTGATTTCAACAGCTAATATAAACATAGCCTTGCATGAGCATCTCCCTTTCTCTGTGGTAAAAATGTCAATCCTCTCAGTTTCTGGAGATCCCCTAGACCTTTTTTCATATCACACAATTCTAAAACATTTCCATTTCACTTACTACTTTTCCCTAAATAGAATGAGAACCAAGTAACCTGTTTCAGATGCAGATGCCTCATAATGGACAAACTTGTACTATTATTACTGTTAGTTTATATTTTCTTCCACATCTGTCTTTTCTATTATTACTGTTAGTTTATATTTTCTTCCACATCTGTCTTTTCTATTATGACAGCACTGTCATATTTTTTGCTAGATATGCAGAGTAATTTTACAACAACTTCTAGAATTCTGCCCAAGACTCTTGTATTTCTCCAGTTTATGCTAACTGACAGCTTACAATCAAGTATTCTTTCCAATATGAATTATCTGGCATGTCTAAGCACACACTTATGATGATACTCATTCATTTAATTTGAATGGACCACTTACCAGACGCTGTGCTGATTATGACAGGGGTAGTGTTTTATTCAGAGTGTTTAGTAAGGGACTATGGTTTAGAGTTGTGCTGAAAATAATGATGATAATAGATGTTTTTGTTATTGCTGAGCAATGCTTGCACAGCAACAAGGCCTCCTCTGTTTCTCATACCACCCCACCACTGAGGAGGCTGGGGGTGCACGAGAAGCTGGGGGGTGACACAGCCAGGGCAGCTGACCCCAGCTGGCCAGAGAGATGTCCCAGACCATATGGTGTCATGCTCATTATGTAAAGTAGGGGGACGGAGGAGGAAGGGGGCATTTGTCTTCCCAAGCCACCATTACATCTGATAGAATCCAGCTTTCCTGGCAGCGGCTGAACACCTGCTTGCCCATGGGAAGTGGTGAACGAACTCCTTGTTCTGCTTTGCTTGTGAGTGCAGCTTTTCTTTTGCCTGTTAAACCGTCTTTATCTCAACCCACAAGTTTTCTCACTTTTACTCTTCTGATTCTCTCCTCCATCCTACTGGTGTGGTAGTTGGCAGCTGGGGTTAAATCACAATGGTTGTCCATCCAGTTTGTCTTTTCTTTTTGTTTCATGGATTGTGCCATTGGTCACCTACTTTTGCAGACTGATGACAAATGACAAACGACAAACAACCTCACTGCTAGAGAACCAAGGAATATGTTTCATTTTCCATAGCTAGAATGATTATTTTTCTTTGTTTTCTATCTGCTACAATTGCATCTACTACCTCATATTATACTCCATTACATATTATTTCCCTTCATATACTATTTTGCTTTACATAAAATTACAGAAAAAACCAAAAATGAATTATCATCTTTTCTGAGCACACACAAGTGATTTACCAAATACTACTGGTTCAAAATTTTATTTTACTTCTGTAAAGGCTTAATTTTTACCCCACTGCATTTTTTTTCTTTTTTTGCTCAGTGGATGGCTTCAGTTAAATTCACACCTTTTCACAGAAGCTAGACTGACTTGACCTCTGAAGAGCCCTGTCAAGTCCCTTCACATGCAATGACAATGTTTCCCTCATAGCCATTATCAGAAGTCTCAATTATTTTTTGGAAGTGTAAAGAATAATCTTTCTCATAGGCACAGTGTTTAGTCATGTACAAATCTGGATTCATGTCTTTTCGTGTTTAAAGTAAATGTCAAATTAACACATTTTAAAGTATCTATAATAGTGTGATTAAGGAGGTATCTAAGTATTTATTATATGTCCTTAACCCTTATGTAGTTATTGAAAGCAATATGTCTTAAATTACAGCAATTTTGTGCTGGCAATGAGGTCCTCTCTTACGGGACATTACATAAATTGTAAATGTCTTCCCAAAGCATGATCATCAATCAAAACTAGGGATGCTAATGTTACCAGCAAAATTAGAAACAGGCTGTCAAGAATCAAATACAAAAATCATTATGAAAGAAATTAAAATTTATATTTAGCTCTGAAAGTTACTTTTCCCCAGTGATGACAGTTAATAATTTTGTGTCTTTTCTGTCAGATTTAGGGACATTTTATAACAAAAATTGAATACTTACAAATTAATTTAATGGCTAATGAAGTATTTATTATATAGATCTGTTGTTACCACCTGGAAACCTGGTTGAGAAAAGAGGCAGGAAGGAAAGGAATTACTAACAGATATCACTTTTCATCAAACTCCTCCAATAATTTGAAAAAGATAAAGAGACCATTGTCTTTAGTGGAAAAAAAGACTCTAAAACAGGGGAAAAAAAAAAAGAAAACAACATTGATTTATCTTCTTACGCCAACTGTAAAAAATCAGTTTTGATTAAAAAGGTCAAATTTTCAAAATTTAGGACAACAATGAAGAGAAGAGTTCAGACTGATCCTCTGCTCAGAATAAGACAACAATAGTTTTGGAGACTCAGACTACTGTCTATCAAACTGCCATTGAGAAATGGTTAAACTTTAAATATGCAAAATAGGTTTTGACTTTTTTCTTTTTTTCAAAAATATTTTTTGTCTTACAACTTTATTTCTACCTATACTATAGAATGTCTATAGAACTAAAACTAAAAGCATATAGAACTAAACTAAGAGCACAACTAAAAGAAAGGGAAGAGGAAAAGATAAAAGAAAAAAAAAGGAAGATTGATTATTATACTTGCTATATCTATCACTTGAAAAACAGTTTATGAGGCTTGACATTTTCCATGGCCTTAAATAATTAACTCCAGGATAAAAGGCTGAGAAAATATGATTAGTCAATTAATAAATGTTATTGACTTAAAAACATAATAACTTTACACAGTGCTAGATCTATTTTACATGGCATACTTATGTACATTCTAGGTAATCATTCCTCCCTAAAACTCCTTTCTCTCTTAAAAAATTAAAATGAATCACAGTGATAGTTGCTTAATGAAGCATGTATAAATATTCAGTTTCTTTTTGGATTGCTAGCTAGCATACTGTGTGCCTACTGGGTCATTGTATCAAAATAAAATCAATCTCATTTCTCAAATGTGATATGCAAAGTTATGATTTCTTTTTAAAAATGAGAACATTTTCTGTAGCATTTTAAATAAATAGGTATTAAGAAACTGAAATATTTCACAAGCTTGGACCTATACTTACCATAAGAATTTATTCAATCTACTAATTTTTGAAAGGCCTGTTAACATCAGCTTTAAAAAGCATTGAAACAAAACCAAAAAAAAATTCAAGGAGAAACAGAAGCAAAGGCAGAATGCTCTTTTATCATAGCTGCAGTTTATCTCAGTTGCATTGATGTAACTTTTGAACTCATGTCAGTTTTACATATTGAGAAAGATTAAATGTCTTATTACTCTTACCAAAAGCAAAAAAGTGTAGTATTTATAAAGAAAGCAGAGAACACTGCCACTGAAAGACGAGATGAGTGATACTATCTGACTTTAGTTATAATGCTATCTTTGTGATAACAGCTCTTTACCAAACATTCAGTAACTGTATGTCTAGTAATCTAAAATGGAGTGGCTGTGCGGTGATGTTGCACACTAATAACAGCTCTAGCATGATTCAACTGACCAACATCAATTTCCTTCCTGCCCATAAAGCAAAATCCATCCAGCCATATATTGGAACATCTCCAAGCAGCAGCCCAAGATAATACAAAACTAATGAAAAACCTACCCAATAATATTCTGTACAGAATCAATCAATCAATCTAACTAGCTAAAAAGGTGAAATCAAAGAAGAAACACTTCAATCAGATCCTGAAAGATATTTTTTCCACCTGAATCTTCTTATTAACAATGTCATTATATTTTGATGTCTGGAGTTGCATTTGCATCATCAATACTTCCTTTCCACCAAGTTTTCTAAATATTAACCTTTCAAGAAATATTGGCTGGTTCTAACCTTTTTGACCTACCAGCTTCAATTTGGAAGTAGTTTAAACTGAGATTAATGGGTTTGGCATATTGTTTCATTTACTTGCACTGTAAGAATGATTTAGGCTCATATACATCATAAAACATCAGTATTTAGTTGAATTCTTGACCTAATTCTTCTGAACAATTTGTACCCTTCCTGTAGTGTCTAGTCTTAGTTACTGTCAACATTCTAGAACACACACAATGTTTACCTTCCTTCTAGAGAACTGAATGCAAACAGGATATATTCTTGAGACAGCTGCTGAGCATTTTGGTGTTGAAGTTTTTACACTTTCATACTACTCCTACAGCATTTTTTCACCTAATAAACTCTTTGTCATTTAACCTGATCTACAGCCAGTGCATGTGAATGTATTGTGTTTATCTGCAGAACAAAGCGTGCACTGAGACTATTTGTAAGTGCACTAATTGCCAACACCATCATGATGGGGTGTATCAATAACTGCTGTATTTCTACTGGATAATTTTATTTTTGCTCTCCTAAACACATCAAAAAAACAGTATTACTTATTTGTTCATAAAATGAAGTTATTTAATATACATTAAATAACTAAGTAACTAATGCTTTAAACACCACTTTCAGATCAAAGCACAGTAACTTTGGAAAATAATTACTTACATGGACTATCAATTACATTTTTAGTGTCTCTTTATGCAATTGTAATTCTTATTTTGTTCTCCAAGTTCTGATATAAATGAACAGTCAGAGAGGCTTGTAATGGTTTGGATTCCACTCTGCCACATAGGGTTATTAGTGTAATATTGGTCTGCAAAGGACATGAAAAAGTGAGATAGGAGAATAAGACCTTCACAAGAGTTGTAAAACAGAAGGGACCACCAAAAGCTGATGTAATGACACAGGCAGTAAAAGGAAGCTGCAAAATTCAGGTACTATGATTGTTTTATTTAAAAAATAGGGGTTGTGAGTTTTGGCACCTGGGGAAAATGGATTTTTCTGATAGCTCAAGGAATGATCACCTATAACTGAAAGACCAAATAACAGGTAATGGTTATTGGTACAATGCATGAGAAAAAAAAGAAGTGGTTCTGTGAAGTGTAACAGAAGTTTAAACCTTACAACCTGCTGTGTAGCCACCTAGCAGCTCCTGATAAACCAGCAGACTATATTTTTAGGTGTGCAGAAATCTTATGGAAAAACATCTATTTCCACAGCCACTGGTGGCCGCAGAGTTTTTCTACATTATTAAATGGAGTAAAAAGGAAGGAAATTACTTTTGAGCATATAGTGGAATTAAACAAATTGGTATAGCCCTGTCAGTTTTGTGCAAGGCTCTGGGTAGGTCAGGAATTTATACAACTCGTTGTGGAACCTGGTTTTGGGCAGGAAACAGAAAGGAGCAATCCAAAATCAGCTGCCCAGTGAATACGGTCTGACCATAAATACACTGCAGCAGTGTTAGTACTGAAGAGGCCAAGTAGTTGCCCAGTATACCATAAAAGATGAATTCAGGAGTTGAAGCAGTTGTAGCATTAATTGCATTTTAATTCCATGTTAACTCCACACCCTACCCCCACCCTCTGAACCCCATGAAATATTTTGTTCTTGTTACTCAGACATTTATATTTAACACCGTTAGTTTCTCAAACTAGGGTGCTTCTTGACTTCCTACTGTCTCTTTATCTGTCGTCATCATCATTGTATTTCCCAGCACTTAATCTGTTTAGAAGTGTTCAAAATCTGATCATTCATCTTTCTAATTCCGAGCTGCATTCTCTAGGGTAAAAAACCAACCTGTCCTCAGATTTTGTCCAAAAGCTTTTCAGCTTGCTAAGTGAATACACAGTTACTCAATAAAAGGTAGTGAATAAAGAATCCAAAATACACCCACTGACAAATACTGCAAGCCACTGAGTCCAAGCTAACACTGAGCATTTGAGGGCCATAGGTCAACTGGCGGAAACCTCACAATTTAGACAAAATTTCTGACAATAGTACTAAGTAGGAAAAAAAAAAAAAAAGACAGGCATACAGTGAAGCAGAACCTTGTGATGAGTTTAGGTGAAAAAAGAAGCAGGTGAAGAAGAAACAGAACTTTTCTGATAAAAGCAGTTATATCAAGGAGAGGAGATACTCAGAATATCATCAAAGTACAGGCAATGCCAAAAATCACTGAACAACATTTAACAAAATATCAGCACCAGAAAAACGCAAAGATTCAAGCAGAGCTGCTCTGCCCATGAAGCCATGGTATCAAACAGAGCATGAGGACAGCAAAGGAAAGACATCAATAGTACAGAGCACTTATTAGATCAGATGCACAACTAGCCCACTGGAAGGTTAGCACAGAGTTAAAGGAAATGCCAGATAAAAAGTGAGTGTCTTAACTCTGCTACTCAGAGAATACCACTGTTAATTTTGCATAAGACTAAAAGAATCAAAAATGGAATGAACTAGATGTGGAGCAACAGGGGGAAGGAGAGAAGGAGGGGAAAAAAAGGGAGGGAAACAAGAGACAGAGATGGGAAAAAAGGGGGAAAGGGAGGTTTTTTTTTTTTAATGGAAAAAATAATGATAATAAGTTCAGTTTGGTAACTTTAGAATAATTTCACGTGGCAGCAGAATTCATATTTCAATTAATATTTGTATTTATCCCAGGAGCTAAGCAAATTCTTTCTAAACATGACAGTGCTTTTGACCTAAAGATGTCATTAATTTCTTACCCTTTCGTTTCTCCAGGTTGACTTTTCTGGCTGACTCAAGAAAAAAAAAAGACATAGCCGGATGTTTATGGATGAGAGAAACTAGTATGTTTACAGTGATATATCATGGTAAAATATCATTCTTCTAATAATCTGTGCAATGATTGTAAAAAAAAATTAATTTAAATTCAGATGTGGAGACAATGGTAGAAATAAATAATATGACAGTGAAGAACTAAAAGAAAGTTGACTGCAGAAGTAGAAAAGGAGAAGAAACAAGAGAATAAATAGAAACAGAAGTGAGAAAAGGGGGACAATTTTGAAGTGGTCTACAGGTTTTTTAATCAAACATAAGACATTTTCACAAATATCCTGTAGGAGTATGTTTTATATGCTTTCAGTGGTGACACTAAAATGGGAAAAGAAGATCTAATGTGCAATATCAGATCTTCAATAGCCAGTCCAGGAATCTTGCTGATTGTATCCATCAGCCAGCAGCAGCGTTTTCATGAAGGCAACAGGCACACTCCATCTGTACTTCTAGTGGGAACATTCCATTCTTTAAGGACCATGAATTGAACTAGGGCCATTCCTAGTTAACGAAAAAAATCCATGGTAGTTTGTGGTATCCGTTAGATGATTTGCCTTGACATTCTTATATCATGCTATTGACAATAGGAGGAGTAAAGACAAACCTTCTGATAAGTATCATCGATAAATGCTGTGTTTATAGGGAAATAATCTAGACACCAAACTCCACAAATGTTATATTAGCATACTTCTGCTCAGCCATTAATATAATACCAATGTTTGTCTGCCACCAGCTAGATTACTGCAAACAAGAAAAAATAGAAAGAAAAAAGAAAATATGAGAAGGGGAGAGAAACAAGTTTTTTGAAGTTCTTCAAATAAATAATGTAAAAGTGTAATAAAAAACTAAATGGAGGAAAAAAGGAAGAACTAGAGAGGGTGGCATGAAGTGACATGCAGTAAGAGGTGAAAATGATACCCTGAAGCATGACTAAGACAGGATGTCAATAATTCATATAAAGAAATGACTATTTAGAAGTGCAAATCTTACCTCGGCTTGCAGTGTACAGGTGTGATGGGGATCTGTGATCTGTCAGTAATCAATCAGTATTTTTTATTAAAAAAAAAAAAGAGCTTGGATAATTTATACTGAATTTCATTGTGCCTCTAAGAGGTGAATATAACACCTGGAAACAGCTGGGCCAATGAACCCATGACTAATAAGGGAGGTACAGAACAGAATTATGCCAATTTGACTCACAAAAGTGGCTGCCTATAGAACAGGAACACGTATGGCTGTGACTGTACCTGATTATGAGAAGATGGAAATAAATGTCCATGTGTATCCTGGACTGAGCCTGAAGGTTATCAAAAGAAATGCTGACAGTGTGCCCTATCTGTATGGGGCTATATTACCAGTTATGAATCCACACTCTCTAAATTCTCAAAGCAGGACCAGTATCTTCACTTAACCTTTCCCTTCTCATCAGGTAAGGCAGTATCCTGTTCAGAGAGAAGCAAAGAGGGATATTATTTTAAGAAAGGTAGCGGTGTAATCATTTGTCATTCTCTACTGAAGCTAAGAGAACACTGGCAGGTTAGATGTAGAGTAAATCTAAAAATGTTACCTACAGTCTAAAAAAGATACTCTCATTTATCCCATACTTGGAAAATACATTGCTACCAAGACAGCTGCTTTCGTGTAATTTCCCTGAAAAAAAAAACAAAAATAAACCTTTCCTGCCAAAGGTTACCAGAGCATATATATCTCAGTCAGCTGAATATGAAGAGAGTTATCCTCACACTGACACTGGGGTTGTGATGAGAGGACAGAAAGACACAGCACCTTATGACAAAGGATTAGAATAGCTGTATAGTGCAATATTTTACCTCTGTGCAAATATGCATAAAGTTTAAAATCACTTAAATTTTAGCAACAGGAAAAAAATTATAATGATCAAGTATTTCCAGATGTTAGGCTTACCTAGACAGACAAGACAGAGGTAAAATCATAAAATACCCCTCTTGCTTAGGGAGTAGATTTCATACTGTTTTCTCAACCATAATTTCTATTTCTGCCAAGTTAGGTATGCATTTAAGTATCTTTCTAAATAAGACAATCCCGATAAATTAAATCTGCATGTGTACTGAGCAATGCATTTGGTTTGTCTATCTTAATTTGATTGTGAAAAATCAAGCCTGGGAAAAAACACACTGTAGAGTTGTCACGTTTCACCTATGAGAATGGGAGAACAAGATTCCCAAATCCCCTTGGCGCAAATTAGGGTGAGGTAACACTCAAGGTCCTTACACAAAAAACCACTTTAAGGGCACAAATACCTGTAAATGTTAACCCACTCACAACTACCAGCCATGCAGAAACACCAGCTTTACTGGAACACCTATTCAGAAACATCAACCTTTTTCACAATCACATACACCTAAACTGTGGGGCTTTGTGAGAAGTCCAGGCAGGCTGTTGTGTTAGGAAAAGGAAAAAAAGAGGGGGAAGGAGGAAGGAAGGCAACAGAGAGGGAGGAGGACAGAGACAAGGGGAGCCCGCACCTCACACACACACACCTCCACCTTCATGATTTCCTTTGTCCCACCTCTGGGACTCTCCCTTGGCATGTTGCCCAGACTCAGCGCAATCACTTGGGCCTCATCATTTACAATAATTGTTTTATGTTAATGGTTATAAATATCTTTCACACCTAAGGTAGCTGTAAAGAAGCAAAGTGTGATCATTATCAATATGAGTATTAGCATTTGCTGTTGTCCTTTACCTAATTAAAGAGGGGTTTTTAACGATTTGATTTAGCTCAATATTTGTATTGGTCTGAAGTGGCAACTGGGAGATGGAGTCTTAGAGAAAGTATTATGTTGACACATTAAGTACATTTAATATTCTATTACATATATTCCTGAGAAAATATTTCTGATTTCTTTCTGGTTTTGGTGTTCTATTAACAATTCCACAACACGTCTCTGAGCAGCAGTTTTGTGAGTGTCTTGTTTTTTTTGTGTCCACTGTTTTGGTTATCACATATGAAACAAATGAAGAGCACCATGAAATTTGATACTGGGATATTTGTGCAGTGCTCATCTTAGCCGTCCCTTGTCAATTCCCTTGTTCTCCACCAAGCTAAACAAAGTATAAAAACATTTAATTTTCCAAATATTAAAGTATGGGACAAAAGTCTTCAAAAATGAACCCTGCTGCATGAGAATAGTAATGACTATCTCCTAACTCTCCAAGTTGAACTCTGAATTCAGAAGTAGCAAGATTTTGCTTTGAATCCACTATCAGATTTCAAGCTAACCACAGCTCTCAAACCACCTAATCACAACTGACACTTGGTCTATTCCCTTCCAAGCTGAAGCAGAATTTTAAACTTTATTTGGTATTTAAATTTATCAGAGCATAAATCTCTTCCAACAGTGCTCCAAGAAGTGTCAATGCTAGCCTGCTAGATCAAATTTTAACACCTACTGAGGCATGCTTGTTTTGTGAGACTTAACAATTAAATTGAACAAAACAGGTGAACAGCATGCTGCAGATGATTCATAAACATGTGAATTATAGCTTCTGGGTTGTTTTTCTTTGGTAAGTTTGTTTGTTTGTTTATGGGGTTTTTATGTTCTTGATAACTGCCTACATCATTCCCTGAGATCAGTTTGTCAGCCACTTTCAGAAGAATTATGCCAATGTTCGGGGAATGTCATACTGGCGTTTTGAAAGGGGCTCTTTTTTTTTTTCAGCAAGGAAGGTGTGTTGGAATTAACTCTTTATAGGTCAATATTTATCCCCTAAATCATTAGAAAGACTAGCTTCTTTTTCTAAAGTTCAAGACACAGAACATCTACAGAATATATCTACATTTTTTACATATCAAAAAGAAGAATATAGTAAGAAATTTATTTAATAGAAAAATTACGGATTTGGGGATAGTTTGTATAAATTACAGTTGCAATTTTAAAAGACTCAAAGTGTTATTCATTAAAACCCATAGCAAAAAGTATTCTGAATCAGCTGAGACGGGACATCAGTATCCAAAACTAGTCATTCTGCTAGTATACTGCAAGAAATAAAATTTGCTTTCTGACAATTTATGACTGAGCAGAGAAACTATGGTATGTATTAGGAAATAGGCTCTATTTATCAGTGTTATTTATCATCTTTTGAATGATTTTCTTGCTTTTCCTGAGCTGTAACATCTTCTCGTGAAGTAATGTGTCCTAGAAATGTACACAAAACCAAACTTTATTAAACTTCCTTATAAAAAAAGCTTGTGGTTGATCAGAGACTGCTGACACAATGTCTAATGTCTTAACCTGATCTATGTTTTCATTTTATGTATGTTTTAATTGAAAAATTATTATTTATCTTCTATTAGTATTCATATCCCTGCAAATGCTTCCTGCTGTATTTCTTTTTTTCACTTCCTATCCTGTTGCCCCAAAATGTAGTTACATAGTTTGAGTTTAAAGATGAAATACATTTATAATAGTCTAAAGACTTAAATTTAAATCATCATATACAGATATAATCAAAAGCTGCGTAACCATTATTCTAAGTTAAGTCCTTCAAAACTAGCTCTCAGGGCAGTACCAGTAGCTAGTACTGATGGATTCTTATTTGATCATTATCATAAAAATGAAAATACACTTATCTATAAAGGAATTTGAATTCTTTCTCCTTTTAATCTTTGCATATTACTTAGTTTCTTCACTACAGCAACGGACTTTTTTTTTAGAAGCTTCACTTCTAAGACTGTGACTGATTCTACTGACTTCAAAGTCAGCCACGTGCAGAAGTGCTAAGCATGATGCAAAAACTTCAGTTCCTCTAAAAGCAGGAAATAACTTTCCTTGTTTCTACTATATATATAGTGTTTTGCCTTTTAACTCCTAACTGAAGGTTATAAAAACATGAAAGCTTAATAAGCATCAGTCTATCCATGACCAGAATTTATTTAATTCATAATAAAATCCTGCAGCACCACAGTTGCTATTGAAATGAACTAAAACCTGGAAAAAACCAAATTCCATTTTCACATGACTATTTTTTGTCAGTCAGAACACTGTAATTTTTTTAGAGCTCAGACTAACTCTTAAATTCTTAATATCTCCGTTCTTTTGAGGAGATACATTTTGTTTTGGAATAGGATCAAAAATGCTGCTCAATTCTTGTGGGCCTTAAATAGTCATTGTATACTAACTTCAGGCACTAATATGGAGCGGTTTGGAAACCAAGATATGGGAGGAACTGTGTTTTGTTGATGATCCCCTGAGTCATCCAAATGCCTTAGAACACCACTTTTCTAAGAAAATAAATCCACTTGAGAATTACCTAAACCCACCCAATTTTCATTAGGATTTTTTATTCATTTTATCTCTGCTGCATTGATACTAACAGTGCATTAAATATTAAAGAAAATATTCAAAGCATCCTATGGGACAATATATTTCCTATAATATCTGAGGCTTATCCTTTTGACTGTCAAGTTTAATATCAATAAATAATATTCAAGCTCAATTGTCAGTTGATAACATACTGCAGGCACGTTATTGATTTCCAACATTGACTACTAGGAGTGATAAGACACTAGCAGGAAGTAACATCAAAATGAAAAAGGTTTTTGTGTCTGTTCTCTGGTTTGTACACATTTAGGAACTGACAAGAAACTTTATGGCCTGTAGACTAAACTTTCTAGGTACAGGACATATAGAATTCCCATTGAAGTCACTGGGACTCTTGCTAATGAGTACATACTAGATCAGTCCCATGATATCACTTCAACAGTACTCAAAAAAAACTTGGGAAATATAGAACTAAAATTATTTCAGTAGTTCTGGGAATTCATATCTTCCTATGTTTCTGATTGCCTATTAGAAAGCAGTAGTCTTAATTTCCATTTAATTTTCATTCATGTAATTTTAAAATGCCATTTCTTTTAATCTAAGATGTTTGCTGGTAACTGAGTTCTAATTGCTTAAAAAACAGGTTCCAGTGCAATTATTAAAGAAATCTTTGATTGCCTGAGGTAGATAGATATAATTTCCTAGACTGTACAAATTAGTTATCATTGATCTGCCTGACATTCCATGCCTATCTCTATATATGTGCATACACATGTGAGATAAATATATGTGATATATATAAATATATATATATAACTTTAAATCTTGTTTAATAGCTGAGGGTTGTTAGAACAGTTTCTGTTCATGATGATTTGTGATACACATTGATACGTTTTCTCAGTAGAAACTGACACTGATTAATAGATAAGCTAAGAACTCACTATTATAAATGTGCTATACAAGCAGAGATTCCTTTTTAAAGGTAAAATAAAGCTGTGGAATTCAAGGTCCTGAAACCGAAGCAGACCAGACGACTGAGTCTTGTTTCCTGCTTCCCAACAGTATTTCTCCGGAAATGCCTTTAGTTTTCGTTGCTATTTATGGCAACATGTTGGCATGAAAACTGCTAACACCTGTGGTGGGTTGACCTTGGCTGGAGGCCAGGTGCCCACCCAGCCACTCTATCGCTCCCCTTCTCAGACGGACAGGGGAGAGAGGGAATAACACAGAAAACGACCCATAGGTTTAGGCAGCTTACTAGAGCAAAAGTGAAAGTTTACATGAGCACAAACAAAGAGGAAAATAACAAGGTTTATTCTCTACTTCCCATTAGGAAGAGATGTCTGGCCATGTGCCGGGAAGCAGGGCTTCAGCAACACAGAGCGGTTGCTCCAGAAGGCAAACCTTGTAAATAGCCAATGACCCCAATTCCTCCTCCTTTCCTTAGCTTTTATATCTGAGCTGACATCATATGGTATGGAATATCCCTTTGGTTAGTTTGGGTCAGCTGGCCTACTTGTGTCCCCTCCCAGGATCTTGCCTGCCCGACCCCCCACTCCCTTGATGGGGGTGGCGGAGGGGGAGGAATGTTGAGATTGTGCTGGTGCTGTGCCAGTAGTGTTCAGCAGTAGCCAAAACACTGCTGTGTTATCAACATCTTTCTAGATAGCAATGCAAAATATAGCACTGTGAGGGCTGCTGTGGGGAAATGAGCTCCACCTCAGCCAGACCCAATACAACACTGTGCTGTATGTGAATTTTCTAATTGCCTTCAGAGTGAGAGCTTCCAGCATGTGCACCTTATTTATCTTTCTAGAAAATTATTAACTGTTTGATTTTATCACCCATACTGACTTCTGATGTTTGTCTACTGAATGGATGACATAAGTAAAACGTTACATTGCACATACATGAATTTCATGTGACATGACATTTGAGTAATATATATATCCCATTAACGTATTATTAACAATATCTTCCATATTGTATTATCATTGATTCCTAAAATTTTATAAGTCCCCTGTTTTGGTTTGTGTTTCCATCTTTAGCGTTTTTTGATTCCAGCAGGAAATATATTGCGTGTTGTTTTGGCCACCACTATATAAGAAAGATTATTGAGCTATTAGATCAATATTGAGCTATTAGATCGTCCATGGGAGGGCAACAAAAGATGGTGAAGGGCCTTGAGGGGATGGTCCTGTCCAGGCCTTAGGGTTGGACTCGATGATCCTTGTGTGTCCCATCCAACTCAGCATAATCTGTGAAATTAAGTACCTAAAATAGCTGAAATGTTCTCCAGGCTGAGACATTTCTGGGAGTATGCAGAGGTGAAAGGAAAGAATTTTAATATTCAAGTGTGCTTTATGAATGTTAAATTCTTTTGTCTTTGGCCATCAAGTAAGCACAATTTTTGAGCATTTAAGATTTTGATGTTTAAGTTCTACCCATAGCCTCGCGTGGATTGAGTCTGAGTAAATTTGGTAAGGTCACAGAATGAAACCTAAAATATCAGGAATTCTTGCCACTGCTAGACCCAACCACAGAAAGGCTCTGATTTTCCTTACTTCAGTTGAGCTAGTTGTTTTTATAAACTCTGATCTGAATTTGCCTATTAGGGCTATTTGCAATGGTGAATCTGTGGGACCTATCCGTTAGTCACTGTGATAAAACATTTTTCTTTAAAACTCTCCAACAATCATCAAAACACTAAAAGCTTTAGATGCTCTCAGTCTACTGTAGAATCAATGTAAATGGTTTCCAGTCCATTGAGAGAGTGACATTTCAGAATTCTAGTCTTATTTAATGTTCACTTGGAAGGCAGTAAAAGCATTTCCCATTAGTTTTTGTCTAATGTCTTGTGCTATCTGTCTTTTACAAGGTGTCTAATTTGTCTCTGTTCTGTATACCCCATGTAATGATCTGAAAAGGTCTTCTGAAGAATTTCTGATACTGCTTGAGTTACACACACATAGATGCTGGATAAGCTTTGTAAATTCTTTTTTCTCAGTGACAGTCTGGAACATAAACAAATGCATTTGAATGTTTCAGCTGTTGAGTTTCCTAGCTCATTTATTGCTCTCTATATTTAAAAGGAAAAGCCTTAAGAGATTTTCAGAGTCAATGATACCATATTTTTTCTAAGCTTGATTTCATGCAAGCTTTTAAATTGGGTTCTATATACAGATTATGATGTGCAGTCTTATTTGATATATACTATAATCAAATTTCAGTCTGATGGTTGTACTTTTTTTTTTTCCAGATTTATTAGACAAGTTTTTCTATTTATCTGTCCTGACTTTATTTGCTCTGATGAGATGTTGTTGAGGCCTTTTTGCTCTTTCTAACACTTCATCTTTCTTAGGCTGTCACAAACACCATTTTGGGTGAAATGTCAGGCTTTACCAACACTTCCGAAGACCATCTAATCTTTCTTGTCTTGAGTCAAGTTATTCAAACAATTTATGTCAAGACATTTGCTAGGTGTTTTATTGTAGAGTATTAATTTATTTTTCAATGAGAAACAATGCAAAGAAGAGCTGTAAGTGTTATTTATGTCTACTCTCTATCATTAATATAACCACTGAAAATTCACTTTGTTCGAAAAAATGCACAGATTTTGTCCCCTATTTATTCTGGGCTCAGATCCAACCATTTTGTCTTTTTTTTGGAGGGGGGAGAACAAAACAAGCTAAAGCTATGTGAGACAAATTCCTAACTGAGATAAACTGACCTACTTCCCGGTACCCAAGCTACTTAAATGAAAATGAAGTATTTGCAGTAGTCCAAAGAGGGGCCCCAATTTGTTTAGAAATGAAAATTGAAAGTTTCATTGTCAGAGTTATACACATTGAGCAATTAAATAATATTTAATTTGTTTGCTTCTATTAGGCTGTCAGTCATATAGTGTTAACTTGTACTAGCATTGTCATCAACATAAGCTCTATGACTTTCCTCTGTATTATTTATTTCTTTTCTGTTTCATTTCCTCTTTCATTTTCTACTGACATAGTATTTTGTAGTAAGTGAAGCATGAACACTCATTTTCACTTGCAAAACAGACTATTTACCTATTTGGAATGTAAAATTGTTTAGTACATTTACCTCTGAGTTTTTCATGTAGAAAACATAAAGTGCAGTGTGATTACAGAGAAAAGATGTGGGCTATGCACTTAACACTTAATCTTTTGAATATTTTTAATGGAAATACATATATAATAAATATATATATTGAGAAAAAGGTGGCGTAATGAATATCACAACATGGGCCTGTTCTCTCTGTTTTTCATGACTGTAGTGTTGCAGAATAGCCATAAAGTTGTTGTCTCTAACTCTTTGAGAATGTTTTTGACTGATGAAATTTGTAATGGCAGATTATCAACATATCATATTCTAGTTTTGAATCACTACTGGGAGAAAAGTGCCATAATAAGGCTTCTGGTTTTACTTTGTATACTCAAATACATTCTTCCTTAGATAGTAATTTGGGATAGCTATGAACTGGAGGTTGTTGTGAACTTTGTAATACTGAAAATATTTATTTTTATAATTGTAGGTATTCCTATATGCATTTTCTATTTATTTTCCACACTGAAGCTGGCCCACACACAGTACATATATATAACTTTATTAAGATCAATTCCAGTAAAGGACTGTCACGGTCATGATTTTGTCAAGAAGTTTTTGCTCCTCAGGTCCTGCCTGATGCTCTTGAAAACTCTGAACTAAAAAGGCCTTTAGATAGGCCTTCAACGTGGCCATCAGTAGTATTCACACAGCCAACTCAGTGAAATGCAGACTGATAACTGGGTGTAAAACTGGCTAAACTCTCAGGCTGAAAGTGGTCCAATGTCCAACTGGCAGCCACCTCATGGGTAAGTATTGCAGCTAATACTGCTAATTAACAACCTGGATGGTGGAATGGTGTGTATTCTCAGCCAGCTCACAGGTGATATTAAAATGGAGAGAGGGGTGCCTTGTTACCTAAAGTGACCTTACAATAATAATAAGAAAAGAAATAAAAACGTGTAAAAAAGTACAAACAATGGAGAACACGAAGCTCAATACCTAGGACAAATAACCTCATCCACCAGTACAAGCTGAGGCAGACTGACTAAGAAAGAGTTTTGCCAAAGAAAACCAGGTAAACATCAAAGCTGAGAGTGAGCTGATAGTGTGATTCTGTACCAAAGAGGGCCAACCATACTGTTGTGCTTTAACCCCAGTGGGCAAACCACACAGCCACTCACTCCCTTTCCTGGTGGGATGGGGAGGAGAATTGAAAATAAAACTAAAAACTCACAGGTTGAGATAAGAGCAGTTTAATAGTTGAAATAAAGTATAATAATAATAATGATAATAAAAATAATTATAATTATAAGGAAAAGGACAAAGAGGGAGGAATAAATCCCAAGAAAAACAAGTGATGCACAATACAATTGCTTACCACCCACTGACTGACGCTCATCCAGTCCCCATGCAGCAATCACACCTCCTGGCCAACTTCACCCAGCTGATATCCTGGTCATGATGTTTGGAATATTCCTTTGGCCAGTTGAGGTCAGCTGTCCTGCCACGCTCCTACCCCTCAGCTGCTTGTGCAGCTCCTCATTGGCGGAGCAGGAGACACTGAAAGTCCTTGACTTAGGGTAGTCACTAAGCAACTATTGATAGCTCTTGAATGTCTCCAGTGACGCAATCCTGTGGACCTGTCTGGCATAGATTTGTGAAAGCTAATTTATTCTGCTACTCAGTGCCTTCTCATAAGGTGTTTATAGGTAGCTGCATAAATGTTTTAGTTTAAGAATTGTGATCACGAAAATAGCTATTCTCAGTTTTGCGTTATGCAGTCAAGGGTTACCGTGTCGATGGTGTTACAAGAACAGAGTAAGAATCTAACACAGTCTTTGGCTTTCACCTATACCATCTGTAAGTGTCAAGAGCATGAAACTGGAGGTTATTTGAACTCCATCTGAAACTGTGATTCTTGAATTTCTCTCTGTATATTGACTATGTAAAGCTTTGTACAGCACTTGGTTGTACAGGATGCCAAAATGGAGATTTTTAAAGGCTTTGTTAGATTTCTGCCCAACAACTGACCATCCTTTCTTACATACACCTTTTTTACAGTTCTGTACTTTAGGTGGTGTCTGGGACTCTTTTCTGTGCTTTTTACTTAATGTTTCAAAGCACTTTGAATACGAATAAACAGTAAATACACTTAGGCCTGTGTAAGTAGCCACTTTGATTATATAAACTCTTGTATTAAGGGATTTATCTCCATAAATAGGAAACAATTTGCTTTTAAGAAAAAAACATTTTATCTTAGTCCCTGGAATGCTGTAGTTGAATGTTACTTGTTATCTTAATTGTCTGCTTGTATACCTAGATTTCACTTCTCAATAATTCAAGATGAGATTAATTATATGAGCTAGAGCTAATAAACTTTAGAGATGTCTCCTTGCTCCCAGAAAGAAATAGACATCTGTGCATCAGAAGTTCTAAACAACTGGACAGAGAAAGTACTTGTCAAAAAACACCAGGAGACATTCTACTGTCAGAACTGATAGTTTTGACTATAGTACGTTTTTATCCATAATAACACAGAAGTTTCCTGAAAAGCACTTCATGGTGTTTGTTGTGGTTTAACCCCTGCAGCAACCAAGCATCATGCAGCTGCTTGCCCACTCCCTCATCAATGGGACTGGGGAGAGAATCAGGAGAGTTGTGGTCCAGGAATGGTACGCCCAAATTTAGTGCTCCCACTGAGACTCTCCAAACTATGCACTGCTTCCTCACTTCCTCCTCCCCTTCTCCCTTCCCCTGTGGCAGGATGGAGAGGAGAATTGGAGGCACAAAAGGCAAAAATCTGAGATAAGGTAAAAGGCTGAGATAAGAAAAATTAACTGGAAACATCTCAGTCTGGGGTCGGGTCAGTCCTGATCCGATGCAAAAGACGTCTGCGGCTGAGGCAGAAAACAGCTGTGGCTGAGGCAGGTCGGTTCCCTGGAAAGGGACTCCAAAGGTCAGTGGCGCTCGAGCGAGCAAAAACCCAGGTACCAAGGCAGAGAGTTCGCTGTGTGCCTGCTTTTACCTCCTGCCTCCCGAGTTCCCGGGATGTTTCCTTTCAGGGACCCACTTTTCCGTCAGGTCCTGAGACACTTTCCACAGCCCAGCTCGGACAGGAGGTGGAGAGGTGTTCCCCACGCTCCGAATTACGTGGTGGTATGAAACAATTAGTTAAAAATCTTTGCCATTTAACTAAAACTACAACAACATAAATACCATTTAGAGAAAGCTGCATATCTATTTCTAGAAAATTAAACTTACTAACTTTTCCAAATGTAGAGTCATGATCACATCACAAATTATCAAATAAAAACTGAAGAACTTTTAAAATGTACATGAAACAGAAATTCTAAGACACATCACACTTCCAAATTCAAGGAAAATAGTGAAAAATCTACTCTGATTATCTCCATGCAGAGGATATTACTGTTAAAAATTTGCCATACTTACTTCTTGACTTTTTAGAGGCCCTGAAGCAAAGCTGAACAAGATAGTGGCCTATTTTTCACCTTCACTATTCAAAATGGTCTTTTCTAAAATTTAGTAATATTACAATACAGCTGGGAAAAAAGTTTAGAAAAAGAACTTAATTCAAGAAAGAGCTTTTGTAACTAAAAGTTTCTAGTTCTCTTAGGACAACTGTATGTCTTGTCTTGGCTAAGAAAAGGCCTTAGAAAGAAAAATATTTTCCTTCTCTCTATGAGGATTCTATTACAGTTTTAGAAAAAGAAAATAAAAGGCACATTGGATAGTTGTATTGTTATTTTCAATAGCATGTCTTCTTAGAAGACATTCCTGGAATGAAATATGAGTGACAGTTTTCCTTCTTATAAACAGTCATTGTAATCAATCAGCTGATAAACTGGAGGTAAGTGATGGAATTAATTTTCTAGTTGTTCAGAGTGTTGTTTTATATGCTATAACAGTTGCCACAAAAATGTCTATATTTTACCTGTGTGTATAACTTGCAGATTTGTCCAGCACAGTACAGATTGTGGAGGTATTGTGTGTTAGTGATCTGAGTTTCATCCTGGTGTCCTTAAGCTACTCACTGCTGAGGTTAGAGTTACCCAAAGCAGTTTCATTTGCTGATATCATCTTCACAGCATCTCAAGAGCTGTACTGGCTGTATACTATGAACAACTAATTGATTATTTTAGTACAAAAAAATTTCTCATTACCATTGGAGAAGTTTGCATTTTCTTGTCATCTAACTTTCACTCCCACAAGCATGCATATTTGCTGAAAGTAAACTTTATATGTAAACTTTCCTGTAACAATGTCTATCCCTAGATAGTGATGGAGCAAGGGTTTGGATTTAGCACTTGTATCATCTTCTGAATCATTCCCATCTGCAGTGCAAAGTCCCTCACCATCTGTACCATGCCTGATAACTTATGCAGGCAATACAAATACTTGTCTCTTATTTCCATCAAGGGCATTTTCTTAAACATGAGACATTTCTCTTGTAGGCCCTAATTCAGCAGAACACTGAATCTATACATAACAATCAACTATTCTTCATCAAACTGAATGACTGATGAAGAGTTCTCTCAATTTCTTTAGGGGAAGGTTCCTCTCTAGGAATGAGGCTCGCTAGATCTTGCACCCTCACACACTGCAGCAGTTGCCCATGGCGCAGAGCCCTTCTGAGTTCTGGTACTAACTACTCTGGATGATTTCACTCAGAAATTCCCACAGCCTTGTGCACACGGGTAGGGAGGCACTCACACAAGGAAATGGTCAGAAATAGAGTTTAATGAGAGGAAATGACAGATGCTCTCATCAGGCACAGGGCATGGCCATTCAAGCATTATAACCAGCACCTGCTGGGTACACCATAACCTCTTCTATTTACCCTACTTATTCCTTCTCCAAGCAAATCCCCTTCTCCAACTCTAAATCCCAGAGATGCGTGCAAGCCTTTCTCTGGCCCCATGGTGATGGATGTCCACCATGGACATGGGGCTGATCACTTCCTGTGGCTGAGGCAAGGTTTCCCCCTGCTCTCAAACCTCTGGCCTCTACGTGTATGGCAACCAACTCGTCATCACTTAACGGTGCTATCCATGGTAATTTAGGGTAAATCAAAGCCTTTGAGAAGACAAAAATATCTTCTGAAGCATAGGAGAGACTGAAGTTTTGCAAGCTTAGTGGATGCCAGAGCACAGAAGGAAGCAATGAGACAAGTTGTGCACGGATTATTCCAGCTGGTGATCTGCACAGATCATGTCTGTGCTGCTCATGAAGAGACAGCCTTCCAATGTAGCCTACAGCAAAACTGTTATCTTCTAATCTAAACAGCAATTTTATTCTTATACTTTGTATTGTGTTTGTGTGGCAAGGTTTTGGTAGCAGCAGAGGGTCTACAGGTGTGGCTTCTGTGAGAAGCTGCTGGAAGCTTCCAATATGTCTGACAGAGCCAATGACAGATGCCTTCAAGATGGACTTGCTGCTGGGCAAGGCCAAGCCAATCAGCAAGGGTAGTAAACCCTCTGTGATAACATATTTAAGAGGGAAAAAATGTTATTGTGCAGAAGTGATTGTGGCCAGAGAAAAGAAGAGTGAGAATATGTGAGAAAATAAACTCTGCAGACCCCAAAGTCACTGCAGAAGGAGGGGCAGGAGGTACTCCAGGCACCGGAGGGGAGATTCCTCTGCAGGCCGTGGTGCAAAATAGGGTGAGGCAGGCTGTCCCCCTGCAGCCCATGCAGGTCCACAGTGGAGCAGAGATCCACCTCCAGCCCACGGAGGAGCCGCACACGAGAACACATGGATGCCTGAAAGAAGGCTGTGACCCTGTAAGAAGCCCATGCTGGAGCAGGTTTACTGGTAGGAAGTAACCCATGGTGGAGCAATCTGTTCTTGAAGGACTGCACCCCCTGGAAGGGACACAAGGTGGAGCAGTTTGTGAAGAACGACTGAAGGCCCATATTAAGACATTAAATCATCTCGTCCATGAACTGCTTTTTGCTGATGATGCCACCCTCGTTGCCCACACAGAAACAGCTCTGCAGCGTTTAACATCCTGCTTTGCAGAGGCTGCTGAGCTTTTTGGGCTGGAAGTCAGCTTGAAGAAGACAGAAGTTTTCTACCAACCTGCACCTCAGGAAGTCTTTCATCATCCCCATATTATCATTGGCGAATCAGAGCTCAAGTCAGTCCAGCAGTTTAATTATTTGGGGAGTATCATCTCCTCGGACGGTAAGATTGACAAAGAGATAGACAACAGGTTAGCAAAGGCTTATAGATCTTTTGGAAAACTCCGTAGAAGAGTTTGGTATAATAAACACCTGAAGAAAAGTACAAAAATTAGTGTTTACAGAGCCATTGTGCTATCTACTCTTTTATATGGGTCTGAATCATGGGTCATTTACCACCACCACCTGTGACTCTCAGAACATTTCCATCAGCTCAGTCTCCGTACAATCCTAAACATTCACTGGACAGATTATGTCACTAATGCGTCTGTTCTTGAACAGGCAGCAGTTACGAGTATTGAGGCCATGTTGATGAGATCCCAGCTGCGTTGGGCAGGGCACGTCTCCAGGATGAAGGACTACCGCCTCCCTAAGATTGTGCTCTATGGCGAACTTGCCACTGGCTGCCACAAGAGAAGAGCCCCGAAGAGGAGATATAAGGACTCCCTGAAACAACATCTCAGCCTTGGCCATATTGATCATCATCACTGGTCCGCTCTGGCCTCCAACTGGGAGACATGGAGACATACTATTTATAATGCTGCTGCTTCTTTTGAGAACACACGCAGAATCATTCTTGAGGAGAAAAGACAACGTAGAAAGAGCCGTGTCTTGTCGTTACCACCTAAGGAGACTTTCCACTGCACCTTTTGCAACCGGACGTGTCTGTCTCGCATTGGCCTTTTTAGCCATCAGCGCACTTGTAGCAAGTGTGGGTAGAGTCTTTCTCAAATCTTCATTTGTGAAGCCTAGCCATGACGATGATAATCTATGGGAAGGGCTTACACTGGAGAAATTTATGGAGGAATGTCTCCTGTGAGAGGGAGGGACCCCAAGCTGGAGCACTGGAAGGACTCCTCTCCCTGAAGAGGAAGAAGTGGCAGAAACTACCTGTGATGAACTGATTGTAACCTCTATTCCCTGTCTCTGTGCTGCCAGGGAAAGGAGGTGGAGCCCAGAAAAGTTGTGGAGAAGGTGATATAAGATTAGTTTTACTTCTTATTATCCTGCTCTGATTTTGATTGGCAATAAATTCAGTTAGTTTCCCCAAGTCGAGTCTGTTTCACCTGTGACACTAACTGAGTGATCTATCCCCATGCTTATTTCAACATATGAGCCTTTTCTCTTCCATGTCCAGTTGAGGAGGGGAGTAACAAAGTGGCTTTGGTAGATACCTGGCACCCAGACAGGGTCAAGCCACCACGCATTGAAAAAGGAAGTAAGGTGTCCACGAGATGGTAAGAGAGATTTAATTTTCTGCCCCAGAACATTGATTCACTGTATTTCTTGGCCAGCAGATAGCATTTCAAAAGTAAATATCATTTATTGCATGTAAGAAATATAAAAATAAGAAAATAACTAGATATGCTACAGACAAAGGTACTGCTGATGGTGAATTGAAGATATCTCACTGCTGGGCTGCATCATATATATCACAGAATCACAGAATATGCTGAGTTGAAAGGGACCCACAAGGATCATTGAGTCCAACTCCTGCCCCTGCACAGGACCATCCCCAAGAGTCACACCATGTGCCCAAGAGTATCATCAAAACACCTCTTGAACTCTGTCAGGCTTGGTGCTGTGACCACTTCCCTGGGGAGCCTGTTCCAGTGCCCAGCCACCCTCTGGGGGAAGAATCTTTTTCTAATATCCAACCTAAACCTCCTCTGACACAACTGTAGGCCATTCCCTCGGATCCTGTCACTGGTCACCACAGAGAAGAAGAGATCAGTGCCTCCCCCTCCTCTTCCCCTCACGAGGAAGTTGTAACTGCAATGAGGTCTCCCCTCGCTCTCCTCTTTTCCAGGCTGAACAGAACAATTGCCCTCAGCCACTGCTCATGCGGCTTCCCCTCAAGGCCCTTCACCATCTTTGTTGCCCTCCTTTGGATGCTCTCTTATAGCTGAATCTTTCTCACGTTGCGGTAGCCAAAACATTTGTATACTGAAAATATTTATTAAAAAAAATTAATCTTGCAAACTTGTCATAACTAACAGATACTCCAATAACTTATTGTCTCAATAAGCTAATTTTCTTAAATGTGATATCCCAAAATCCACTTTCCTAGCCTTTCAATCATTATTTTAAATATTTTCTCATTGCTTTATATAATTTTCATATACTTTAGCAACAAATTACACATAATTGTGCAGATCTACAATTAAAAAAAAATGAAACACAACAAAACTACTCGACATGTCTGTAATAATACCACTATTATGATTGTATTTGCTAAATTTTTGAGTTACTGACATTTTTGAGATGGCAACACCCAAGTCAATAACTACTGGACAAGTGTCTCTGATGCCTGCATATGGCAGGTTTTAAAAGATCTTTGAGATACCTGATCAAATTATATCAAAAGTCATCTAACAAGAAGTTACAAAATCACCTCAAAATTATAAATCAGATTCTTTATGAAGAATGTCCTTCTGTGAAACAAGGCTTTTAAAAGTCTGCAAATTGTCCTTGGTTTTCAAAATTAAATACTTTATTGTTTAAATTTTATGTTTAAATTGGAACTAATTCTCATCATACTAAATATCTTAAATAGTAGTAATATTAAGTCTTTACATTAAAAAAGAATTGTAATACATTTTGGAACAATATGGGCACAACTAGGACAGAGCCCATTTATTAATCTGAATGGAGGATAGATGTTTAATACTTTCCTAAGTGGGACTTCCATCATTTGTACTCTGAGCTTCTTATTTATTCATAACGTCATCTACAGTGGCTGTGTCTTCACTTTGTCATCCAAGTACAAGGCAGAATCTAGTGAAAGATTTTTGCTTTACTGCTTTTATTTTTATGATCTTCAATTTGTTAGTTCTCTAACAAGGCCAAATCTCCATTTGATTTTATTCCCTCTAAAAATGCTTTCTTGTATTCTTTAACTCCATTAAGTATTGGTTTTCTCTCACTTTTTTTTTCTCTTCTGTCTCAGGATTTTTTATCTTATTTTTATTGATTTTTTTTTTTACATCTGCTGAACAATGCTGAAATATTTTCATCTTTTGATTGTTTCTTTAAATTTCATGTCCCCGTTTGTTTATGCCAACAGTTCCTTTAAACTCTATTAGAACTGTCTGTTTAAATTTCAAAAAATGTATATTCAATGATGTATATTCAATGAGTGTATATTCAATGCTGGCCAAAATACAGATAGGAAATTACAGGAGCTAAAATTAAAATATAGATTAGAACCCATTCCAAAATTTATACCTCATATGTTGTATTGTGTTTACTAGTAGACAAAAATAAATTGTGCAGACAGTAAATACATGGAAATTCACATTCACAACTAGTTAGACTCCTGAAAATGCCTGCCCTTCTGTTGCACCCTTGCTTATTATTTGGTTAATATGACTTGCAAGTAACCTTTTAAATGTAGATGTCTGTGTAAAATCTAGTTTCTTCTGGACTAGAAAGATCATACATATACTGTAGACTACTAGTATTATTTGCAATAGTCAGCAAAGACCAGAATTATGAAGTAGAGCAAATACAGCCTGTCCTTGAATAGGGTTTGTTATGTCTCATTTCCAGTCATGAAAATTTTCTTTTGGCACTTTGTAAACACTGAAAATAATACTAAAATAATACTAACTATTGGAAATGTTAAGGTAATGGCAATCAAAGTCTCTATTCTGCTCCAGGTGAGGCCCCAGCTGGAGTACAGCATTCAGGTCTGGAATCCCCAATAAAAGAATGACGTGGACTCACTGAACCTGTTCCAGAAAAAAGGTCATAAAGATGATCTGAGGGCTGGAGCACCCCTTCTGTGAAGACAGACTGAGAGAGTTGGAGCTGTTCAGCCTGGAGAAGAGAAGAGGGACTTTTTGCAGGGGCATGTGATAGGACAAGGGAAAATGGCTTTTAACTGAAAGAGGGCGGGTTTAGATTAGATATCAGGAAGAAATTCTTTATTTATGAGGGTGATGAGGCACTGGAATAGACTGCCCAGAGAAGTTGTGGATGCCCCATCCCTGAAAGTGTTGAAGGCCAGGTTGGATGGGATTTTGAGCAACCTGGTCTACTGGAAGGTGTCCCTGTCCATGTCAGGACAGGTTGGAACTAAATGATCTTGAAGGTGCCTTCCAGCCCAAACCATTCTATGATTCTGTGATTCTATGATTATTGAGTCACACAAAGTGGATTGAGATTGCTTTTCTGCAAGCCTGTAATTTCTCAACTCAAGGTGCATTGTTTGTTCATAAATTACACTTATTCTTACAAACATATAACATTTTAAACAGTCATATACCTTTTTATCAGGTTTTGGAAATACTGCTTGAAGAAATACTGAATGTCTGATGTGTTTTCAACACTATTTGGAATCTCATGAGTTTTAATTGTTTGGAAAAGTCAATTTCAGTCTCTGATAGCTTCAAGAATTCATGTAGGAAGTGTCAAGATGTTTATCAAACTAATGAATAAATAGCATATAAAAATGTCACTGGGATTTTATCTTAAATAAAGTTTTAATTTCAATTGTTTGTTCCAGAATAGTTTGTTCATCCAGAATTTACAGTTTTCAGCTGTTTCGTCAATTCTGACTTTGTCAGGTCTAATTTTGCTGTGTCATTAAAAAAAAAAATAAATAAAAAAGGTATCTAGAATAGGCATGTTACCCTGAGTAGCCAGATATATCCATGTTTTTTTGAACCAGATATCAGCTTCTTTTTACTTCTCTCATATACAGTGTGTTGGTTTCCTTTTTACAGGAAATACTTTGTGAAGAAGCATTTGATCGTTAATCTGTGTACACCCAGAAAAAAGGAAGGCTCACTCCTGCACTCCTCATTTCCAAAGAGGATTACTCTCATATGCAAAGATCAATGAAAGTATTATTAAATCTCCCAGCCCTTTTGCCTTCCTGTGCAAAGCTCATATTGCCAATTATTTTAAATACGTCTGACTCTAATTTTAGTGGAATATTTTTGTCATGAAGTGGAGGGATGTTGAATATTTTATATCAGCCTGATCTCAGAAAGAGTTCTAAACTATTTAATACCTTATAAGATGTCATTGGGCTAAAAGGGATCACTTTAATAACAATCCATCGCACTATCAAATTTGTCAACTATATGAACATTTAATTTTTTTTCCTAACAAATGCTTCACTCTCTTTCTCTCTAATAAAACAATGAATCAGTTGACCCTGGG
This sequence comes from Cephalopterus ornatus, assembly GCA_013396775.1. NCBI lineage: Eukaryota > Metazoa > Chordata > Aves > Passeriformes > Cotingidae > Cephalopterus > Cephalopterus ornatus. The sequence continues at coordinate 35,187 of VZRE01008282.1, forward strand.
TTACTAAAATTTCCATACTTATTCTAATTCTGGAGAATTAGAATGCTCTAATTTATCTCTTGCCTTAAAAAGTGCCTTAGACTATTTTCCTCTATTGTGTAAAAATAAGTACTTGTGTCTAGTGTGCTTGTGCAAAAACATCAAAATACTTATGGCAGCAGAAAGTATTTGGCTTACTTCGTACTGCAGACCCATGACCATGATAACCAGTATGTTATTTTACTTACTTAGAACTTGTAATTTTCAAATTTTTGGTTTCATTAATCAGCCTCTCTGGTTTTAGTAAAAACATCCAAAAGAGGTAACTGAATTTGGACTCCAATATATTACACAAATATGTACTTTCAAAATACTAATTATTTCACCTTGACAGCAAAGTGTTCATAACTTGGTTGTCACACAAGGACTGATAAGTTTCAGGAAAATGAGTTACGCTAAGCTAGAGAGGCAAGGAGTGGACACACAGCAAACCAAGAGACAACATATGTAGGATTAATTTATCCAGACTTGGACATCTGTGGTGGAAGGATTGCTAGCTGAATCAGGTTTGCCTGAACCAGAATGCAATGGGCCTCAGCAGAGAGTAAAGGTCATGAAAGGAATGCATATGGGAAACAGCAAGTGAAGGAGAAAAACAAGATAAGAGAGTGCTAAGACTGCTGAAAACACCATGACCGCATCCTTTGAACTACCAATCAAGAACTGATTTACAGCTCATGCACAGCTCGTAGAAAGTGTCTTGTACCAATTAGATTTATAGTTTACTGTTACTTGTTCCAATTAGAATTGTAATATATTACTGCATGCCGCATGAACAGAGCAGAAAAATGTATATAAACTTAAGGTTTCGCTACAATAAACGGCTTTTGCGCGATTCACATTGGATTGTGTCCATTTCTTTCTCCACAGACATCTACATAACAGCAATTAATTTGATTGATTTTACTTCTCATAGAATTCTTTGAGGGTCTGATTAATCTGTGTTGTTTGTCCTTCTTAGATTGATATCTACTCGATTGTGGGCATCTTCATTCCTCTCTCATTAACTATAAAGGAAGGCAAAACAACAATCTTAAATTCATATTAAACTGAAGTGAAACAGATCTCAAATTATCATTCCTAAATATCCACTTCTACATAGCCTGTAGAAATATCTGAATCACCTTACTTAGCTCTTTGCATACTGGAAAATAGTGAAGGAGCTTTTATCTCTCAGAAAGCTTTTGTTTCTTTCTTGTTTTACTTTTTTCTTAGTAGTAACTACTTTCTAAAGTTTTCAAGAGAATCCCACACATTTCCAAATCATGAGAGTCACCGAGCAGGCTGCTAGACACCAGATTAGTTATTACTGGGTCAGAACCAATTTATGGGAAGAGTGTGTGTGTGCACACGTGTGTAGGGGTAAGGGATGGGTCGAACCTCACGGAGGTGGGGTGGCATCATGTCCCTCATGGCAGCCCCTGGAACCCACACGGGGAAGCCCCAGAGTAGCTGCCAGTCCCAAAGAAAGGGACTGTAATAGGAAAACTGTAACACACCACAGCTCCTGCAGCCCCTCACCCAGCCTCAGATTGGCAGGAACAGTGAGGACACTGCCCCTCACCCTGATTCGGAACCCCCAGAGAGGCTGGTGGGTCAGAGACCCCACCTGGAGGGGTTGTCCATAGGGACTAGAGCAAATAAAACCAAGGCTGTGTGTTTGCCTTGTGTCGTGGCCCTGCCACTGATGTGAGAGCTGGTCTACAAGGCTTCGGTGGTAGCTATATAACCTGCCTCTCCCTCTTACTCCTCCTCTCTTCTTGATCCCTCTGCTTCTCTTTCTCGGCTCCTTTCTTGATGCTTAGGGTGGTTTGGAGCTGGAGGGATTGGATCTTGCTTTGTTTTGGAGTTGGTTTTCTGCATTTTGACTTCAGTGATGTGAATTAATAGTATATGTTGAACCAGTGTTTTAGTGGAACATTTTTGTCTAGCTTGTGTGGTGTCCTTTTGAACTCTGGCCAAGTCCCTTTATCTACTCCCCTAAATTAATAAACAAATTCCTCAGAAACAAGCCCATGGGTTATTCTCTTAACACTATCTTGAGGTATTAAAGAACACTAAAGTAAAACTCATAGCCAATCTCATGAGCTGGCAGCTCCTGGGGCTGGAGTTTTACACAGGCCAAAATTTTAAATGGTTGTATCATCTATGACATACCCTGAAAAAAGTTATGCTATAAAAGCAATTTTACAGAGTCAGTGAAATATAATAAAAAATGACACTTGAATGCGATAAACTAAGAACAGTAACTTTTATGAAATATATTCAAAATATAGAGTAGTGCATAAAGACACAGTTTTAAATTTATACTTCACAGATATCCACATCTCAAATGTTAAGGGAGGGCAGGAAATAAAAAAGCAAGCAAACATCCAGCCATCTTGGTCAGATGAATGAAAACAAAACCAAAACAAACCCTGTGGATTTTGTTGGTTATACTTTCATCGTATTTCTCTGATTATATGCTACTGTGTTGCCTTTCCACTTGTTTAACCTGGCATGTCCTCCCTTGAAAAATGCATTACAGTGTCTGTAGAAACGGTAATAATTTCCCACAGGACAGTTAACATTTTCACCATTTCAGGACTGCGTTTTAAATTAACATTTCCCAGGGGCTGTATGTACTGAGATAACTGTCCAGATGCATAACTGCAGACAACGTCTGTGGTGTGCAGCTTGAGTTGATGTGTCCTCAATCAAGTTTTAGAATAGTTCTAGTTTATTAGAGGAAACGGGACCAGCTTTGTCAACCGAAAATAGATGCAGTGGTGTGCTAGTGACACCCATCTTGATTTACAGCACATATCTTACAAAAGAAGTTTCTGTGGCATGGTACCCACTCTATTCACCTTTTGTTAGCTGGAAATTTATGTTAGAAGAAACTGCTGGAGGAGAAACAACAAATTAACGGATCATCTGAGAGTCACAAAATAGACAGAACAAAGTAGAATGGCATTCTGTTCTGCATTTTGTTCTTAATCTATATGCACAAATGTAATTCCTAATTCCTTAGTACCTTGGGTTGCAAGTTTTCGTTATTATGTGCAGCATAGTGATTCTTTTTTAACCAAAGAAGAAAATAAAGTAATGAGAAGAAAATAAAGTAATGTTAAAATAATGATCTGATGGCCATTTTAGTTATTGTCTTTCACAGAATCACAGAATATTCTGAGTTGGAAGGCACCCGAAAGGATCATTGAGTCCAACTCTTAAGTGAATGATCAAACCCACAAACCTGGGCATTATTGGTACTGTGCTCTAAACTTCTAATACACTATTCTTTCAAATGTATCAAGTTTGGCATCCTGAGCTGTATCAGAAATCATGTTGCCAGAAAGACTTGGGAAGCAATTTCCCCCCTGTACTGAGCACAGATGAGGCCACACCTCAAGTCCTATGCCCAGTTCTGGGCCCTTCAATTCAGGAAGGACATTGAGGTGCTGAAGTGAGACCAGAGAAGGACAACAAAGCTAGTGAAGGGTCTGGAGCGCAAGTCTTATCAGGGGCTGAGGAAGCTGGGATTGTTTAGCCTGGACAAAAGAGGGCTCAAGGCTTATCACTCTCTATGACTACCTGAAAGGAGGGTACGGTGAGGTGGGGGTTGGTCCCTTCTCCCAGGCAACCAGTGACAGGATGAGAGGACATAGTCTTAAGCTGCACAGTGGGAGGTTTAGGTTGGACATTAGGAAGAAATTCATCGTGGAAAGGGTGATCAGATACTGGAATGGGCTGCCCAGGGAGGTGGTGGGGTCACCATCACCTGGAGGTGTTTAAGGAAAGACTGGCCATGGCACTGAGTGCCATGGTGTATTTGACATGGTGGTGTTCTGCCATAGGTTTGATTAGATGATCTCAGAGGTCTTTTCCAACCTACTTGATTCTGTGATTCTGTGTGAAGTTAGCTTAATTAATACTTAATCCTTGAAATCAGGAAGGAACCTTTCAATTCCATTGACCTACACTATCCAGAAGCCCTTCTTACAGCAATAAAATGTTTCAATAGAGAGCTGCAGACAAAGATAAAATAACTTGCCCTAGTAAGCATACAACAAGTCTTTAAAATGTGTCTTTCAAGAGATGGAGTCTCGTATTTTCTTTTTTCTTTTTTTTCTTTTTTTTTTTTTTAATAAAGAAGAGATCACTTCTAGTCTTGAGATGAAAAATGATACTCAGGAGAAAGGTCATGAAAGTAAGATCCTTGGCTGACAAAAACAATACATACTTTCAAGGTATATGAAGATGAAAGCAATAAAACATTCACAGAAACGTTTTCTCTTGGATCTGAATATTTTTGTGCCATTTAATTTCTAGAGTAATTTGGTTTGGAATCATTTATAAACTATAATTTATTTCCTTCCTTTATCATGTGTTGCTAAAAATATTATTACAAAATGGTATGAAAAATAAAGGAGTACTATAATACTTAAAAGTATACTTATAGCAGACCCTGGATTCTAGCCTAGTTTTACTGTATGGCTTCAGAAGGTTTTAACACAGAGGCACAATATCCTCTGCAGGTTTCTTAGAGAGTGAGTGCTGTACCAAGACTGTAGTCATTCTTTAAGTAATGAGCATCCTGCAAAAGAATGTTGCGTAAATGGTATTAAATATAAAAAATACGGAGCTGTTGAAAATTATTCAGCTTTGTAGGTTTTTCTAAATCTAATTGACATTCCAAGTTCGTCTCTAGTAAAAGCACATGCAAAATATAAGCTGTCCTGTGGATTAGCCGAAATATTAGTGATCTGGAGCAGTGAATAATGATTAAGCTAACTGGTAGAATGAATAGTAAAATGTTGTTTTCCTGTGATAGCCTACATTAAGTGTAATTTGACATTGAAAGCTTCTAAGCCGGAGTCTGGAATGGTTCTATTCACTTGAATTCATGTATGTGGCATTTGGAAAAAGGTTTCAGTGTTTATCACAACTCCACCATAAGTCTGTAAGCTTAGTAAGAGCTGTGGTCATTAGAAGTTACTTACAGGGCAAAACTACTGGCAAACCTGTAACTGTACAATAACATCAGGTTTTCTTTGACATTTCCTAGAAGATGAGGTAAAGGGAAATTTTTAGTCATCAAAAGTTGGGAATTTTTTGTGCAGAAGACCAATTCATGCTCTGGAAAAGCATCTTGTTTGTATTTAATGTGATTATCTACATTAACAATAGATGCATGGTTCTTACAGCTGAATGAAAGTAGTATGGCCTAAAAGCTATTTTTTGGGTGCACAGTGTTCACTTGCTCTGGCCATCCAAATCAAAGCTCACGCTGAAAGCTTAGTAGTCTTGTGCTTAGTAAATGTTCCTATACAGAACAATACCTAGAACTACAAGGTACTGTGAACAAAGGCTTCAAAAAAAACAAACCACCAAAATCATCGAATTCCAAACCTCCCCCATAAGACAAAAATCCCTAAAGTAAAAAATCAAAAGGCTCCTTTTAGCAATTCTAATAGTATCAAAAGGACTGATGAGAAAAGGGTGAAGGAGAATATTTTTCGTTATCAGGGAGGAATATTTTTCCTTATCAGGGGGAAACCAAAACTTTAGACATGGATTTAGCTGCTTGGTACTAAATTTTGGTCTGTTTCATGAATCTTGGACAGGTCCTTTTAATGCTCCCCTCTGCCTGTTTTTGATTAGTTTATCTAGACTATGAAATTCATGAGACAGGAAGACTTATTATTTCAAATATAATACATGTATGTAGCTCCTGTACCTCATTGCATAGAGTTCTTCAGAGCACTCTCAATTATTTATGGAGTTTACAGATTATCTAGAAGCAGAACTAGTGTTTACGTAAAGTCTCCACATTTCTCTCATGAATGCATACCTCAGTCTGTTTAGCATTCCGTGCTCTGCTGTGTCCTACCTCATTAGTCCTAGAGGAATGTTGGCAGAATAAATAGGAAAGACTTCAGGAACTTCCAGTGTTGCAAAGCCACTTCTTCTGCACATCATGCAGGATGTATCTAAAAATATCTGCAGTGAAGTCTCATGGATTTGTATAAACCAAGATTAATGTATTTTCCTGACTGGAGAGCTGAAATTAAGTCACTATTTTACTTTGGTTGCCTTTTGGATTTATGCTTACTTGTTTCTCTCTTAAGTAGCTAAACAGCAAAATATAAGTCAAAAGCAGTGGAATTCTGTCATTTAGTTTGTAGTATGGAGCCCTTCTACTCAACATCAGAATTTTCTGTATACTGAACTGTTCCACTTACAGACTCTCTAAAAAACATTTCTCATCTACTTCTAGCAGGAAAGGACCACAAAAAGATCTTCACAACAGGTTTTTTTAAAAGGCCTTAAATATTGCCATATAAATCTATCATTTGAGATATAAAATTTACTTTTTTTCACTTACACTTTCATGCCATTCTCTCAAACATGTCTGCAATTCTTATCCATTAAAATTGTTAGTTACTATTAGTTAATATACTGATTTTGCTGGTAAATTGATGGGAGATGAGCATCTCAGGTTAACCTAGAAGCCTAGACAGGTCCATAATATTGTTCAGGTTCATATCTCGAGCTCAGACTATGCAGACTATGCAGACATAGTCTGTGTGTATGGTCATAGTTCTGTTCAGATTGAAGAAGAATGTCCTAATTAGGCAGTAATTATTTAATTTTTTTTAATAGCAAAAAAGTTATTATGTGATGATTTCAAGGTAGTTGCTTTCCTCACTTCTGATAATTTTATGAAGTCTTTGCAGCTTGCACATTGCAGATTCAGACAACTTATACCTTTGATATACAATTTAGCATTAGGTGGTCAGAGTGTTATCTTTGAATTCATGAGATGAATTGCTTGAATTTACTTTGGGCAGAATGGCACCTATTGAGGAAAATTATTTTCAGTGAGGCAATGAGCTGTTAACAGTAATGTTTGGAATAAATACACTTTATCTGAATTTACAAAGGCACCCTACTAGGTAGCAAGCAGAAGAGTACATTTCATGTGGCAATCTAATTTTCTTGTCCTAAAAATAGCTTCTTTTTTCTCTTTCAAATTGGAGAATTTTTAAAATCTTGAAGGGACACTTGCATTTGTTTTGCCTCTAGGTACAGTTGTAATGCTTTAAAAGGATGACATTTTGCAAACAAAATGTGTTTGTCTATCTTAGAGAAACAAATGTATAAAGCAGTTTGCTTCTGAAAATGTATATTTGGCAATGTATATTTTGAAACATATAGATATTAATGGTTTGGGAAATATGATTTTATATATGTGTAGGTGTTTAGAAAGAAGGAAAAATATGGTCTTGCAAGGTACTACAAACTGTAGACACTTATGAACAGTTTCAGAAGGCATTTGAACTCTGCAGCATCACAAAGGAGATGTTTGCTTGCCTTTTAGGTGATGAAAAGTTTGACAAAGATACAGCCTTGGAAACATCAATGGAAAGAAAGCTGAGAAGATTGAAGACTTCAGATAGGAGGTTCAAATACCATACTGCACTATTTAAATTGTGACATTTTAAGATATCTTGATACGAAAGCGTTAGTAAAAGCTGACTGGGTGTCACAAAGATTGAGGCGATAAAGACAAGTCAGCATCAGCTGTGGGATGAACTACTAGTGACTTGGATTTTGTAATTGTTGTTTACCAATAATCCAAATACTTAAGTACATAATACACTATAGTTAAACATTTTGTCCTACAATCTAGACTCCAGCTGAAATAATGTAATTCATATAAATAAGTATTGTGAAAAGAATATAATGAAAAAAAGTAATAAAGAAGCAATTCAGTGTTTTTTAAAAACTTGATAATATAGTCTTATGAAATGGTTGAAGATTTTTAAATGGCAAAGTACTAATACAATTGATAGTGAAATTTTGTACAATTCATATTCTATATTTTCAATTTTGAAAATGCCAGATTAATTGATAAGATACAATCATCGTAGATGTTACATTCACAGAGGTCTGCAATACTTTGCATTTCTTATACAAATTTGTTTTATATATATAAATGGGAACTAAGGCACAAAGCTAACATGGAACTTTCAACCTCAGCTCAGCAGTCTTTCAGATATGAGTATGTGAATACTTAACCTTAAAACTATATTATGTTTTATTTTATGATCGTTTATTTCATTGGAATGAAAATATTATTTCATATTCTCTCCAAATTTTGCGTGTATGATGCCTATTACTGGCTATGCTCTTCTCAGAAAATGTGGCATATGGCCTCTAGAAAAAGAAACAGCTATCTGTCTATAACTTATTATTTTTGTGAGAACTTTTATTGATTGCTGTTTGTTCCTGGTCTGTGTTTCAATTACTGTACTGGATTTCTTGAATTACTAGTAAGACTAGGATACTATCCAGATAAATTATTCATTACAATATTTATAAGAAAAATGGACAGCTCACATTTTTCAAAGAACATAATTAACATGTAAATGAAGCTATCACAATGAGTGTATATAAATGAACATTAGAAAATATGTATAATGTTGTTACAAGGATTAAGGCAGATGCACAATGACAAATGAGAGTAAGTATAGATACTTTAATGATTAGCAACTGAACTGTGCATAAAAATTTGTGTACATAACATACAGTCAAACTGCTATTGTTTTGCAGCCTTACACAAAAGTGTCTTAGGTATTTTTGCTTAAAAAACAAGAACTCCTACTTAAAATCCTCCATTATATCTCATGCAACGGTGTCCTGCCATAGCTGTAATGATTTAAACGGTAGAATGAATGATCAATTAATTTGGACCTAAATTACTGTTGCTACAAACTGAAAGGTAAGATTATGTGAAAGAAAGTTGAGAAATACAAATCTTATACACAATATTTCATTTCTATATATGTAGACTTCCCTAAAGATGATTTTGAGTGACCACCATGTTTGATAGACCCGTCGGAAGTTCCTATGAGTGAATGGAAAGGAGTGCCTCTAAAAAGACCAAAAAAAAAAGTTATGACTTTACTTTTCATCCTTTACAACAGTAAATAATCTCTTGGGATTATGGGTAAAAAAACAGCTGTTTCCTTTAGTACCATAGTAAAGAAACTAGGAGGTCTGTTGCAGGTCTTGGTTCCTTCTGTCCACTTTTTGCTGTAGTCTGTAGTGAATATATGTATTATCATGGAATGTGGAATGATCAGTAACTATATGGAATAGCAATCTGAGAATTAGGATGCTGGATCCACCCCTGTGTTACACAACCATCCCTTGAGCATCTCAACTGCAGCACAATCTATCAGGCACCACATTTGCAAGAATGTTGTTCCTCATAGACAGTAGCTACATGTTTGGGGCAGGGGTACCCCTTCAGGGTATCCTTGATATCAGGAAGATAAGATCTATCACTCAGAGGGTTTGCTTCTAGGTGTATAAGTGTGTCAGGATGGTAGCTTTTGCTACATGAAAAGGCAGAATTTAAACAGTTGGGAAATTATGATCGTGGGATTTCTGGACATTATGGTGTACGTTGGAGAAGAAAACAGACACTGAAGAAGTTTTCTCTGAAACACTTGCATTAATGTGTACAGAGACAGAAGGTCTAAATATGGGCAAAAATCAGAAGGAATGAACAAGGCTATGATTTTGGAATAAATATAACTTTTTGTGAAAATATATACTTTATCTAAATCACAATATAACTATGTTGCTGAAGCCTAAAATAAAAAGAATACGAACCCTCAAAACTATTTTGATAGACTTAAGTTAAAGACAAGAGAAAACCTAACAAGTATACAAGAATGAAGAGATCTAAGTGGTACACGGTGTAAAAGTGAAGTCACCAATCTCTGCCTTCCAGGAAAATGAGTTAAAGGTAAATAAAACTCTTGGAGGCAACAGCAAAAAGTAATGAAAGTTCCATACAAACATGACATACAAAAGTAGACAACCAGACAAGACCAGCTACAGACAAGTATTTGAACAAATGTAATAAGAAAATGTGGTGAATGGCAGAACAAAAAGCAGTGCCTTTTTTCAACCAGAGGAGAGGGAAGAACTGTGGTGAATAAGCACTGGTACAATAGAATCATAGAACAGCAGGTTGGAAGGGGACCTCAAAGATAAACTGGTCCAACCTTTCTTGGCAAAATCATAGTACAAGCATGGCAAAGGCACCAAGAAGACCCAGCACCCTGTCCAGCTTAATCAACACTGGGAAATACACCTCTTCCCTGGGGAAATTATTCCAGTAGCTGATTGTTCTCATTGTGAAGAATTTTCGTCTTGAGTCCATATGGAAACTCCCCAGGAGTAACTTGCACCCATTACCACTTGTCTTTTGCATGGGACTCCTTGTAAAACGGGAGACACCCTTTAAATACTGAAGCATAGTAAAAAGGTCTCCCCTAAGCCTTCTTTTCCCAAACCCTGTTCTCCCAGCCTCTTCTCATAAGGCAGGCTTCCCAGTCCTTTGATCATCTTTGTGGCCCTTCTCTGAACCCTCTGCAGCCTGCCCACATCTTTTTGGGGTAGTGGGGACCAAAACTAATCACAGCATTCCAGGTGTGGCCTATCAAGCACTAAGCAGAGGGAATTGATGAGACACAGTGTCCTGAGTGGTCTGGCAGTATCGTGTGTGAGCAGTTTATTTCTTTCTATTTTTACTTGGTTTCCATTCTTGTGTGTGTGCTTGTCTTTTCTACAGCTATATATTCTTTGTTTTCTTTAAGTTTGTTTTAGTTTTGTTTTGTTTTTACTGAATCAATATCAATACTCAGGTTTTACTTTTTTTTTTTTTTTNAGCTTTTTTTTTTTTTTTTTTTTTTTTTCATATGCCTTGAAATAAGCCCACCCTGATTCTCGAGGTTGAAATCTGTTAGTGACCAGCTATTGATCATTTGTGATTTGTGTTTATAGCCTTGAGGTCTGCTATGTCCCAGTACTTTCAAGGCCTCTGATATCAACCCATGTTTATACTCCTAGAGGCCCCTGCTGCAGTATTCAGTGGATAAAAATGATGCAGGAAGATTGATGGAAAATGGTGCTATGTAAAAATTTGGACTCAAAACAAGAAATACTAGCTAGACTAACTAGACAGAACAGTGACCCAGTCTGTGGCATATTATTGAAAGTCAGAAAAGCCGTGAGAAAAGAAAACTTTCAGAAAACTTCAGTTGTTCTCATGAAGATTTATGTCAGAATGGACATTATGCACAAAAAACTTTCTAAAGGCATTTCTTCTTAAATTATTTCAGTTTAAAACAAATAATTGGAAAATATAAAGGGAGGAGGTAGTCTCACTCAATGTAAAAGACCTGGATCAAGACATAATTAGCAAAAAATTAACCTGAAAAATTACCATTGTACATTCAGCATATATGTATGACTAAAGAAGTAAAAAGTAGGAAAAAAAATGAAATATATGAACATGTCTAAAATAGCATTCTTGTAAAGCTGAAGAAAATAAAACAAGCAGTCAGAAGGATGAAACTCTAGTGAAACAAAAATTTTGAATTGAAAATATTAGAATATAAGAATTTTATTCTAAAAGTGTAGTTTTTATTTAAAAAAACCCATCAAACAAACAGCAAAAATAAGAGTCTTTTATAAAAGATGCCAAAAAAAGCTGTCATGGCTAAATACAAGTTAAGACCATTAGAAATTATAAATTCTTATTTAAGAAAAGGAAATTGTATACAAATACTGAAACTGTAACTTAACTTAAATGTATTGTACTAAAACAGGGAAAACAAGTCTTAGAGAAACATTCTGTCCTAGGAAAATATTTAACCCCCATAATAATGTATTCAAACAAATACCAATGTCAGAAGAAAGAAGCCTTCCAAGATTGTGTACGGTCAAAGATTAATATAAGGGATGTCTGAATAAAATAAAAACATAGGACAAACCCAAAATGAATTAACTACCTCACTGTGCAAAAGTTTAGGAGTGTCACAAATGAAACTTATTTGTAACAGAAGTCACTGCTCAGGAACTGTTTCGGATGAAATGTTAATAAAAGAGTTTTCAAATAAATTAATAAAATTAATGCCAGCAAACTTCCAGAAACAGGTGGTATTCACATGGAATATGAAGGAAAATGAAATATTAAAGTGCTGAGCTGTTAACTGTAGTGTGCAATTTATCACTTAAAAATGTCCTTTGTACCGGAGGAGTTGAAAATGGCAAATGTGATACAAATTTTTTAAAAGGGTTTTGAAGAACTATAAAATAGAAACTATAAAATCTGCACTCAGCTAACTCTTGAACCTGTAATAAAGTATAAATGAGTAAATATGATGTAGTAGAACATTAACACAGGTTATGTTGTGATGTTGCACAAATGTAGCGCAAATCTCCACAAAGAAGGTGATAAAGTAGGTAGAGATACTGATTGATACATCTACTTTGTTTTCAAAAATAATTTTGAGAAAGTACCTCTGTAAAAGAAGATGTAATGGTACAAGGGATAAAATCTTCCTGTAATCATCAATAAGTGGTTAAAGATGAAAAAAAGTTTTTGGAAAAGATGGTTACTTATGGAGTGATCCATGGAAATCAATGGTACTGAACATGTTCCTGAATGATCTGGGAAAAAGTATGAGGGTTACCAAATTAATTGGCATGGTGTTTTTCAAGGAAGTAGGAACTATAATTCAGTATGAAAGATATTGTAATAGTGATTGAGAGATGAAATGTCTAAAGTAATTAAAAGCAAAGTAATCTGAAATCAGAGGACCTACATTAGCTATTGGCATCAGGAAAGATTTGTGCAGTTGTGCTTAGATTTGCAAGATAACAAATGCTCAAAAATTAGTAGGAAAGGAAGAAACAAAAGCCATTATGGTATCTCTCATTGTATAAATCCATACATCACATTCATTTTGCAGTTCTTCTCCAGACATTTATCATTATTTTGTATCGAGAAGGATATGGTACAGACAGACACAGTACAGAAAAGAGAAACAAGTATGAAATGGATTTGGAATGAAAAGAGACAAAAAAGAGCTCTCCAGTATACAAAAAAAATGACTATCACAGGATAGACCTGCATATAAAATCATGAAAACCAGGAAAAAAGATGGTCAGGATGTAATATGCAGCAGTAAGGCAAGGACAGTGACATTTCCATACTGTTTTTCTAAACCCTTACTTCTCCTTGGTGTAATTTTAAATGAAATTTCTGTCCAGTTTACTGTGGCAGTTTTTGTGCTGTGATATAAAGATCTGGCAAGATGAAGGTGCTGTTTGATTTCAGACTGCTTAACAGTTTCTAAAAGATTTTTTGATGTTAATTCTATACCTTTCCGAGCTTTCCCAGCTTAGTATGTCTGACCTGAAGAGCCAAGTCTTTCAGTACAATGATCTGACTATGCTGTGTGCACGTACACAGCATCTTCTCCTAAGGCAATCAATATAATACCCTCAGTGCAGTGAGATTTTTTTTAAACACAAAGACCACTAATTCCAGATAAGACTATTTTTTTGAATTTGGAGATTATTAAGCAACATGAAGGGAAAAAACTAACGGAATTTTAAATGCAAACCCCATATGAACTTTCTATCCAGACAACAAACGGGTGGAATTATTAAGCAAAAGAGATGCCAGATAACTGGAATTAGCTTATTTGCTTCTTTTTAACACATACAAGTTAAGAAGACACAAACCTGTTAAAAAAGATAAGAAGACCTCATTTTTTTTCCAATTTGGAAGAAGGATGTAAAGTTGCTGAACAATAGTGGCTGTTGTGGCCTCACCTTGATTACTGAGTGCAGTTCTGGGCCCCACCACTTGAGAAGCTTCAAATGAATCCAGGTAGGGCAACAAATCTAGTGAAAGGTCTAGAGGGCAAGAATTATGAGAAGTGGCCAAGGACTTTGGCGCTTTCCTTGTTTGGAGAAAAGGAGGCTGAGAGGTGACCTCATTGCTCCCTACAGATTCCTGAGGAGGGGAAGAGGAAAGGGAGATGCTGGTGTCTTCTGCCTGGGTTCCAGTGATGGGATACATAGGAACGACTCAAAGCTGCATCATCAGAGGAGGTTTAGACTGGACATTAGGAAGCATTTCTTTACCAATGAGAGGGTGGTCAAAGAGTGGAACTGGCTCCCTAGAGAGATGGTTGATGCCCTATGGTTCTCAGTGATTGAGAGACATTTGGACAGTGCCCTTATCAACATTCGTTAACTTTTGGTCAGCCCTAAAGTGTTCAGGCAGTTGAAATAGGTGTTTCACTGCTCTAGGCGAGTTATTCTTTTCTGTTCTGTTCTGTTCTATTCTAATTGCAGGGGTTTGCAAAGTTTCTAAGTAACACCAATAGAAGAAAGATTTCTAAATTTTTGTCATATTACAAAATCCTAATGTTTATCTGTGTTGTTCAAGGCATTGCAAATGAGAAAAAGCATGGAAGATATTACAGAGAAAATGCTGACTTTGTTAGAGGAATATGATGTAATTTCTGATGCTCCTCATTCAGTCTTTATTTTATGTCTGAAAAAAATTTTCTAATTCTTCCATTCAAAGTAAATACCAAATGTAAGAAGAAGAATTTCTAGAACTCTGTCTTTTACAACTGAATGAACACCTTTTTGACTTTTCTAGACACATCTAGTGTTTAGGCTGAAGATTTCCTGGGTGAATATCAGCATGTTGGCATCCTACCATTACTGAGAAATAAATGATTCACTTGGGCATCTCAGCATATGAACCACTTTGCAGTCCCATTTCAAATTAAATTGAAAGCTTTTATACAATGGCTATTGACATTAATGCGGTAGGTTCTCAGCACTTTGTGAACCTTTACATTCACAACCATATTACTAACTTTCTTGGAATAGCTTTTGTTCATAAATATGGAATAGGAAGGAAAAAAGGAAGGAGGACAATAGGTTCAAAATTGAATGTTCTGTTGTTTTTGCAATATATGTCAGTATGCTTTGGATATAACATATGAAAAAAAAAAAAGCACTACAAAAGGGAAAAGTGTAATGGAAAAGATAAACCCCAAATATTTCCACATACAGATTACCTAATCTAGGAAGAGGGTTATTTTTAACTCCTGAAGGATGGAAAAAAACACCCTAGCCTATGACTAGAATATAAGAAGGGGAAAAAAGTCCACTTTGAATCTACGAACTTGGTATTAGCTTCCAATTCAAATTTGGGAGCTGGATGGAAGAAGCCTGGTAAGATTTACCCCCCTTTAGAAGCACCTATTCACAACTTATATAAATGTAGCCTATAGTGAGGGCATAAAAAGAAATTTTAAAAAAAACCAAACCAAACCAAACCAAACAAAAAAACCTGCAATGAATAAAAACTTCGAATAGTGTGTGAATGCAATGGAGGTCAGTTGAGAACTATTCCGAGGTAACAACACAGTGAAATATCCCAGATGTAACCCTCACCTTTAGACATTCTGTTTTAACATATATGCATTGTTCTCCATAAATTTGCCAAGTTCTGTCTTAAAAAATATTTAACATCTTGCTCTCACCATTGTGACTAGAAGACTATTCCAATACTTGGGTGATTAAAATCCCCTTATCTGATGCTGAAATAGTTTTATATCTCCTTGATAAAAGGAGGCAAAATCATCTCCCCTCTAGACTTGTTTGGCCAAGTTTAACTGAGGCACTACCAACAAAAGATGTAATTAAGATTCTCTGCCTTTTTTGAAAACAGGTGTGTTTTAATGAACACCAGAAGTGTAGCCACACTATTTAAACAAATAACCAAGATTTTAAAAATGCATTACTAGATAAAATTTGTAGTAATGTACGAAATTAATGGTATTTATAAGACATTGAAGCAAAACAGTATGAAAATGTTGCATGCAGCATGTACTCTTCTCAGGAGGGAAAGAACATGCACGTGTTAAACACAGCAAAAGGCAGACAGTGCTTGTACCAATCAGACAGAACAACCTGTGTTTATGTCAGCTATTACGGAAAAAGCACTTCATTAAGAGAGGAGTTGTGTAAAAAAAGTAGCTACAATCCAAATTAGCTTAAAAAAAACATTTCCAAAGCTTGAGGAAAATGACCTGGTTATATCATCTGCTAATATCTCATATTCTGTCTGGTCATGGTAGCATTTTTTCCCTCTGATTGCCTAAAACCAATTGAGATTACTTCTGAAAATTTTTCCTGGGTAGCTAATCATCTAAAATTATACACTGGGGAGTAAATGGACCTCACACTCCATTCCACACATAACTCAGCTAGCAGGCAGGACAAAATGAAATGGCTAAAGAAAATTATATTCACTAATCTCACAGGAACCTTTAGGAGATTAGTGCCTTGTTTTTTTCTCTCACACTATGTACCTACAAGTTAACACTTGTAGAATTATCCTTGACTTACCTAAGGAAGGCAGGAATCAGGCCTTTGACCTTGTCAAAAATTTGTAGTGTTCTCTTCAGAATTGGAATTAATTTAAACCTAAACTTTCATTTCAAAATAAATTCAGGGTCAACATTTTATTTTTTTCTCCAGTTAAAGTTTTGATAGATACTTCAGGGAAATGGGATAAAAGCTTGGGGCAAGACACATGGGAGTGAAAAGTATAAGATTTTTTTGTTTTAATTTCCTAACAGAATTTGTTTGCCTGTTTCCACTTAGCATTTCAGTATCCTATTTTCTCCCCTGAACTAACTATAAAACACGTTTTTTCTAAATTACACTATTTTTGTCAATATAATAAGCAACAGCACAAGAGAAATATAAACATATTTTGAAAGTTTTGTCTCCTGAGAAAAATTTAACCTCTATGTTGGTAACTGGGACAAATTAACTCTTTGAGAGCTAATTTGCTATCAGTTTGGGAGACAGTTTGCAGTTTAATATGCCACAGGGAATAAGGTTAGTAGTGTGACTATTACCTAGAATGTTCTGAATATTTTTTATGGTCTTGGATCTTACAAGAGAAATTTTTGTATAGTTTTCAACTTAGAAAAAATCTTAAACCTTACTTCTTGACTTTTTGGATGTCCAAGAATATTAGTGTATAACAGGACATATGTATAATTCTCAAATATTTGCTTTTTAAAAGCATGAATTGAATTAATGAGAAAAAATATGTAAGAGCTACAGCAGCAAGTACAAGTCTAGATATTTAACTGGATGGAAAATTTTCCAGTACTTTACCCGGGTAAATCTCAAAACTAACTTTTTCTATGGGTTGGAAAAAAATGGAGACATTAGAATATGTAAACATTACTTGAGAGAAGGACCAAGGAGTTCTCTGGTATCTTTGTTACCTTTTAACACCTATGAGTATTTCTATATGTAATTATCGGCACAAGGCCCTCAAATGCAACACATGACTATGTTTTGAGACACTGATATTTACAAGGTCTATTTGCAGAATGTCCAAATGGAATCAGTTACTTAAGCTCTGCTTTGACTGGTGGTTATCTTAAGCAGGTCAGAGTTATTTAGACAAAATCAAACTATGTCATAGCAGCTGCCTATTGAGTTCCTTTCTAGTCCTGAAAGTGGAATAATGCGGACACGCAGTGCAAAACTTATTGAAATATTGTAAAAAAATGAAAGTAGACAGCATCTCTAAGGAAAACAGAATTCATCTTGAGGTCAAATACTGGAAGAATCTAAGCTTCACTATCCATGCTCTCCCTCTGTTCACTGCACTTCTAGACCTGTTCACATTTTGAGAATCATTCGGTGTAATTTTTTTTGTTACTTAAGGTTTTCTCTTAACAAAGTGTTCCCTAAACCTGACATAAACACTGGGTAAAAATATAGGAACATCTGCACCTTTATCTTCAAAATGCATTCTGCGTTAAATCTCAAAAGGCAGTCCTCACTAAATCACACAAATACCACATTTTTTTATTATTAAAAGATCCAATCTTTTCATGCAACCAAGAGGAAAAAAAAAATTTATTTAATTTTCCCACTCCTCTTAGAACTGCAGAAACAAAACAACTCTCACAGAATAATCAAGAACAACCTCTGTCTGACTCATTTGCCAGTAGCAGAATTATTAAACCATGCAAACAATGACCTTGACTTACTTGTCTGCATTGCAGCCAAGGGCAGGATTTGGAAAGGTTACACACAGAGTCATAGGGTAGTGTAAGCATTAAAATTGTCTTTCTTATCATATTGAATAATGTAGAAGGATACAATGAGACTTTCATTTCCAAAGCAAAAATAAAGGCAACAG
Source organism: Cephalopterus ornatus (assembly GCA_013396775.1). Lineage (NCBI taxonomy): Eukaryota > Metazoa > Chordata > Aves > Passeriformes > Cotingidae > Cephalopterus > Cephalopterus ornatus. Next base: position 53,341 of record VZRE01008282.1, read on the forward strand.
GATCACCAATGGAAGTCGATTTTACTCAGATCACAAAAGTCACTGAGAATTCAATAGTGAAATTTCTTCTATTATTTTTTTTCTAAAGGAAAAAAAAATTCAGTTAGCTTCAATGAACTGTAATCAAGGGCAATATTTTGTAACTATGTTCTAAACCTTTAAACTTTAATTATCTGTAAGTTGTTGTATTAGAACTCCCTTTCATTTCGCAAAGGAACAGCAAGTAACTGCTGTAACCAATCATCATCATCATGGCTAGGCTTTGTGAATGAAGATTTGTGAAGGACTCTACCCACGCTTGCTACAAGCGCGCTGATGGCTAAAAAGGCCAATGCGAGACAGACACGTCCGGTTGCAAAAGGCACAGCAGAATGACTCCCCAGGTGGTACTGAAAGGACACGGTTCTTTCTGCGTTGTCTTTTTTCCTTGAGAGTGATCCTGCATGTATTTTCAAAAGAAGCAGCAGCGTTGTGGATAGTGTGTCTCCAGGCCTCCCGATTGGAGGCCAGAGCAGACCAGTGATGGTGATCAATATGGCCAAGGCTGAGATGTTGTTTCAGGGAGTCCTTACATCTCCTCTTCGGGGCTCCTCTCTTGTGGTAGCCAGTGACAAGTTCACTATAGAGCACAATCTTAGTGAGACGGTAGT
>VZRE01008283.1:9136-25772 GCA_013396775.1 Cephalopterus ornatus
AGGGGAAGCTCTTCAATGCATACATCACTCGAAGTGTTTTCCTTGTAATTAAAGGAAGTTATTGAAAAATATTTGAGGGGATTAAATGCTCAGAGTATATGTGCCAATCAAATAACACAAGAGTCTGCATTCTTCTGAGTAATCAATGGAGTGACTTGAATGGGGAGGTTCAAAAGAGCACAGTTATTGTTAAAGTGCCATTGTAGTAGTATTCACCATACTGTACAGCAGATGGACAGGCCCAAGGGTTTCCCAGCAGGGAAACTTCGCTATAGCTGAAAAAAAGCAAGGGTCTGGAATTTGTGTGTGGGTATTTCCACAGCAATTGTTAAAATTTCAGGCAGGCCTTTCTTCCCTTTCTGCTCCCCAATGTGAATGTAGAAGGAGATGTTCCTAATTTCTTGATTTCCTAATTTGAGGAAGGGTTCTTTTGGACTGACATTATAAACAGGACACATGTCCACAAAATGTGTGGACAAGAAAGGTGTTTTAAGAACTGAGCCCAGGGCATAAGAAGTGGGAGGGAGTCCTATGGTAAACAGGGAATTGTACTTACCACTATTCTTTCTGCTGTCCTCTGACAGCTTAATTGTTAGTGGTCATTATTTAGCCATTAATTAGGAGGTCATTATGTCCCAGACACTTGGTGTCTAGAGCAGCCAATGTGTCCTGCAGTTTGTAACATGGCACCTTGACCACTGTGGTGTTCTGTGAGTGTTTGCCCATATCTGTGACAGTAAAGCTGCTCTATCCAGAGATCTTTGCTTTATTCTGACTTTTCCTTTGGGTGTTTCGGTGCTGACAGTGGGCACAGGCAGCATTGGCTAGTGGAGAAATAGATCCAAAGGATGTTTGAAGACCATGAGTCTGTGGGATTTTTTGTCATTTTGCCTCAGATTGCTGGGAATCAAATTTTCCTGAATTACCGGTGTCCTCTTTCAGGTGCTCTTGCAGGAGGAAGCACCTGATAAAACTTAGCCCCAGAGCTGCACCTCCATCTTTGCTCCCGCTCTGCCATAGAGCCTGTGGACAAAACAACTCGCCTTGTTAGCATCCTTTGGATTTTATAAATGAGCAGATTAATGGCATCCCCCTCAATACCTGGATTTAATTAATGGTTGAAAAGTGCTTTGAAATCTTGATGTGAAAGGTGCCATACAACTGGACAGAGAAAAAATATATTTATTCCTCTTTTTTTGGCTTTTTATAAAAAGGTTCTCACAAAGTTGAGGGAAGAGATCTCTCCTGTCCTGTCCTGTCCTCTCCTCTTCTCTCCTCTCAAATCTCATCCTCACATACTAAGAATATCTGGTCACAGTGATACCAAAGGTTTGGTCACCCCGAGGAGTGAAGCACGAGTGTCAAGGAGTCAGTGAATCCATCCTCATTAAGGCAAGGCCGGCTTTACCTCAAACTATTCCACAGTCATTCATCTAATTTGCTCCTATGCACATCCAGCAATGGTGAGCCCCTCAGGCATCCTGCGCCAACATGCAACTGTCCTCACCTTATTCCTGTTTCCTTTAATGTCTCATCTATATTTCCTTCACCTCAGTTTAATTACGTTATTTCTTACACTACCCACAACGAGAAATACCACATTAGTTCCTTCCTCAGTGCTTTGGCCACTTATATTAAATCAGTCTGGAATTTGATCCAGTCAGGAAATGAATCAATTTCAGACATCCCATTATCCTCATGCTTTTGCCTTGCCAGAAATGTCCAAATCAGGATGACTATGTCTTAGCCAGTCACTTCAATCCTTTTTAGTCACTTAAAAGTAAACTTTCTTACAGAGAGCCTTAGCACACCAAGTACCTAAATTGAAGTTAATGAATGCTCTGAGAGCAAGTCCTGTTTATTTTGGCATCTCTCTGTACAAATAAAAGTCCGATTATAGGTATCTGCACAAGAAAGTAAAGACAGAACGACTGCAGGTTTCTTTTTTTTAAATATTAGTTTTTTTATTTTAAACTACTTTGGCAAATCAACCATACATCTTCTCACTTCCTCCTTCTAAAAGCTAACCAGACAGCATATGCCAGCATCAGAATTTCCCACTGATCGTTTGTTTATCATTCAGTCACCTCAAGCATGGAGTGGAAAGTTTGAACTGACCCTGGGGTACGGTGTTTGTTAATAACCGAAAGCATGATTTGACCAAGTTGCCATTTAAAAAAGTCACAGTCCAATCTACTTTGCATGGTGCCACACAGTATGAGTAGGTGCTGAAATTCAATAGAACTAAGTACAAAATGGGCTTTGGAGTCCTGTGTCTGATGCCCTGGAGGTTAATGGAGTAGGTATTTTTCTAACCTTACAATTGTGGTTAATAAAATAATGGATGAGGAATGGGTGAAAGAAGGGTTTTTTAAATTTTTTTATTTATTTTCTTTTGGCTCCACAGCTGTGCTTAAGCAAACACAGTCTCCTGATCCTGTGAACAGCAGTTCCCTTGGCAAAATGGTTTGGGAAGGCTTTGGATAACTTTAGTTAAAAAACACACTTGCAAAAAATAAGCTGTCAGAAAGTAAATATTTAACTTTTTCATTTGTTTTCTTCTTTGGATGGAGTGTACATGACAAACCTTATTCATAGCTGCTAATGTTGTAGTTAATGTCAACAGTTATAGTTGGAAAGGAAATTACCTGGCCAGTTGTGATTTCACATCCTTTTTGTAATTCCTTCTCCCGGACAGATTGGTTGTTCATGACGACAGACACCGACACAGACTGACATGCCAGGCAGCTCAGAGTGTCATACAATAAAATTCAAGTTCGGGAGTTCTGTATACAAGGAAATTACCCTTGGAAAGTACCCACCACAATGAGAAAAACAGAACAAACCCTGCAACCAGAAGCTAAAACCAGACCAGTATAAGTTGCAATAAAGGGGCAAATGTTTAACAGATTATACCAAATTTGCTGCTGGAGATTTGTGGTCCTGGGATATGATAGGAGGTTTTTTCTTTTGCAGAATACGTGATTTATTTAATCTTTACTAGACTTGAATGAGGTGATTCAGCCCCTCTGCTTCACTCTTGTGAGACCCCACCTGCAGAGCTGCCTCCAGCTCTGGGGTCCCCAGCACAGGAAGAACATGGAGCTGTTGGAGTGAGTCCAGAGGGGGGCACCAAGTTGATTAAAGGGATGAAGCACCTCTCCTAGGAGGAAAAACTGAGAGAGTTGTGATTGTTCAGCCTGGAGAAGAGAAGGCTTCAGGGTGACCTAATCGCAGCCTTCCAGTGTCTGAAGGCAACTTATGGGAAAGATGGAGAGAAACTATTTGCAGGGCCTGGCATGACAGGACAAGAGGGAACGGCTTCAAAATGAAAGAGAGTAGGTTTAGATTAGATATTGGGGAGAACTTCTTCCCTGTGAGGGTGGTGAGGCCCTGGCACAGGTTGCCCAGAGAAGCTGTGGCTGCCCCATCCATGGAAGTATTCAAGGACAGGTTGGACAGGGCTTGGAGCAAGGTGGGGTAGTGGAAGGTGTTCCTGACCATGGCAGGGAGTTGGAACTAGATGAGCTTCACAGTCCCTTCCAGCTCAGACCATTCTACAATTCTATGATGCAAGGAGTAACCAGGGCAATTATGTGGTGTGTAATCTACAGGTGGTAAAGATAAAGGAAATCTCTCTAACTTGCTTTGCTGATCTGTGATTTGAGGCTGTAAAATGTATGTGAAAACCATTAGGGAAAGGATGTTTTAACCAATAAGACATATCATGATAACAAGTGTTGAGCTTGGCGGTCGGTAGTAACAGGGGCAGTGCCTCAGAGAACAACTCATTGCAGAGTGCCAAGAAAAGGGAAAGTGATTAGCTTAAGTTTCCAAGGCTGAAATGAACAGTCCATAAGTTTAGTCCTAGATTGTCTGTAATCATGTTAAAATTCTCTCTCTCTCTTTCCTTCAGCAATGGGAGCAGAGTCCCTGGTTGGGTGTGTGCCTTCCTTATTGCTAAATCCGTTTGCATTGAGAATTGCTGGAACATAGAGGAAACCCAGTGATCTGAGCAGGCAAGAGACCCAGGACGTCCTGAGTTCTCATGCTAAGGCTTGGCAAAAAATTTGGCTCGTGCAATTTCCTCTTCTCCCTGCAAAGAGGTTAATTCAGTAATTATTCTAAGAAACAAGATCTCTGCATGCTTGGCAAAAGGCCAGAGATTCATCCAAACTTGTGGGTTTACTTCCCTGATGTTCAGGCCAATTGGTGCACTCAGGCTGCACGATGAGTTGCAGATGTAGTGATCTCATGCACTTCATTGGTAAAAAGCGCAGAAATGTTTACCCTGAAGTCGAATGTAAATGCAAAAAGATGGTTGCCCAGACGGCAATCTGAACATCCCAAAACGGCATCACACCAACCCTCCCCCAATTTAATCCTTTGCTTTGTTGCCTCATCTTTCCCATCTGTGAAATGGAAACAATTCCACTTTGCTTTGTCCTGCTCTGCCCTGAGGAACTGGAATGAGCTAGACCTTTCAAAAGGACTTTGAAGACAGATTATTGTTTTTCATTACTGTGTGCAACACTTCCCACCATGAAGTGATACTTCACAATAAAGGTACAATTCTGCTATGCCAAAAAAGTAATGCTAACCTTCCACCAAAAACACCACTGCTTTGCTAGATGGAAATCAGCTGTGTTTGACAGAAGCATTTGTAACCTTTGCCAGTGCTGTGTGGTTCTGCATGACCAGCCTGGACCTGGTGTATTTTATTTTTTTTCCCTGCTTTCTGTGGGGGATTATGCGTTGTGACTTTGACCTGGGACATTTCCTTTTTTCAGGAGGATTAAGCTCCAGTTGTTTTTCTGCTAGCAGTGAGTATCATTTGCAGACTAAGAAATATGATTTCCTTCATTTAAAATGGGTCAGACCCTTTTGGTTTTTCAACCACAAACAATGAATTTCAGAGAAAAATCCAGAGGCATACGGACTTGGGAGCCTTTGTGGCTTCTGATGTGAAACAGGCCTGTCTAATGCATTCAGTTCCTTGTCAGTTGTGAAAGAAATGTCTAAAGTTTCATAATATCATATCACTTGTGCAAACAGCTTGTCCTTTTAAACTAGGTGCTTTGAATCTGCTCTTGGTTTTTTGTATTCTATTTTTGTACCTGAACAAGTTTTGTTTTCTAGGGGTGGTAAAAAGAGGTAAAGAATTAATTAAACTTTTTTTTTTTTTTTGATAGGACAAAAGTAACTCCATTTCAGATGTCTGTGTCTCATTCAGGGCAATTAAGGATTTCACGTCATTTGATATTCTCTTTGAGAAGCACAGGAATTGGTTACGAGTTTCTACCCTTGTTAGATTTAAACTCTATTTCATTTTAACCCTGGGGAATTAGTCTGGGTTGAAGTGCATGCATGCATGAATTAAATCACAGCAACACTGCCATGTCTCTTTTTTAACGTAGAGCCCTCAAAGCTCTTAATCATGTGTTCATTTCTCAGAACTGCCCTGTGAGATGGGTACAGTAGCTGTATCATTTCCAGAACTGCAAAATCTATGTGCAGTGAAGCATACATTTTCCTTCCTTCCTTCCTTCCTTCCTTCCTTCCTTCCTTCAGTAATGGCTGTTACCTTGAGCAGGCAAGGAGGAGAGGCTGCTACCTGCACATAGATCTGTGCAACCTCCAGTTTGATGTGCTTTGTTTACAGCTCGAGCAGAGGGATTCGAGTGAGGCTGTTGCCTGATAAAGGACTGTTTTTAGCTGGTTGAGCAGTAGTAATTCCTGTTTAAATGCTTACAATCCCATTGATCTCATCTGGCACTGTTTCAGCAGGCTAGACGGGTGAATGTCTGCTGCTCAGAGTCATCAGTGGCCTTAGGGCTTTCTCCAGTGAGGTGTGAGATGTGGATTTGAGAGACAAAGAGCTTCAACTCTGGCTCATCTGTGCCATGCAGCCTTGTGTAAGAGATGAAGGCTGTGATTGCAAAGGGGATGACCTTTATCAGGTCTTCAAATAAAAGACAGATCTTACCAGGTAAAGATCCCAGGCTGTAGATCTCAACTGCATCAGTCCTGAGAAGTGCAGCCCTTCATCAGGTATCTTTTGTAGCATCTTCATACGCCACAGGCACAAGACAAAGCACAAAAAAAAACTAGAAGGAGAGGATGAATGTCACCTCAGAGCTTAGAACAGAAATTAATTAATATCACTCTCCCATTTCTAGTAGGCACCTTAATGGGCCAGCCTGAGTCCCTCTGCAAAATCTGCAGCCCCTTACATGACAGACCTGGCTGTTAAAATCTTGAGAGATGAGCAGCGTGATGGCTTGGCAGGTCACCTCCTGCAGAAAGGATAACAAAATATTTGTGTATCTTAGGCAGATGGAGGGATGAGCAACAGAAGCACATGGGGAAGCAGGTACTTTTCTAATTACCCGGAGAGGCAGCTCACCTTCACAGACCAGCAGAGCTGGCTTAATGTGGCAACAGCAGCTATTGCACCAGTTGAAGGAACAGTAAAGCTGCCATGGCAACGTCTTCTCCTCAGGGGATCTTAGGCAGAATTATGGCCAAGCCAGCCCAAATTTCTCCTGTGCTTTCCACTGGAAAGCGCCTCTCCAGCTGGCTACAAAACACAAAATCCAGCCCATAAACTGAAATAGAGTAAATATTAGTTGAACAGTTACAGCTCTGAAGATCTTACAGGCAGCAGAAGCAGCTGTCAAGGTGGGAGATACCTCCTCTGGTTCATGGCATCATCCAGACACAGCAAGTGTCAGTGATGTTAATGGTGAGACTGACTGAAACCACAGCCTCAAAGAGTGGCTTAACTGATCTAGTCCAAAGTCATTTCCCACTGAAGTGACTCAGAGATGAGCAGAGCCATAGAGCACCACAGATGGACAATTGCACTACAGGTTTCTACCTGGTAAAGGCCTTTTCTCCCATGTAATCCGTGAAACACCATAGGAAAAAGGTTCAGCCAACCTGCTTGATGGAAGTTCAAAGAGTGCAGAAAAAGGCTTTGGACTCTTTTTCCCCCCACTCAAGATGGTGCTCAGCCTTTTTCTTTTTAATGAAGTCATCATGCACCGCTCAGTTTCGCGGATTCCCCCTTTTCTCTAAACAAGCTCTGTCTTCTTTCATTAATCATTAATTGCCTTGGCTGGAACACAAATGTTCCATGTAGACACTCATAGTGGAACAGAGCAGAAGGGGAAGTGATCTTTTCTCTTGTTTAATGCTGCCTCTCAAGGAACTGCAGGTATTGATTGATGCTTCTAATGTTTCAGATATTCTCTGTGATGGGAAAAAAGTCATATTCCCCTAAAGTGGCAGTTGTATTAGATATCAGCAAATATATCTCTTTAGTGAACTCAAAGCATCACTTTTTTTTTTTTTTTGAAGTGTCTCTTTCTGTGTTGTCATATAAGAATGGATAGATGACATACATCAAATATTTTTCTCCTAATGTGATTGAGTTATCACAGTCAAAATTTTCCTTTTCCCCTCTCGGTTCATGCAATAAAGTATGTCACAGCTGCAGACACATGAGGACATGTTGGATGACTGTACCTTGAGTGATTATTTCTCATCTATCCATAAACATGAATAAATATAGTAGTCATGGCTGTTGATGATAGCTTTGTTTCAACAAGTTCAACATAATTAAGAACTATATAAACATGATTGATAAAACGAATGCCTCTGAATATCCGTGGAAGTTTTAAATCGTATTCATAGAAAAATGGCAATTACTTAGTTTGTGGCTAATTTTATCAAGCAGATAAAAGAAAGACATGAGTACGTAATACGGATCAGAACATCAATCCTTCAAAATAGGATCTCTAAAGATCAGGTTTTTTTCTTTAAATTAGGAATAAGTTGCTAATGACTTTGCTAATTAAGTTACAGTGTCAAGCACCACTCATCCCTTGAATAAAATAAAATATTTGTTCTTATGATTTACTTGTGTAGATTTTAAGTCAGAATTTGCAGAAATAATATTCATATTTTCTAAGGAAAACCATCTTTGAGCCAAGCCAAAAATGGGAAATAAATATTTGGAAAATATTTTAAAGATCGATTAGCTTAAGAAGGTAGAGCAGCAACTGCAAGAAAAAAGAGCAGAGAGTACTCCTGGAAACTCTGGGAGCCTGCATGATTTCCAAAGTGAAGCTTGTGCTGTGTCAGCATTGATTTCTTTATTTACCTTCAGAGATCACAATTTAATTTTTTTAATTATGTAGACAAACATACCTCATATGTCTCACTGGGGTAATGGGCGTAAAGATATGTTTGTCCTTTGTGAACTCCTTTGAGATTCTCTGGAAAATGTGTTACATAAAGACTAAATATTCTTATAGCATACATATTTTTGGGTGTTGAAATAAGGATTGGATGCCCACATTGCTGTAGAACTGAAAGGAGATGAGTAATTTAGGGGGGAAAAAAAAAAGGAAGAAAATCAAGAAAAAATATATCAAGAATTGTGGGCAAAAGTCACTGGATGTGATGGATGAAGGTTTATCTACTCTTTATAGTGACAGATAAGTAATGAGGTTGAACTGCTGCGATATTGTCTGGAAATAGAATAGATGACATTTTTAATAGGCTCAAATTGATTCTTAATAGTTCAGACCATCTGCTGAAACTGTGGAATAATAAAACTAGTACTTTTATTATGACCTTCATCTAAAGCACACTAAACACTCTGGGAAAGTGGGTGGACATTTAATCTATGTTTTGGTTGGATGGTTTGGATAAAAGTAGCTTGCGCTGGGTGTGAGGGTCAGGCTCTGGCATCGTTTGCATAAAAGCAAACCCAGTGATGTTCCAGCTCTGTCTTGCAGGTGCTTAACAATTTCACCAACCATTTAAGACAGTTCCTCAAAATCTAAATATGCTAAAGTACATATATAGAAAAATGTAATAATAATAGTGCAATTACAAGTAGTAGTAGTAGTAGTATTTGGTAGAGTGTGTACATGTGTACATACAACAGTATCTTCTTACTCTGACTCTGATTAGAGTTCTTAGGTCACTGTATCATCCAAGCAGTGGGTGGGGACCATTTAAAATGGCATATTCTGCTCTGGACATATTCTGCTCTGGACATTTGGTGATAACAAAATCTGTTTAAGTGCCAAGTTCTTCAGGAGGAGTATTCAGTTTGAAGCAGGAAAAACAACACACACAGATGCAATAAATATGGTTTGAGGAGAGCTCTGTAAGATAGAGACAACCCAACTGAACACCAGGAGAGATGTTTATACTTTAAGATAACTCCTGTTCATGTCCATTATGAAATAGCTTGAAAATTGGCAGCAACCCAGTTGTTACTAGGTGTATCTGGAAGCTGATCATAGAAATGTTATCTGCATGATATGATTAACTCCATCTAGCATCTATATATAGCTGTGGGAGCTTTTTATATGGAGGTGTTTTCAACGATATTCTTTCACTTTGTCTGTGTTAGTTGGAGCTCTATGAAAATGAAAACCAGGACTACCATTGTTGTTACTTGAGTGCACAGCGCGAGGTGCAACAGGCTTCTCATGTACAATAGCATAAATAACGGCAATAAAGAATTAATAAAGAGAACAGACACTTGTGCCAATAGGCTATTTCTGGCATATTTAGTGTTCACGCAGCCCCTGGCATTTTTTGTTAATGATTTGAGCAACTGCCCTCCTCACTGCCCAGTTTCTATCTGCAAATGCAGAGATTTGTTTGAGATTTGGTGTGGTTACTGATGTAGAGGTAAAAATTAAGTGAAGTCCATCAAAAGTTGTCTCAGATGATGATTGAAACTTGTTGACTAATGCAACATGTTATGTCATGGAGCCTACATCAGAGCCAGAAACCTTTTTTTTTTTTTTTTTTGGAAGAAGTATAAAGGGAGCAAAAAAGTGCTCCTTGAACACTGGACACCAAGCACTGAAGATAAAATTTCTCCTCTCCGGTCCGTGTATGTTCTGTTGCACTTGAAAAGAAACAAGGTGTGAGTAAAGGTGGCAGAGTGCTAATTGAAATCCAGTGCTTAAAAGACATTGTTATTAATCAGGAAAGAGGACATCTGCTTCCATCTCTGCTCCAGACCTGAGTCAATTATTTGTCTTCTCTGCCCTTTAGCTTCTCTGCCTCTGAAGGGTGTGTGGTAATATTTATTTTAAGATATGCTGAGACATAATTTATTAATATTTGTAGCATTCTTTGAGATCCCTGGGAAGCTGGGGCATGCAAAGACATTGATCTTATTAAAGCATGTCCTAGTTAAACATAAAAATGAAGCACTGCTTCTACTAGATAGGTGGAATTATGTACAAAGATCTTCATTTTTGAAAGGCTGGACCACTTGGCCTTCAGACTTTGCAATCTGAAGGCTTGTACCAGCACTTCCAGGCAGGAAATGCAGCAATCCCTTCAAAATAGCAAAGGGAAGCACAACATCAACGAAGGGCAAATTAGATCCAGCAGTGTTTTTCCCAGAGATAGTGGTTAATCACTAAAACAAGGGGCCTATGGAAGTGATGAATTGCTCATCTTTTGATGTCTTCAGGACTGAAGGCCTCTCTGGAGGAAACGTTTTAGACAAAAGTTATTGGGCTCAACAAAAGCATAGCTGGGTAAAAATTAAAGCTCTATGACTTATAAAAGACACATGATCTACTAGTCCCTCTACGTGTGTGATTCATTTCACACAACTTCAGATGTCTGAAAATTAGATACCTAAGGTTGAACTGGTCACCCTGGACCCCCTTGGTAGTCAATAGTAAGAAATAGGCATCTCCAGGGAGCAATCCATACGACATGCCTTAGATGCCTGATTTAGTGTGATGTGAATCGTCCTCTGGGGTAACTGTTCCTCTCCATCCTCCATCAAGGCAGCCTAGGTTGATTTGTTCACATTCCAGCATCTCATTTTTAGATGCCTTAGGAAAGACACGTCCCTCTGTGGGACACCTAGGAGTTGTGGAACAGCAGCCCTTACTTTATAGGGCAGAAACCTGTTTTGTGGTAACACTTGTTTTGCATCATTTATGAGTCAGTTGCTGTTTGAGTCGTATTCCCAATGTTGTTAAAGCCACTCTGTGTTTTGGAAGGAGGAGCTGTGAACATCCCTCTCGTTTCTTCAGGGGCACAGCTGTACGTAAAGGTGGGCCAAATCCTGTGTTATTCTGCTATAAAGTCCCATCATCTCACAGATTTTAGTGGAATTACCATGCCTTGCATATTCAGAATAAAAGCAGAAATGAGCCATTTAGAAAGGATTAATCCAACTGCCAGAGCAATTTGATTCTTTCTGTTGATCAGATGATAAAGGGCAGCTCTGGAAAAAATGCTATATATCACAGAGAGTTTATAAAGTAAAGGCTCTTGAGAAAATCCTTGTTGAGCATGTGGAGACAGTGTTAAAAACACTTTCATCTTTCATTTCTTCCTGTCCTGTAGCCTTCCTGGTGCCACTCCAAATTCACTTCATCACTCGGTGTTACTTGGTTTAGACCTGTGCCTCTTGCATATCTTGTTAATAGTGGATTCCTATGTAGTGTATCCAAATTCCTCAAGTCTAGCCCTGTCACTCAAGATGATGAGCCTTGTCATCATGGTAGAGGTGTGCTCCGAGCCGCCTGGAGAAGTGCTCAGCCCACATCTTAGGTGAGACACTCTGGTGTTTAACAGAGGGGCTTAACCATCTTAAACACCCTCTCTCATCAAGGGAAGGAGTGAGTGCGTCTGGCAGGTCCCCCAGCACAGGAAAGTCCGTTGTCCTTTAGTGGACCACAGGGAGCAGATGTGTCCTAGGTGCCCCTGCAATGCAAGAAGACTTTATTTGGCAGTGTCGGCTGATCTTGAACCACATACTGGCTGGGAAGCTCTTTAGTCCATTAGTGAGTAGACAGGAGATTCCCAAGGCAGAGTGTGTTTATCACTCTTTATGTAATTGCAGAGAAGTCAAGTATAACCATACAGCAAATCTCGGTCCCTGCCAGTTGTCTGTTACCAGCCTACCTTCTCCTCGTATGTTCTCCTCTTGGATAGTTACTCTTGAGTGTCCAACAGCTGCTGCCTTCCACTTAAGCAATGGAAGAGCAATCCTGGCATGTCTCACCTGTCTGGCTAAGTTTGTGTTCCAGAAGCTCTGTGAAATGGAGGGGCTGTGTGGACATGTGTCGCCGTGCCCACACCGGGTCTCTGCACCACTGATCCCAAAGATAGCAATATGTTGCCTCTATCACTGTGCATGCACAGCCTGATGTGCAGAGCAGTGATGGTGCAACCAGATGGCATGGGAAGGATCGGGACTGCCATTAACACATGGCTCTTTTGGACTCTTTGTCCATGCAATTTGTAGGCTCCCACGATACTGCACCACAGGCTGTTTTAGCCGTTCTTCGGTTCCCGCTTGCGCTGCAGAGGAATCTGTTCCTCTCCAATTATGGGGGACATGATACTCTTGCCACATCCAGCTGTTTCTGACCTGGTGGTATGTGCACTGCCTCAGCCAGTGGTGAATTTTCTGTCCCTCGCAGCTCCTCCCAGGGTGCCCATGTTAATAGGGCGGTTGAGGTGAGTGTTAACCTGGTGCTTCCCTTGGAGGCACAAATTCTGCAGTGACGGGGTTTTCCATGCCAAAGTTGCCTGGGGGAAATTCAGTGTAAATACACTGACCTCAGCTGTGTGGATACTTTGCACTTTTGGAGCTCAAGCATTCCTTCTGCTTGTAAAAATTCACCGTCCCATTAAGCAGAGGCCTTTCAGTGCAGTTTTCTCTCCTGCATGACACACTCCTGCTGACGTCAACAGGAGCTTCACTTGCAGCACAGGTACAGAGAATGCCTAAGGGGGTCTCTTCAGCAGGAAATAAACAGCTAAAGCTTTTAGGATGACCTGTGAAACCTTGGCCCTGAAGCGACATTTGTTTTTCCCACTTTGTCAGAGTTCACTCTGGTCTGATAGACTGTGAGCAGTGCAGAAGTCTCTTTGTAACTGTAACCCTATGGTAAACCCAGGCTTTTTTCCCTCTGAAAAGTCTTTTGATTTTTCTGCTTGTTTGTTTTTAAACTGGGATCATTCACTGTTTTAGTCACTGAGGTTATACCCTTCTTCCAACAAAAGGGAAAATTGACAAAAGTTGTTGAGATTCATTAGCTGGCTTGAGGATATTAAAACATCGCTGCCCCTCTTCAAGGAGTAGTTCAAGAAGTCGATATTTTTGAATCATTAGATCATTTAGGTTGGAAAAGGTCCTTAAGATCAACAAGTACAATCACAAACCTAACACTGCCAAGTCTACCCTAAACTTTGTCCCTAAGCAGCACACCTGCTCATCTTGAAGATACCAACATCTTCATGGAGATTTGCACCTCCAGTGTTTTATGAGTTGAGATGCTTTCTAATTGCTAACTTCCCTTCTGACTCAGGTGCATCATTGCTACCCTAATGTGAGAAACCTTTTCTAAGAAGTAATAATAACTTTTATGCCGTGGTGGTGCATACGTCTATGAAGTGCTAACCCCATTTTGGGAGATGCAGAATATTTTCCATAGTCCAGCAGATGCTTAACACTGTCTCAAAATTCTCAGCTGGCTGCCTTATGTCCAGAGTCCCTGCTGCAACTGGAGGACAGAGCTGGGAACAGTGTCAGAGAATTTTATTTCACCACTAAATGAATGGTTTCATATTCAGAAAATTAATGTTGTAATGAGCATATGGATATAAAACCTTTTCTGTTATTGATGATGAAAGCTTGAATTCAATAAAAGCTAGCCTTCATTCACTCAGGAAAGCTTCCTAGTTATTAATAGTGAGTAAATGAGTTGTTTGGTTTTAACTCTTGTGACTTTTTAAACATTAGAACATAGGAACTGTTACATCAGTCAAAGTCTTATTATTGTCTTATTTCACGTTTCCAATTACTGACTGTAGCCAACACCAGATGCTTCAAAGGAGCATGCAAGAAACCACATAGTAGACAATAATAGTAAACATAATTTGATCATAAGAAAAATAGCTTTTATCCACTGCCTCCGTTCAGTGTTTGGCTTATACCATGAGGCATGACAGTTATATCTTATTACACATACATATTTCTTAAAGTGACAGCAATTTGCAGAAGAAGGGACTGGAATTTGGCAGATCTGAATGAGATTACAGCATTATCCCGTCATGGGATGGGTGACCTAGACCAAATGACATCATCATTTTCATCATTTCCAAGAGCACTTCCACACCTAAGTATCATCAAAGATTTTGGCACTTATGAGTTCCTGAGATCTAGGAACTAAGGCTATTATAAGAGAACAAGGGAAGGTTATGTGAAAAATCAGATTTGTGTCTTAAATAGGAACAATTATTTCAAGAAGTGGCTATGCAGAGAGAAGTTAAACTGGTGCACGAGAACACAATGTGCTGTTCTCTTTTTTGGACTGTGTACTCCAGGCACTTGGCAGTGCCTGTGTGTGAACTGATGGGTGTGCAATCAATTTGGCTGTTTCCACCCATTCTGTCCCTTCAGTGCAAATCCTCCACTTGTTTGCATGAATCCTTCACTCAGCAGGGAGAGACGTGCACTAAAAACAGAAAGACAAAAATCCCCCAGGCAGTCACTTCTGATCACACTGTTCACTGTTATTATTTTAAAAAGAGGAACACAGAAGTACAAACAGAAAGTCCTTGTTCTGTTCATCTTCCTGCAGCCGACTCAAGAAGCTGCCTTTTGTCCTTCCTCTGCAAAGAGTGAGTTAGAAAAATGAATGACATCTGAAGACAAGAGATGGGTTGCTCACCCCAGATTTTGTCAGAAGGTCACCTTGCAATTCTCTGTGGTCCAGAGATGTTTTTATCATTCCTCTTTTAACATTGGTTGTTTTGGTTTGTTGTTTTTTCGTTGTTGTTGCTGTTGTTGTCTTTTTTTCCCTTCTTCTCCTCCTCCTTAAAATAAATGACAAATTATGAAACTTTGTGGTTTCCTTGTTCTTAATGTGAGTATTGAAAAATGATAATATGCCCAGTGCATGTGATGGGGCGCTCCCTCCTCCTGCTCCCAGCTCCCTCCCCGTCAGCTGCTGTGGCTCTTCATCACGTTTAACTGCTCCAGGCTTTCAGAATATATTGGTTTCCGTTCTCAGACCTTCTTTGTCTTCTGTGCAGCTGTTTGTTTCGCAGTGTGGTCAGTGTCTGTGGAGTAGATCAAACCCACTTCTAAACTCTCCTTTCCTCTCCTCTCTTCCCCCCTCCTGGCTCTGCAAAGGTCACAGAGCTTGCTGGGGGTTCTGTGCTCACGCTGGGAGGTATGAGTGGGGAGAAAGGGAAACCATTAATAAAAGCGTGAGTGAAGCAAACTGCAGAGTTGCTGCAGGCTCTGGTCCTACCCCCAGTCGGAGGGCATGAGATTCAACCTGAGCCTTGAAGGTCTTTTTGACATGTACTTAAGGAAGATGGTGGGTAAATGGTGTGTCATGATCAAAAGCACTCGCCGTTTGAAATGGGAAGGGACATACCAATGCTTTGAGCCTCTGAGTTCGGTTTGGGAGTTCTTCTGCCTGATTTTAATGAGCTGGTGTCCAGTTTGGGGGAGAAAAACAGTCTTTCCATTAGGTCTGTAGTATCTGACTTCTGTTGTGAAAGGCAGTGAGCACTCAGGTACCACTTGTGAGGGGATATCCACAGTCTTCTACAGTGATACACCAAAAAGGTCTGATACACCGAATCTGTCTGCTTATCACGGCATCATTCAGGTTGGAAAAAACCTCTGAGAATGTTGAGTCCAACCTTTAAATCTTATTTTGGGCAAGGAATTGCAAGTTCAAAATGCAAATTAACTTCTGTGAAATAAGATCTCACATGACAATAGTCATAGCTGGACAAAAACAAATTTAAGAGCCTAGGCTAAGCACAAAGTGTAGGCAAGCCTTAATTTAGAGTTTCCCAGATTAGATTTCTTCCCACTCCTGCATGGTCTGTGCACCTAGAGAAAGGACACGGTACTTCCAGCAGCTGCCAGGACAGTATCAAATAGAAAATGCTTCTGTGCCAGCGTGACTTGAGTGTAGTTTCCTTTGGAATATTCCACTGTAAATTCACCTGTCCTTACAGAATAAACTGGTGGAGAGTTAAATATCTGTTTCCTACATGCATTAGTTTCTGCGTGAAACTCAAGTGACTTTATAGATTTATTTTTTCTTCCTTTTTGGTGGAAACTCTGGGTGGGAGTGGGGCTTGTGTACTGCATTTCAGGTGAGAAATGTGCTTGTGGTCTTCCTTGGAAATTACAGTTACAAAATATCCCACAGAATTGTTCATATATTTAACATGAAGTGATTTTGCTAAAGCATTCTTCCCTTTTCAGAATAGTTTCTAAATGGTGTCTAACAGTTTACACTCCAAGCCAGGAAAAATATATATGTGGGACAAAGCAGTAAGTGCTCCTTGCAGTTTACAAGGTGCTGCAAACTCTAATAAAAATAGAATAGAAATGTTAAATATTCATTATACTATTACCACCCTCCTGGGAAATGGCAAAAGGCATCAAAACTATTTCATTCAATAGTATTTTTGATTTATGCAGTCTGTTGTTTCAACAGCATCAAAAGCTGTGTAGCAACTCTGGTTCACCCATGGTAGTAACTTAATATTATAAATCTTTACAGGAAAAAGAAAATAAATATAAACCCAT
>VZRE01008284.1:1050-21287 GCA_013396775.1 Cephalopterus ornatus
CCCTGGCAGCCAGGAGGGTCAGCTGTGTCCGGGGGGGCATCAGGCAAAGCATCGCCA
Organism: Cephalopterus ornatus; assembly: GCA_013396775.1. NCBI lineage: Eukaryota > Metazoa > Chordata > Aves > Passeriformes > Cotingidae > Cephalopterus > Cephalopterus ornatus. The sequence continues at coordinate 1,108 of VZRE01008284.1, forward strand.
GCTGGGTGAGGGAGGGGATTGTCCCGCTCTGCTCTGCACTGAGGGGTCCTCACCTTGGATATTGTGTGCAGTTTGGGGCACTGCAATATAAAAAAGACATCAAGCTCTTAGAGAGCATCCAAAGGAGGGCAATGAAGACAGTGAAGGGCCTTGAGGGGAAGCCGTGTGAGGAGTGGCTGAGGTCACTTGGTGTGTTCAGCCTGAAGAAGAGGAGACTGAGGGGAGACCTCATTTTGGTCTTCAAGATCCTCACAAGGGGAAGTGAAGGGGCAAGTACCAATCTCTGCACTCTTGTGAACAGTGACGGGACCTGAGGGATGTGCCTGAAGTTGCATCAGGGCAGGTTTAGTTTTATGTCAAGAAAAAGGTTCTTTCCCCAGAGGGTGGTTGGGTACTGGAGCAGGCTCCCCAGAGAAGCGGTCCCAGCACCAAGCCTGAAAGAGTTCAAGAAGCATTTTGACAATGTTCTCAGGCACATGGTGTGACTCTTGGGGTGTCCTATGCAGGGCCAGGAGTTGGCCTCTGATCCTGGTGGGTCCCTTGCAACTCAGCATTTTCTATGATTCTACTTCTTCTGTGCCATTAAACACATACATAGCCATCAAATGATGCTATTCTGTGCATTTAGCAAAGAAAATAAGAGTATGACTTTTCATTTCTCACAAGATCCTGTTCAGCCTGGTGGGAAGAGGGGAATTCTCCAGCCCCAGCCCTTACAGAGCCAGTTCTGGACTCAGACTAGGCTACTCAGGACTTCACCCAGTTAAGCCACAAAACCCCCAAGGATGACATCAACCCAACTGCCCTGGACCATGTCCCCACCATTGGGCTGCCCTCACAGCTCCAGCCTGAGCTCCTCGTGTTTCCTCTTGTGCTGCTGCCTGGCCCTCACACCAAGCGCTGCTGTGAACGGCCCACCCGCGTCTCCTCTGTCTCTCCTGTTGGTGTTTGGTGCCTCTAGAGCCACCACTCCCCCATGGCTGAACCAGCCCCAGTTGCACAGCCTCTCAGTGATCCTCTGCTGAACTCAGTCATGTTTGTCAGCTTCTTTACTCTATTCCAAAATAAATGCACAACTGTGGAGCAGAGCACAGCATGCCACTGTCTTCTTTATTACCCATGTCTGATGCCAGGACATGTCAAAATAAATCAGTGACAGGATTTGTAAATAAAATACAGAATTTTAACAGAAAGGCAGAGGTAGAAACTACATCTATTAAACATATCCCCATTTGTCCTGCCTTCAATAACTCTTCCTTTCACTCTATAAAATGAAATGAAGAGTTATTTTAAATATTGGAACCCTGCAGAAGACTGAAGACTAATACTTCTAGAAAAATCAATGTTTTTCAATTGACATGTTTGAAAAGTAGTTTTTCAGGACTTTGCTACAACATGCCCAGTTGTGTTCCTTCCAGTGTATGTTCTGCAATCAAGCTCTCACAGGTAGTTGATTTGTTAGTGGTTCAGCTGATTTCCTGTAAGTTAAATTAAATTTTTGAAATACTGGTTATTCTTATGAGACAAGAAGTAATTATTTTAGATGAATGACTTATATTAAACTTCACAGAGGAAGCCATGGTAAAAATTTCATAAAAAGTTCATAAGTAGGACAGCTATGATACTCATGATAGTTTGGAAGTGCTATGTTTTTTTCCTTTTACTGTTTTTTTCTAAATGTGATCTAGCCCTTCCTCCCTTCTTTTAAGTTCTCTCTTCCCTCTGATAAAAAAAAAAGTTATTTGGATACAGACTCTCTTTTATTTTCAGAGAGTATTTAAAGTATTTGCCTCAGGATAGTTGGAATGTGGACTAAAGGGGACCTCAGGAAGTCAATAAGTCCATCATACTACTTCGAAGTGCAATCAAATATATTTAGATTCTTGTTCATGTCTTACCTCTTCTCTGATGTCTTTCTGTTTTCATATTCTCCCTATAGTCTACTTCCATGCTTAATGGGCTACAGTGTTTTTTTATGTCAGCCTATTATGGATTTGAAGGCTGTTCTCGTGCCCTGTAAAAACATTTTCTTCTAAACCAGAAAAACTTTATTTTTTACACTTTTTCCTTAGGTTGTATCTTCTTAATTTTCTCATTTTTGTTCCAGTTAATTCTTTGCAACTTACATACTTCTTCCAGTTAAAGCCTTGCAAGCATCGTTATCTCTTCTATCTTACCAATATCACAGAACACTTAGTACTTTTAATGCAAGGTTGCATTTGGGATTCTTACTCATTTTGAAGTCCACTGTACCCATAGGTCTTCTACTGTTTGTCAATCCTTCTTCATTTTATGTGTATGTATTTTGCTTTTTGCTTCTGATATTTAATACTGTATTTCTCTCTACTGTATTCTATCACTCATGTAACTTTTCCCAATTAACAAGTTTATTTATTTAGCTGATTCCAGCACTGCTCTGTAGAGTACCTGCAAACCCTTTAGCTCAAAACTGTATTCAAGTACTCATGCTTTCACATCCAACTTGTTTACTGAAAATACTGAACACTACTTCCCCAAGCTAAATATCTGTGAGGTGATGCCTCTTCCTGTTTGATAGTGATAGCTGCAGTCTGCATTTGGGGGTAGGGTTTCTATCTGCTGCATACACACTTCATGGCAATTTAGTTTAGACCATGGTTTCCCTAATTCACTTAGCATGGCCCTGTGGGACTATATGAAGACTTGTACAGTCAAAATGCAACTTCAACATCAAAATAATATGATAATGGTTACTGCCCTAATTTGCTTGTAAACTAATTACTTTCTTCCTTAGTTTCAAACATTCCTACCCAAAACTTCTGTTGTTTTGTAAATCCTACTAATAGGGAATTTGGCAAAAATAAAACACTTCCATGTGTCCTGAAGTGCTGTCTGAGGTCCAGTGTAGTCACACCACTACATTGTGTTCTCAATAGCTTCTGTTTTTAAGTTCCAGCAGATGGAGGGAAGGGTAGGATAATGTTGACTTTTCTGGTTTAGTTCGAGTCTGGCTTCCTCTTTCTTTTCTCTGTTGGAGTTGATCTAAAGTAACTAAAAATCCAGTTGATAGGATAAGAGTGGCTCCTGCCATGTAGAAGCCTGCTCTGTAGTCTCCAGCCATGTCCACAATGAAACCTAGAGAGAAATAAGTGACAGAAATGTGATTGATGGAAAACAGGCTCATGTGAATTAGCTCAACAGTGTGAACATATCCTCTCACAGTGTGCTGACTATGTACCTGTCTTGCAGCTTTCTACATCATAAGCACATGTAACAGCACTCCATTATAGCATTTTAAAATTTGAAACAAAATTCACATCCTACTGCTTTGTATGTTGCCACTGAAACAATATGCTACACAATTTGAAGCACTTTCCAAGCTAAAGTGTGGCAGACAATGAAGGTACTGGCAGAAAAAAAAAACCAGATAATGCAGCTGTGTATCTGAGTAGCCCCATGTTCTGTCATGTAGCTGTCATCAGTTGCTGTAATTTGGACCATAACTGTACAGTGCAAGAGAGCTTAAAGAAGGAAAGGAGATTTGTCTGTGGGAAATGTAGTTGGTTGAATTTGTCTGATCTATAATGGGCTTCCATTTCATCATTTTACAAGGAGTTACAGATGTTAACAAAAAGACCTTGGTTTTCAAGGAGCTTTAAACCAACTAAAATACATAATGCCGTTTTTTTCTGTAGTCAGAAATGACTAGTATAGTAGTAGTAGTAGTGCAGCAGTATATCAGTTGCTCTGTGGATGTGATGGCATATTCCTTTGTGGGCTGATGAAAAGTGCTTGCTTGTGGAAAGCTTGTTCATGTTTAGGGTATTCTCTAGTCCACCTTCTAACCTGACATCAGCCCTATGTAGTCAGAGGAACTCTGAATTCAAATCTTTTAGATTTTACTCTCAGAGTAGGAGAGGAGAGCTTGAGAGGCAGTTAGGGTTCCCTGCTCTTCCACACTTTCTTTGGAGATTACTATATGTACACAAATGGATCAGACTGATCCCCAGATAATCAGTGCTACTGACCAGCCACTATATAAATATCTTGCTACCTTTGTATTATTTTCAGATCTTTCCAACACACTTTTGATACTGCTCTGTCTCAAACTCTCTATAGATTTTCCTGGTTCCGATATTTTCAGAAGTGATTTAAAATATTTGGTATTTAGTCTGACCCATTTGCAATCTATTAGTGATGTCATTACCACAGAAGTCACTGTCATGCATGAGCAGTGGTCTTTGAATGAGGACTCAGTGTGCATTTTACTAGTCACATTGGTTATTTTTCTGCCACATCACTTTGTAAAGTCCCTACAGCTTGCAGTTCATTTGCTATGCATTTTTCCAAGATGCCTATGTTTTGTTGGCAGTCCATAAATCCATGTGCTTTCTCATTGTCTGCTCTCTCTTCTGACTGTTCTTATGTGTTGCCTCAGTCATTTATTATATTGGTTGTCTCAAATGCTGTCTAAAACCAGCAGGAATCTCTGTGAATATTTCCTTGAGGTTTGCATAGCCTAATGTTCAATTAGAACTTCTGTAGAAACCCTTCCAACAATACCAGCATTTGTGCAACATCACTAGTCTCAAATGTCAGTTTCTTCTCTGAAAGTATGGGTCTGCTGCTTGTCCCAAAGGCACACTTTCACAGCACGAGAGTGGGAGGCCATCAAGTGGCATTATGTGGGATTCAGAAGCAGGAACCATGTGAACCCTGCTTTCATGCTGAACAGGTATCTCTAAAATCACAGAGAAGAGAGGGAATACTGTATTTTCAAGAGGATTTAAACCAACCATTTGTTTTTTATATACTTCTTGGCTTACATACGCCTGAGCTAAAAAAGGGGGAAATTTGGGTGCAGATCCAGATCTTTTCAGTTTGGGTTACCATTCCCCTTTCTTCTTGTAGACTGTATTTGGCAGAGTAACACCTTAACTCACCTGCAAGAGGGGGCCCCACAAAACCTCCAGAGCTTCGAATGAGCATGAAAAGCCCTAAAGCACTATCAAATTCTGGCATGCCTACAACATCTGCCAGCACTGTAATGTGAATTGCGACTGTTGTACCAAAGAAGAATCCATAGAAGCCAGTGAATATTGCCAAGGAAACGTAATTGTTAGCCAGTGGCAACAGCATCAGGGAAGTACTGATCAGTGTAATCGTCATCGCCAGCAGATGAATGGTTTTGGTAACATGGAGATTGGCATACCAGCCACACAGCAGTCTGCCTGCAAAGTCCACCATAGCCAAAATGGATAGGAGGGATGCAGTCCATGATTCATCTATTCCCAGGCTGTAGCTGAACGGAACTAAAAATAATGGAGGAACAAAAAAACTCATAGCAGCTAATATGCCAAAAATGGCATAAAGTACAAACTCTGGTCGCTTCAGAAGCATCCAATTGAAGGTTTTGTGTATGATGGGAGACTTATCTTCTTTGTCTGTTCTGGATGCACTCTTGCCAGGTGGTGTTTGAGTTTCGGAATGGTGAGCCTCAAGGAGGCAGCTGCTTGCCAGGGGTCGCATCAGTGCTCCACCGATACAAATATTGAGTTGGATGCCACCTATAATCAAGAGGGCACCTTTCCATCCATATTGACTAATCAACCACTGGAAAAATGGCCCAAATGTGAATGCAAAGGCGCATTCTCCAGCGCTGGCAATAGCATTGGCCAAAGCCCTTTTTTTGGAGAAATAATGGCTAACAATGCTAATGGCTGGTGTCCACGAAAAGGAAATCCCGAGACCTGAAAAACAATAGAAATAGCACAGGTTAGACACTATTGAGTATTTTGTGAAGGAAATTAAAGCAGTCAGTGCTCCTACATTTGCAAAGTTAAAACGTGTAGAAGGAAAACATTTTTGTTCCTAGCAGAAGCATGAGCTTAGCTGTGCTACCTGTAGGAGTAAATTTGTGACATATTCTGTAAGAGTAAGGCATATATGTTCAAGCAAAAAGTAAAAAAAAAACATGAAGTTCTCACTTATTACATTCTCACTCAAAATAAATAAATAAAAAATATAAGTTGGTTGGACAGCTTTGGCACTGCATGAGAAATCACATGGTCATGTGGTTGAAGCTAGACAGATCGGAGTGTCCATGCTGCCTGAATTAAGGCTGGTACTAGGTGAGTTAAGCTGAGGTGTGCTGACCTGTGCTCAGGGTAGCAATTAAGGCAGGACGTGAAGAAAGTTTGTGTATTACCTCCATTTGCTCTTCATTTTCTTGCCTGACTGCTTTGAGCAGACTTCAAACCTGGTCTAACTTAAGAGTGATTTTACTGGCTCCCTAGATTATTTGGCAGCCCAGGACTGCCAAAGGGCTCAAATTCCAGACGTTTTCTCAGGCATCTGGCATGGAATTCGAAATGGTTTATTTTATTTCCTGCCAGCTTTGCTTCCTGTTCCAGGAAAATCTAGCTGTTGGAAGCAACTTTCTGTCCTGTTTTCACCTGAAGTAAAGGAAAGGATTAAAATCAAGTGAAAGTCTGGGTCTCTGTTCAAAATATAAGATAATTTTATAGAAAGTACAAAATTTGGGATCTCTATGTTCTTGTACTCCAGTACTCTTTATGAAGTTTCTTTAAACCTTCACAAGGCTCTTGTCTCCAAGTGAAAAATAAAACACTTTTCATTTTCTGCTTGTATATAATTTGCAGGTGCAAATTACTAGCATCTAATTATTCACATTCTTTGTCACTGCAGGTTTCCTGCACAAATTCTTATTTGCAGAGTGGGAAAGGAGGGAAAACACCTTTTAAGAACATTGTTGGTTCTAGCTGCTCATGAAATCAAAATATATATCAGATTTCAAAACTCCTGTCCCTATCCTATCAGATAAGGGCTCTGTGTTGCTGCTGGAAGAAAGCCATAAAGTCATACCCTGTAGGAAGCCAGTTGTTACATACATCCAGACCATGTTGAATCCAAAAAATCCCAGTGCCATTCCTGAAAAAGCCAGGAGTCCTCCAGTGATCACAACTGCCCGATGGGTGTACCGTACACATAATGAACTGGCAACAGGGGCTGGATCAGCAGCAAAATCAGAGAAAGAAAAATACATTAGGAACATTAAGCTGATTGACATGACCAAATAATCAAATAAATCAAATAAAGTACTCTTATAACTGTTATCTCAGACTTAATTCTTCTGGATGGAGCAGGACATCAATTGAAATTTCAAATTTGGATCCCTTATAGGGAAATGACTGTCCCTGGGGTTAGGATTTTTAAATATATTCAAAATACATAGTCTGTTTTAAAGGGAAAGAGCATTTCAGTGCCTTCCTTGCAGAACAGTTCTAATGAGTTTCATGTAAGGGTACAACTAGCAACACTACAGAAACTAGTGTAGCATTTTAGCAGAAGTTGAAACCTCAATTGTATTAGTGAGACTGTACTATTTATATGGCTGGCACGGAAAATTCCTGGAGGAAAATAACCTTTGTCTTCTAGAGTTTTGCAAAATTAACCTCTTTATGGAATTATGAAAGTTTATATAGGACAAAAAATCAGTGTGTGTTTTTTGGTAATGCTTTTTACAGGAAGTTTGCAGTTAATTTCTTAAATCTTTATTTTAGAGGTACAGTTTCTCTCAACAGACTGCAGGGACTCTTCAACACGAGGGCAAAGATGCAGCGGTACAGATCTGACAGTGCAGCAACTGCTTTGATCTCTAGTCTCTATCTGGAAGCACTTGAAATGTCAGCGATATTTTTCTTAATTAAGGATGTTATATTGCCTCGCTGTTTTTCCATCAGCATGGCAGAGATGAGGTCAAGGCCATAAGATTTCTTTAAATAGCCTTGGCCACTAGGGGACTCCCAAATACCACCTGGCATCAGTCGTCTCCCTTCAATCCATCAATATTCTGGGAATTGGAATTCAGTTAACGAGGAATGCTTCTAAATTGAAATAAGTAGGAAGACGATGAAGAGAGGGCAGTCAGCAAGGAAGGTTTCATAGTAGTTTGTAGGGGCAGGATGTTGTAGGTTCACCTGTATTAGGATCAGAATTAAGATAATTTGGTGGCTAGGATGAGTGAAATAAACCTGGCAGAGTACTAATGGTTGCAAAATGTGCAGGATGTACATTGTCTGACAGTAGACAGACCTGGCAGAAGTTATACAAACCCCAGATGTCTCATCAGCATTTACAGCAAAAATACAATGATTTTATAAACATGTAAAAATTATACCAAAGGTCAATCAGAGATCTGTAAGATGTAGTGGGTGAGACATGATAAAGCATATCAGTTGGAGAATCATACATTATGATGAAAAAAAAAGAGAGAAAAGTAGATTCAGGATAACTTCCATGAAAGTGCGTAGAGACAAGAGAAAGATCTGCAGTTGAAGTGGAAATAGTACCACAAAAAGATTTCTAAATAGTGAAAAATAGATAGAATAGATAGGTGGAAATTGAACATGGGGTAGAAGAAGAAAGAAAGAAGCTAACCACAGAACTGGAAATGGGAAAAATAGCTAGATTCCACAGTCTGAAAGGCTAAGGGGTAACACACAGAAAACTTACAAGCAATGAAAAGGGATGATAATCACAGTGCAAAGAGAACGGTGATAGGAGGTGTACATCAGTACCAAGAGAAAGCCTGTGAATGTGATGGGGAGAACCCTTGCTGTGGTAAACTGTACAGCCTGTTGTTGTGAGTGCAAACCCTGGGAGTAGAAGCACATGTTCTCTTTCCATACAAGAAGCAGAGCTGATGTTCGAAGGATCCAAACAGGAAAAAATAATAATTCAGTGATCATCCTTCATACTGAACCAAATGACACTGAAGATTTCCCAGAAGAACACATTAAAAAAGACTAAGCCAGGCCAGGAAAGATGCTCAAAGAACTGGAGGTTCAGATGATCTTAAGCAGAAAGTCTTCTGGTCCCTATAAATGAAGCAAAGGCAGGAGAAGATGAGAACAATTACGTACTGACCTGAGACGTTATAAACTGCTATACAGAGGAGTTTTGAAACATTTGGCCATCAAGCTGTATTCACTGAAAGAGGGTTATTTTCATAGGATCTCAAAGGATGAAAAACTATTTGTGCTGAAAATTATAGCTGCCTTCTTGGAACTAGGCTGGCCTCACACCTGGCTAGGCAAATACAGTTTTGCTGGTTTACACTTGATATTATTAATATGCCCTATTCCTTAATACATTCCTATATAATGTAAATATGTGTTAAAACCAAAACAAAACCTAAATAAAACAGGATTTTGAGTCCTTTTATCCTCCTATGCTGGTTTTTATTTCACATGAAGTTTGTATGCCTGAATGACAAAATAGTATCGCAGTAGGTCAGTGATAAGTAATTTGTAAACCAGATTGATAGACTTATTCATTTCTGTGGTCTGTGAAGCAAGTTTTTCATTTTTTTTTCCAATTAATTATTTCTGTCACTGCAAAACAGGCATCAAGGATAGTTATGGAACTGATAAAATCTTTTCAACCTATGACTTGCTTTATCCTTTGATTTTGGATTACTCTTTGATTCTTCTGAATACGTTTTTTAAAGGAAGATCGGTTGCTCGTGATGTTTGGAAGTACTGTAATTCCAAGCAGTAATACTGATAGGTGTGGACTGAGTAGGATGCATATAATTATATAGTGTCTATGTAATGAAGTGTCTTCACAAACAAAATTATGATAGCCTTTATTATGCAAGGATATTTACCTATTACAACCATATATCTATATGAGAAGATGTAGAGCAGACTTCACAAATTCTGTACATTTCAAGCCTGCACATACTTAGAATCCTCATCATCATGTGAAGGATCATGCAGTTTACAAGGGCGCAAAGGACTCTCTAAACAACCAAGTTGAGTCAAATGCAGTATATTTTCTATTTTCCTCTTTCATTTGGTGAGATCTGGTACTTGGCCTGCTCCCATACACAGCTCATTGCCTTTGACTGGCGTAGTTCACTCTGTTTTCCCTAACTATCTGCTTGCGTCATCTTGTCTTTCTTGTGCATTCTCTGAGTGAACTGATTTTTTTTTTTCTTTTTAACTCTGTGAGTTTTCTGTTAGATAAATGACTTGCAATCATTCTAAAGAGGTTAAAGGAGAGCCAGAACTGGCAATATACGCAAAGAAGGAGGATCTTGGCAAAGACAAAAAGGAGAAGTGTGAGAAGGCAGGACTGAGAATCATCACTTTAGTAACAGATGGTTTATCTGATAGACAGGGTCACAGTCATTAAATTTAAAAGTACTTTGAAAAAGTGACAGTCACTGTGAGATCAGTGAACTTGCACAAACTGATTTAAGAGCTTGATTCAACAAGCTCTGTGGTTATTAGAATTATTTCCAATGAGTTCAACTCAAAGCCTGTAGCAAAATTGAATCATGAGTTCAGGTACATGAAGTTCTGTACGGCAATCGGATTCCTGTGTATCTAGAGTGTCATTATTAACTAATTCCATGTCTGAGGCAGCAAATGCTAATTTTTCGTAAGAAGATTTTCTGTGTTTTCTGTAGAGACAGAGGAAGGTAATCTTGTCCTTCCATATTTTTGGTTTGGAATTTTTTTAAGGAAGCTTTTCAAACGTGCTTTGGTAGTTAATACATTGAAATGAAACGCTAGAGGAGCACTTCTACCTACCTCCTAAATGAAAGATGGCAATAGTTACTGATGTGATCCAGGAAGTGGTGCTTGCAAGTCCATCAAAGTGCTGCTGGATTTCAACAAAGAACAGACCAAAAGTCTTGAGAACAGCAACAGTGAGGCCCATCACCATGAAGGCTGACACTACCACAATCCATCCATAGCCACCATCTGGTGGATTGCTGTCTTTAGCCTGCATCTTTTCTAATTCTCGGATCTTCTCTGGGCTTTGGGTTGGGTTTTGGGTTTTTTTTCTGGCAGTGGTAGTGATGGTGATGAGGATTTTTAACAGATCTGCAAATTGGTAGAAGGCCCATTGTTAAAGAAATGAATTAAAATATTCTAGGAATGACTTACACAAATTAATTACCAAATTAAAATACAATATGCATTACAGCAGTTTGACTGAAAATATTACCTGAGGAACTGATGCCCCAGGAGACAGAAGACTTAATAAAGAAACTAAAACAAAGCAAAACAAAAAGAAAGGAAAAATATTCAGGTACAGAGTGCAGGGAAAAAGAAAAAGAAGCATGCATATGTGAACATGGGAGAGAAGACTGTAGGAAAAAAGGCAGATATGCAAATTTTCAAATACAGGCCCAGCATCCTACCCTTTCTAGTAATTTCAAGAACCTCATCCCACCCATTTTTCAAACCAATACATTGTAATAAACAGAAAATAAAATGTCTCATAGGTTACCATACTTCCTAACATTCTCTGGGCATTGCAATCAATTCAATGAATTGTAAAGCCATCAAGGCAATTGTTTGTACCCATCAGCCTCTTGTCATAATTTTGTGTGTATATATAAATCACTATTATATTTGCTAAGTTGCTTCTATGAGTGGTATTACTAATGTGACATAGGATGGTATAGAAAACCTTAAAAGGACAGGAAATCAATCTGTTTCAATATTCTGGGTATCCACATAAATGGAAATAAATGGAAACTACTTCACTTATCTGGAAGTTTGAGCTTAGTGGACTTTCCATTCCTGAAATGGTAGCCTCTCAGATAAATACTTCACCTTCCATTTGGCAAATATCAAAATGACATTTAAAACCAAAAGAATTCCAGTTGAAGGTATTCACTATGGGATTCTATCAATCTTGACACTTTACATTTTTTAATAATTTCGTAACTTCCAGGAATACTGAAAACCTATTTTTTATTGTTTGTGCTTTGTCACTAAAAATCCCATCTGAAGTTGCAACTTTGACTAAAGAGCAGGAATGTATAAACTTCAGAATTCTTGCTGTTGTAAGCAAATGTCTAATTCAGAACCATTACAATATTACCTCAGTAATTCCAGTGGCAACAGGTCTTCTCTCTGTGTAAAAAGGATGTGTGGATGTGTGTTATCTCAGAAATGGTATTCAGCATGAAACTGGATGTTACTCTGGTCTCTGAGGAGTGAATCAGGGAACCAGTATGAGGTATGGTACTGGACATCTGAGGACTACCTGTACACTGTGAAACTTTGGAGCTTCCTGCCACATAAGACTGTGGGTACTTGAACTTCACATAGAAATGCTAGAGAAATCTGTGCTGTACAAAACTATTGAGGATTAACAAATGTTTTAAAATGGCCCCTGACTCAGTAAGTGTCCAAGCTGCAGACAGGCCAAATTTGGGAAGTATCACTTTATGCTTAGTCTATTCTTAATCTTAAAGATCCCCTTTTGGCCTGAACCACTATAGCTGTGACTGACTTGCAAGGAACGCTGCATAAGAATTTTAGGGTCCTCAACATTTTATCATTTATGAACATTATTGGCTCCTGCACTGCCAAGCATTTTTGCCAAAATGGAGCATATGCTTCCTTTTGAAGGCATCTTAATAGGCAAGAACATCTTATTAAAGACATCATTGAAGAAGCATATTTCCCCTTAGAAATTTTGTGACAAACTTGGAGTAATCATACTGGACATGGGATCTGGCTGAGGGAGGGAAACATTCATACATTTTTCTGGTTTCTTCATGGACACTAAATTCTGAGCAGGCATATTTTACCAAATGCAGAAGACCAAAGAAGACATGACACTCTTCTCTTGGAGGGAGAATGGGAGCTTGAGATAGCCGGATGTACTACACTTAAAATTATCTTCCCTGTGTGCAGCTGTGAAAAATGAGTGTTAAGGAAATCCATACCAGTAGAGATTATTCAGTACAAAGCAGGAGTCACTAGTCCTGCAATTTGCTTCCCTGAGGTATCAGCTCTCAGGGGGACCTAAATCACTCCATCAGAGCATTATAGGTGTCAGAAGAAAAATCATTCTGCTGATCTGTCTGGACTAACATGTGGCACTGGACACATCTGCAGGACATAGGTAGACAGACAGATTAATCAGTTGCACAACAACTCAGACAATATCCTGAAAAATCCTAGAACAGCCACAAGAGAGGGAGGACCGCCTTGTGGTTAAGGTTTACATGAAGGAAACTGGTTTTCAATCCCACAGTTTCTAGGTGACCTTAAGCAAATTGTTTATCTTGCTGTGCTTGTTTTCTCAGTTGGCAAATGCAGCTAATACTTTCAAAGGTCACAAATTTTGTAAGGTTAAAAATGTTAATACTCATATTAATGCTCAGATGCTATAAGAAAATACATAATCTAGATCAAGCTGTCTTCTGATATTGCTGGCTTCGAGTACCATAGTCATAATTTTGTTTGAGGCCCTGAAGAACATAAAAAAGATGCAAGACTTAAGCTAAATGAACCTGCCTAGACAGAGTGAGACTGATATTTCTGCATTCTGCATGGGCATGCCTGGGCAAGGCATTATGATTTGTGCCACAAGATAGATAGAAGAAATCCTGCTACTTACCAGGCAGCACACGGACTAAAATAGGCATGAAAAAATCTACTATTTCCTGACACCACCCAGCACCCTTCACCTTCATTAAGCAAACTCTGCTCCAGGAGGAATATAAATCAGGCCCTACTGCTCACAAAAGTTAAATGAACAGCATTTTTCCTTACAACAAATACATCTTTTATGTCACAGCTCAGAATTCAGCTCTCAGAGTCCCTTTTAATGACCACAGTGGTACATGTAACTCCAAATGAAATTACTGTTTCAGTTGCATGATTAATGCAGTTATCTCCCAGCAGCCCTATGGATTTGAAAGCAGTGGAGCTACATACTGGTGGGAATGGTTGGAATGCCGGAACAGAGGAGAAGAAAGCATAGATGTTGCAATGGGTGAACATGCTTCTGACACCATGCTTTGCTTTCTTCCTCCTTCACTTGCAAGAGAAAGTCTATTACAAGATGATGTAGTTCCAAAAAACCTAAGCTGAAAAAACCTACACAGCATTTCGTTTTGCTCTTAGCTATTGAGTAATGGTAAACAATAAGTTTATCTTCAGTTTCTCAACTTCTCCCTGAAACTAGCCTTTTAAAATAAAGGAGAAAAAACTTGAAGGGAAAGTCCTCTTTCTGTTGTGACTGGCCAACACACAAGATTCCTCAAAGAACTTAAAGCCATGTCTGGAAGAATCAGCACTTTGTCTGGCATCCCACTGACTCCTACCTCCAAGATTTCTCATGGCAGCTGGAGTGGATGCCCTGTGAGACAGAGGCTTCAATCAGGAAAGCCACAATGCTGTCATCTGTGCTTGGTGTGTTCATCAGCAGGAGCAGACAGCTCTGCTAGTAGTATCATTATCCTCACAGCAAAATTTGCCAGCAAGAAGACACAGGCAGAAGTGCAACCTTTATCTTTGCAGCTGGATAGCTAGAGAGGCACGTTCTGACGCACTGCAGGTGTTCCTCTACTCATGCTCTACAAGTTCTCCAAGCTATTTCTGCTTTTATTCATGTCATTGACTCAAAAGGCTCATCAAACAATAGTAAAAATAAATTATAAAATGCTTATCTGACTGCTTGTATTTGAGGGTGCCGCGTAAACCTGTGAAGACTGATACTTGTTTTACCTGGTTATCTTGTTCCATGTTCTAATTCACTTTTTACAAAAGAGCAAGTTGAATACATTTGCTGCACATTGCAGAACAACTCAGTGGTGGAATCAAGAAAAGACTGTTGTTGGTATGAATCCTAATCTTCTTATTTTCATACAACTTATACATAAAACATCTCAGATAACTGTATTCACTCTCTCTTAAAGACTGAGTGGACTCCTTGTGAGCTGGTGATACTTTACAGAAACAGGTTCCTCAGGAAGACAAAAAAGGCAAGTATTAAGTTTTTCCACACTTAGATAAAGGAATGTGACTTGTTAGTGGGGTTTGGTTTGGGTTTCCAGTACAAGTATTGTACTTTACCTTTGATTCAGACTTAGCAAAAACAAGAGAAAAGGAAGAAAAACATACTTGATGTACAAAGAGGCACAATTACTTTTACCAAAAGCTGATACCTTGAAACAGGATTACATAAAACTAAATACAAAGTAGATCTGTAATAAATTGACAGCAGAAATAACAAATATAATCTTGTCTTAATTGTTGTATTAGAAGAAAGAAATAAGGAAGTCAATTGTAAATTATGCTGAAACTTCTTCCACACATATGCCTTTGTACACAGGCAAGGAACGGGTACTTATTGTGTTTGTCACACTCAGATACCTTATGGTCTTCATAACACTCAGACTGGCTCTGCTGATGCTCACTGGCCCCTACAGCTTCAAATACAATGGAGCTGTGCTAGTTACTGCTCTTGAGATACAAATTCGGGAGGAATTTTTAGTTAAATTCTCCTTTCTAACTTTGTAGCATCATTTTAGAAGGAGTCAGTCTAATGAATATGATATATAACACAGTTTATTGACAGAGCATATCAGGGGGGCAAAGAGGGGCTGAATGCTCTGAGCAATCAGTTTGAAGTAACAAAAATCAAATATAGTATCAAGAAATTACCTTATTCAGGTAACCAAGGCTTGTAGGGTATATGAAGCTCTTCTTTCACCTTCCTTCACCTTCCAGTTGTATGTAAGTTCTTGAGTTGTACTGCAAACCACCAGGTCATCTTTCTCATCTGAACTACGATCTGGCTATCTGAATAAACTGATCTGTCTCATTCAGGATGTGTAAGCCACCAGGTTTTATAAGAATCCCTTCCTCCACTCCTCAAAAGTCATTTGACTCCACCTACACTCAGTAAAACAAAGTTCGGTCCTGAGTAGAGATCAGAGAAATAAAAATCAGGAGTGGATGGAGGAAACAAGAGGAGGAAGGCAAATTTTGTAATATATCTGCACTGTACTTTTACTAGCCTTGGATTCCAGTCCACAGTTGTTATCGAACTCAACTATTGGACCAACACGAAAGTTCAGATGTGTCATCTGACTTCAAAATCCCTGTTGTTCTGTGGCATTTACTGCCAATGTTTATTTAAATTTGAAATTCATTTGTGGCTTCTCTACGGCTGTGCTGTTGGGCAGATGTTGGCTACAGCTGAGCATCATATAGCCTGCAGCAACTACAGAAATTATAGGAAGCTTGAATATGCTCTCCAGGACCCAAGCGTTATACATACATGTTCAGAACCTTTCATCAAACCAGAGCAGGCCCTTTGTTGTGTAATTTAAGGGCCCACAATTCCTTATATGCTGCTGAATCTCATAAAGCTTTTGTCTCCCTGCTCTTACTGCTAGTTTATTGTGACTGATTCTGCTCCCCACCAATTTGCCTTGCACTAGCCTGCTATTGTAGTAGTTAAGGCGGACAGGGTCGGTTGTTGCAGTAGCTTCTCAGTTTTTGTAAGATTTTTATTTACATGTTTGTGTGCTTACTTCATGACTTGATCAGTAGTCTGTGTAGTTTATGAGTGCTATGGGGAAGTATAAATATACAGTCAGTTGACTTGCATAACTAAGAAGCAGATATGTTTCATATTTTTGGCATATTTGAAGGAGGAAGTCTGTAAGTTTGTGTGGTGACATTCTAATTTTCTTTCGCTTGAAGAATTCTCTAGGACTGTTTTGTAGGGCTGGAGAAGTCAAAAGCATAGAAAAGAAAAATTTGGGGGTAGTTTTCTAAGTGTATGAAGTGTACACTGCTGATAGAAAAGTTGCTGCCACTCCTCCTTCACCTTCCTGTTACCATGTGGGCTTTCATGCAGTGAACCAGATTGGGGAAGTGACCCTGCTGGTCACTATGCTGGGGCAGATTCTCAGTGTGGAGAAATGCATTCTGTGCTTTCACAATGCAGAAGGCAGAAAAATGTGGCCAGGAATGAAACTTGGCAGATGCGACTGCTTAATCCAGAGAAGAAATTCACATGGCAGCAGTACCACCTGGGGAGCCATTCTGCTGTGCCTTTTTGCAACCAGACGTGTCTATCTTGCATTGGCGTTTTTAGCCATCAGCGCGCTTGTAGCAAGCGTGGGTAGAGTCCTTCCCAAATCTTCGTTCGCGAAGCCTAGCCATGATGATGATGATGATGTATACAATTAGTGTATCCACGTGCCCGTTGAAGCTGTCAGCCTAGAAGCTCTCCCTCATAGAAAAGGAAAGGTAGGTGACTCCAGCAGTGCCAGTGAGGAACAGTAGCTTAATTGTGGATGTACTCTGTGACAAAGTGTCAGAGTAACTTTTCAGCCTTACACCTCTCAGGTCTTTGTTCTTCCTTCCTCACACACTGGAGAGAGTTATGTGCTATGTTGCCACACTGCATCTGAGCAGCCTGTGAGTCTCTAAGCTGAAAGATGTCTTTATGCTGGATTTTCTTATATAAAAGAGTGTGTATATATATATTATGACATATATATATTGGATTGAGAGGTCAGGTTCTTTCACAGACTCATTTTCCCTCTTAAGTCTGTGGGTCTGTGCTGCCTTCCAGAGCCCCATGTAAAAAAAATAAACTGTAGCAATTTTAACTGCAGAGATGGATGACAAGTAGGCTATATTGTCCGGACAGATATGCATAGGACAGTGACCATGATAAACTGTGATAAACAAGACTACATTTCTTACACAGCTAGAGCTGTAAACCAGATGGAGCAATCAGCAATCCAGATGGATTTTGTTGGTTATAGCAGAGCTGAAGCCTCTATGGCTAACCTGGGCCCCAGTGTTGTACCACTCTCACTGTGATTTCCCCCCCTCCCCCAACATTCAAATTGAATCTTCCTTGCTGTATCTTATGACTTTGACCCTTTGTTGTTTCCCTGTGCCACTTAATGGAAAGCAAAAGACTTTTACTATTAGCCTTGCAGAACAAAATTCGCAATGGTTTAAACAGAAGATGACTATATGTGTGTTCTTGAAGTGCCTTTTTCTCAATATTCTCAAAACTGAAATTAGTGATTGTGTTCTCTGCTGCTGTAAATTATTTCAGCTCCACGGATTTCAAAATTATTTCTTCTTTCACCACCAGAGAATTTCTTGACTGATTTCCAGTTGGAATAGGGCTGCTTTTGAAGAAGATACAATCTATCTATCTATCTATTATTATTATTGCAGTATATATAAAATATGGGAAACAAGTCTCGTTCTTATTTAAATATACTGCACAAAACTAAAAATCCAGTCTGGCACAAATACACACATAAACCTGGCAAAGTCTCCTTGCAGTCATCTGTGCTCAAATGGAAGGACAAAGAGCTTATGAAACCATGCCTCTTGCATTCATCAGTCCTTGGTGGTGATCATGCTTGTTCCCCTACCTGGAACTACCAGCTCTTATCACATATATCCTTCTTTTTTTTTCACTGACCAAAGCATTCTGACAGCATTAGTAACCAGATAGTAAGGCAAGATAAAATTTTCCAGGTAACAAGCTTTGTCAACTAAGAGAATATTGATTGAAATGACTGAAACAAAATGACTGGTTTGATATAATATGGGTAGCCTGAACATGAATTATCTGAGGACTGTGGGCAAAAGAGATAGAATGGGAAAGGATTGGGAAACTATTATGAAAAAAATAAACAGGCTGACGCTACTGCCAAAATCGCTGACATGGGATGCTAAACAAACTTGGGTAAGAAATGTGGGTGAGTGTGGAGGGACTTGAGGTCTTGCAGGAAAAAAAGAGATGAATCTTGATATGACTAGAAAAGGAGAACCAGGGTGGTAGTTCAGTTGCATAAAGTTTGGCTGATGGAGGAGGTGATTTCTTTGCTTGTGTTTTGTGGAAATAGGATAGGTGGCAGTGATAGCGGGCAGATATCAGAGGGGCTAAAGAGCAGAAAGAGGTAGCAATCAAGCGAGTGAGTGATTAGGGTTTGGCAGAAGCTGTCAGATTGTAAAAAGTGAGATATTTAATAGATAAAGGAAGAATAAATGGCTTATATTTGGACTGGGCTCTGGTTATCCCATTATCAGTTTAACAAATTCTTAATAGTTTAAGATTGACTGAACCTTTCCAGGCTGAGGGCAAATGAAGAAAAAGCCTTCTGTCCTGAAATCACAGTAAGGTGTGCTGATTGCCTCCCTGCCCCCTCTCCAGGTTGACATCAATCCCTGACCTCCCTTTATTAACAAGAGAATGCTGAGCCTGCATGGAAAGGGGACAAAGCATCCACAGGAAAGAGGGTGACGTAGAGCCTAAATTGGCTGTGAAGGCAGGCTACGTCTATCTGAACAAAGGTTGTTCGTTTTGGTTTTTGACAAGAAATTATCAGTTCATATTTTCTGTGTAATTCTGAGTTGTGATTATAGCTCCCAGTACAAAATAACAAGGTCAGAAGGAGAGGCAGCATGGAAAATGAGTACTGCTAAACAGGGAAGAGGGAAAAGCACTGCTTAAGCTTATCAAAACAGCATGGTTAAGTGCAGTGCTGATGCAAACAGTCTCTCTGTGCCCTATCAATCTAGAATCTGTAGGTGGTTCTTCTTCCACTTCCTGTTCTGAAATGACCAGGGTTTAATCATTTTGCTTTAATTATAGGATGAAGGTGAAAATGCCCAATTCTTGGGTATGTCTGGAGTGTCAATGAGGCATTTCCTGTCCTTGTACCTTAGGTAAGAGATGGATGTGTTTGGCTAAATAAACCCTAAATGTCCTGCAGTTGATGTCTGGGAAGGATTTTTACAAGGATTCAGCTGAGAGCACAGACGTCAAGGGATACAAGCTCATTAGACTCCCTGTGCTATTTTCTTAAACTAGACTACCACACGCAATGCCACAATACAGGTACATGCTGCATTGTGAAGTTTTGATAAAGTGAGGCAATACAGTCCAAGAAGAAACACAGACTTGCTTGATAGCATGAAGTGTGCCTGCACAGAAGAGTTCTCTGAGTGAACAGCTGCTTGTATCTGAACTGCATACAGGCTACATGAGGCTGTCCTGTATTTTTATAACAGTGGATTCTTGCACTGAGGTCTTACAATATTCCTCCTCATTTCATTTGTAAGACTAGGATAGCAACAGATAATGAAGAATGCCTGTTGACTCAGAGCAATACTGAATGCCTACCAAGTTTGCAAGGCAAACATTTTCAAGCTTGTAGTACACAGAATGAGAGCTGGGCCACAGTTAAGGGATGGGAACTGGACTGTTGGTAGTCATGACAAAAAAGCCCACCTTGAAGATGGGGTATAAAATTGGTTCAATATGAGCTTCCAGTTATGATGCCTCAGAGCTTTTTGGATTTTTCT
>VZRE01008286.1:0-54696 GCA_013396775.1 Cephalopterus ornatus
GGGTGGACCAGCCCTTTTTTCCTCTAAGGGTTGTGTTAGTCTAGCATTGTCAAGGACAAGAACTCTAAGCCAAAATCTCTTGAAAATCATATCTAGTATAAGTCCTCAGATTATGTGAAAAAATCCTCTCAAGAAATAATGAATATTTTTCATTATTTAGCAATTTTTTAATATTTTTGCTTCCTTACCTGCTTGTAGAACATAGCTTATTTTCTTTTAATCTGTGTTTGAAATTGTTCCCTCAGTTTTTTGTGAATTTTTGTTTCTCCATCATTTCTTATTTCAGTTGTTTTCTTAGCTACAGTGGGCCACTGGAGACTCATATAATTTTTTCTTACTCTCTAGTTGGATGTGTGAAATTGTAGATACAGAGCCTCTGATGTGAAAGCTCCTGGAAAATAAATACCTGCAATTGTTGAGAATGCAACATTAAAATATGTTTTATGAGATGTTCATGGCAATAAAAAGACACTTCCAGAAAGTTTACAGGAAGAAAAACTCTGGTTTGAAAACATCCCCAAATCATTTTTTATATTGTGTAAGTATTTATGGAAATAGTATTTGCTGTAGTGGGCTAGAACTTACACAAACAATATTTTGCCTACTCTTCAGGGAAACAGAGAAATAACACATAAGTAAATCATTCAAATGAAGTATTTTTGCTAAAATATTACTATTTTAATATTTTGAACACAGGAATCGGTCAAAACCTGATTATCATGACACAATCAAACACCTCAAAGCACACACTAGTGAATGCAGGCTGAACGTTTAAAATAGCACCTATAAAAAGGTAGGCATATTCTTGTATTTAACATCTCCAAAATATGTCTTTCAAAGTCCTACACACAGTTTTGGAAGTAGAATATTTTACCTGATTCTTGATAAAAAAGACTGTAAATACTGGTCCGAATATATCCATAATAAGGCTTCCCATAGCCAGAAAAATAAAGCTACTGTTGGGAGGTCACCAAATGGAAGATAATGACAGAATGAGTAGGTCACACTCTTGCTCTGCCATTGAGATGCTTCTCTCACCCACTCCTCTGCTTTCTCCCCTCTCCTGTCTCTAGCGGTAACACAAAAAACAGGACACTGGCTCCTCTGAGTGTGAACTATGATAGCTTTCCCAAATGAGACCGTAGATCTTCCTAGCATTCTGTGAACAGAGTACTGGCATGAGTTTGGTGACTACTGCTGGAAGATGGAAAAATAAAAATCTTACTGAAGGAACCTGAGACTGAGGAGGAGGAGGAGAAGTTTCTATTGGGAAAGCATGGGGAAAAATAAGGTTGACTGCTACCAGCAGGGTTTGGGACAGGCTATAAAAGAAAGAGACCAAATTCAGCCTGCCAGCTAGCACAGCTGGCGTGCCTCGACTGTAGAAAATAAAGTCAGCATTCCAGACATTGAGGCTTTTCGGGATTTTTTCCTAATTTTTTTTCTCTCCACGAAGAGTTGATTTTTCAAAAATGTGTTCATACTGCCATACCAAACAAGAAGGGAATTTCTGGCTGAATACCTCTCTTGCAGCACTGAAGCACCAAGTGACTGTGGTTGCCTCCTCAGCTGCAGAAGTCCAGCTAAGTCTGACTAAGAGAGAACAGAAGATCAAATTCCTCCTGGATCACCGGAAAACTCATGAATCACTGGTCCTTTGCCCATTCTGGGATGGACAAAGTCCTGTCTTGCTTGTCTATTTGAAGGGGCTTGCATGTAAATTAGGAATGTTTCTAAATATCAAGACTTTCGTGAATGGGAAAACTCTGCTCAGCCCAAAGGCTGCCGGAATGCAGGTGGGAGAAGGGAATCTGTTTTCAAAAAAGATGGGTTTCTGAGAAATAGAATGAGGAGTTTGATCTCAGTGAGATGTAAAAGCAAGAAAACAGTGACAAAAGTAGATGACAATTATCAAGGTGTTAGAACAGAAGAAGGGAAGGGTTTCTTACTGTGTTTTATTGAAACCAAGCTCACGGACAGTCAAAATAGTGGATACATACTTGTAAAGATATATTCTATATATTGAAGCTATACGTGGGAATTGCAGGCAGAGGTATAACCAAGAACAAGGCTAAAGGAGAAAGTCATCCTACTGCAACAGAAACATATAAAAACTATCAGTTTCAAAGGGGAAAGCCAAAACATCCTTGTTAATTAAATAAAGAAAATGAGGTATTAGCTTTTGGAAACAGCTCCTGCGAAGATATTACGAACAGTCTCTCTCTGTACTTTGTATTGAGCAATGTCTATCTGCTGAACTTATCCACACATAGAGCTGAGCTTTGTTATTTCCTATTATTTGGACCAATGATACTGCTGATGTATCTTCCCCTTGGGTGTATTTTTCAAAGTGACTCCTCCCTAGCTCCTGATACACAGGTCTTTCTGTCGTCAGCAATGAAGTTATGACTTATCATCTTGGGTGACTGGAAAACACATTCTTACTGGAACTGCCACAAAGCTGTGTTACCCTGAGATCAGCTCGATTGATCAGAGCCTGGTGCAAATAATGCCAAAGTTGTGGGTTCAATCCCTGGAGGGGCTGTTCACCGAAGAGTTGGACTTGAAGATCCTTCTGGGTCCCTTCCAACTCAGAATATTCTGTGTTTCTACTGTCATCCTTCAGACCACTCTTGGTGACTTATTTAACCATGTCTATACCAGAGGCACAGCTGTCAGATGATTACTCCTGCTTTTGTGAGCTCTTTATGTGTCATTGTGTTACAAGACAGGCTCATTTCACAGAGAATGTTCCCCATCAGAAAAGCACCTTTGCTTACACGGGCAGCAAAACTCATTTTACACAGCCTGTTTTAGTCCATTACATTGGCATTGTGTACTTTGCATTAAGTAAGGGACATGCTATTCTGGTTTCTTTGAAGATGTTGTGGAAGGGGGGACTAGCAGTGCAACCCTGATCGTGGTCTCACCTTTTCCTCAGTAATCAAAACAATTCCACTAATGCCTTCACAGAGATGAGAGTGGCTTAGATGTGTTCATGACAACGGGTTGCTGTTTTTCAACTGGGGCTTTATTCATAAAATGGTCTGAGGCAAAAAGACACTTTGGGGGTGCAGCCTTAAAAATTTGTCACCCCAGTGAATTTGTTACCCCTGCACTCTCCTGCGACATAGTTTCATTAGCAGCAGAATATTTGGTCATAACTAAGAACCACAAAGGCTCTGCAGGTGTCTCACACAACTGAATTCAGTGCCTCATGCTTTGAGGCAAAGACTGATTTAGGATTTGGGTCTTCTTTTGGGCATTTCCAGGAATGATTGAAGAGATGGCTTCAAACAACAAACACACTGCTTTTAGGAATGCTCCAGGGGAGATATTCTACTTCCATAAAATCTTCTTGACTCCTGGGATAAAGAATAATTGGACTTCCAATATGAATCATGGTTTTCAAACCTGAGCTGATAGCTCTGAAAATGTCTACCAGTATATTAAAAATTAGTTAATCCTTCAAACCAATAAATATGATACGCACAGTACTGGGTGGATCTCTTTGGAGTTTTTAGACTGCTAAAACTTTAGTTTGACTGGCTCCTTATTTAAAAGCTGGACACTGCAATGGAATTAACTTTCTCCTCTTATAGCCTCCTAATCACTGTGCAGGACCTGTTCCAGTACTGATGAAAACTGCAAGCCCAAAAGATGGGCTTTACAAGAGAGCGCAGGATAAACAGACCTGCAGCCAATTGCTCCTAACTCTCAGCTAAGCAGTCAGAATAGCGAAGATGGCTTCAATCCAAAATTATCACAACAGAGACCACACAGATGGGAAGATAAAAGTTCTCTCAGTAAGCTCCTAACAATGCACACCATTCTGCTCGGAAGCTCTGGGATCCAGAGGTAAGCCACCTGTGTTCTCATGATGTCACCGAAAGAAAGGCCAGGGGCCGATTACTTGATGGGTGCTCTTTTATTATCATATATCAAGTGTCACCTGCAATTTCATGTCTCAGGCAGTACGAGAGAATCCATCTGTCATCTACTGGTGAATCTCAGTGAAATTTCTTTTCTTTTGAAACTGAGACCACTGGACTGCAGAAGCAGATACAAGACAAGCCAGATGTTAAAAAAATAATTCCAAAATCCATAAGGAATTTTAAAAAAAAGAGTTATGTTGGAATGAAATTAATTTTAAAATTTTAGTACTGCCACATTTACATCACGAATGGGGACTGTATTTCATTCAGTGTGATGCAACTAAACAATAGATATACCTGGATGCATTCTGCTCATCATAAGGTTTTCAAAGGGTCTAAATAATTTGTAACACTTTTAAAATTAATAGCTGCACATGCCAGTGTAAAACTGGCAGGTGAAGATAAAAAAGCTCACTGAATGCCGTATGCTTTGAAATTCCAGCTTTTCTTCTGGGTTGGAAGACTTCATGGTGTCACTACTAAAATCTCAGCACAGCTTTGTTGGACACAGATCTCCTGTACATATTTTCTCATGGATGCAGCTGGCTCCTAGATGTAGTGCCTGGCCTATCCCATGAGCCACTGCATCTCTTCTGACTCCTTTGTAGCATCCCCAGGAAACCAGAGGGAAAGCATGCTTCTTCTGCTCCATGCCATGCCCTGCAAGTGAAGGAAAAGTTATGATCGGCTCGTCTTCCACTTCAGAATATTTGCAGGGCTTCAAAGACTGTCCTAGGCTGATCAGAGGCCTTTTCTGCCACCTTTTCTCCTACTGTGTAGTGGCAGGAGTAATATTAAAAGAAGGAATAGTACTTGGTAAGACAAATATCTATGAATGCTTTTAGCATGATGTTTAGTGATTGGATACTGCTTGACATAAATAAGAATAACTGCAGCAGATTTAAGCCCAAGTATTGTCGGTGTGTTGTTATATTTACTGCAATATATTGCATCAGGGCATTTTCTGGTACTGATATGACTGATATTATAAATTTCAGCAATTGCAAATTGTTGGAAAACTTTATGATGCTATCCAAGATGCTGACTTGCTTATACTAATAAAAGGTGCAGAAACTAATGTTGGATTATGTGGCTGGAATAACACTGTTTAACTTTGTTATTTCAAAGGACACTTTACATTAATCTTGGAGTCTCTGTAAACATGCTCTTCCTCAATTTCAGTTATAAAATAACTTTTTGCTAAAGTTGACTCTTGTGCTGGCTATGTATGGGCAGAGTACTAGAAGCCAGGCTTAATTCAAGAAATTAAAATAAATCAGGTTTCAAACCTCACATTCACATTTATGGCTACATTTAGTCTCACTTTAAGAGATGAAAAAGGGAAATCTGAAGATGAGCTGATTAGTGCATCATCCAGGTTTTGCTGTCAAGAAGAAAAATTAGGCTGGAACTTTTAGTGCTACACACAAAAAAGAAACAATAAAAGAATAAGGAGTCATATTTTCCCAAAAATAAATTTTTCACTCTTTTTACTACCTTTTTTTCCCTGCCTCTAAATTTGAATGTCATTGTATAAATTGTGTACTTTGTATATATTATGTACATTTTTTAACCTGAAAAACATTTCCAACCTGGCACCTCACTGCCTTTATAAACTGTAACCAACTAGTGCTCCAGACTAACTCAGACAGCAAATGTGTGTGCAGATCTACATGTTGCCTACACTATGCAGCTATGTAACTATTAATCCTAGTTTCTTCAGGAGAAGTCATACATATGACCTGGACTACTTATTCAACCAAAAGAGTCAGGAGTCCCTTCTAATGCCCTGGGCAGTTAGTTTGTTTGCTTAGTCATTCAAGCCCTTCAACAACAGGCTGGGAAAAGTTTGGGTTGTGTGGCTCTGCTTCACAAAATCTCTGTCCACACAGCCTCCATAATCTGTTATGAACTGGAAAAATTTAATAAAATTAGTGTTAGCACGCCATCCCTTATTTCTGAATGGACTAAAATGTGAAATGTAATAGTTTTATCATATTTATTAATTAGTTATTGTATAGAGTCTGCCATTCATATCAGATGGAAAAAAATATTAGGCAGGATGCTTATTTAAATGTAAGGTTTTGAAGAAGTCCTGGTAGGTTTCAAACTCATATCTGTCTTCCACACAGAACAAGTTGATGGAAAACCATAGTAAAGAATGGCCACATATTATTAATAAGGTATTCTTAACACTCCATCATGGCTAGGCTTCGCGAACGAAGATTTGTGAAGGACTCTACCCACGCTTGCTACAAGCGCGCTGATGGCTAAAAAGGCCAATGCGAGATAGACACGTCCGGTTGCAAAAGGCACAGCAGAATGGCTCCCCAGGGGGTACTGAAAGGACGCGGTTCTTTCTGCGCTGCCTTTTCTCCTCGAGAGTGATCCTGCGTGTATTTTCAAATAGTAAAGAATGGCCACATATTATTAATAAGGTATTCTTAACACTAAGACACTTATATTTTAAGATATCATTAAGACTATTATTATTATTATTAGATATAATTAAAAAATATAATATAAAATTTACAAATAGAAGTCATGTCTCACTAATTTACAAGAAAGTTCTTTAGTGGAGTCAGTGAACACAGATAAAAGTGACCAAATTCTCTTAGCGTACCTGCAAGACTATAAGAAATCTTCCAAAAGAGGATTTTAAGAACATGGATTCTCATAGGTTCAAAAGCATCAAAAAGTAGCAGAAATTAATAGCTATTTTTTACAGTGCAAAGGAGTTAACAGAGGAGTTCTTTACAGATCAGTGCAGAGACTTTATTATTTAACATATTTATCAACAAATTGGAAGAGGGTATGTTACAGAAATTATGCTCTAGAATTGTTCAGGTTATTTAAAATGAAAACTGACTAAGAAGACTTGTGAAGGATGTCACAACACTGTGACCGGGAAATAAAAGGCAGATGAAATTCATACAGATGAACAGAAGGCTACCAAACTAAGAAAAAAATTATAGGCTAACCACTACCATTCAAGAAAAAGATCCCTGAGTACTAACAGTCATATGAAAACATCATCTCTACCCTTAAAACGATCAAAAAAAGAAAATACATATTACGAATTATTAGGAAATAAGTAAAGAGCAAAGCCAAAAATATCATGCCACTGCACAGACACACAGCACTCTTACATAATAAACAGTGAGTAATTTGGAAATTGTAATAAAATAAAATAAAGATATAATAAAATAAATAATTAGTAACCCAAAAAATTATATAGTAGAATTAGAAACAAGTAGAGACAAGTGGAAAAAAGTACAAACCAACTTTTAATGAGAAAAGACTAAATAAAAAATTACTTTTCGTCTTGGGAAAGAAATGGTTGTAGGGAAACATAAATTAGTGTCCATAAATCATGAAAGACATGTAGAAAGTGAATGGGGAATGTTTATTCACTATTTGCATGGCACAAAAAACTTTATCAATTAAAATTCATGCAAATTTTTACACAGAAGGAAGTTCTTCACACAGTTCACACAGTCAGCTGCACAGCCCGGGTGAGCCCAGGATGTAGTGGAAACCCAATGTACTAGAGTGTTAAAAAAAGCAATTAGGCACATCTGTTGATGAGAACATCCTACAAGAATTGCCAAGCACAAGGAATTAGATTCACCTTCCAGCTCAGAAAGTCCTCAAGACTTACATTGCTGGATGCAGGTTATAACAAGGGAAGATTTGCTCTGTTTTCACAGTGGACTCCTTTGAGAAGTAGACTCCTTTTCTCAAGTGACAGATGTTTTTCTTCTGAGAAAAAATTGTTCTGAATTTCTAAGGTTTTACTGTTTCTGATAAAAATGAATGCTTCATCAAATTTATTAAAAAAACAAATTAGAATATGATGAATATGAATTTGTCAAAAAATGGTGGATTTTCATGTGTACAATTTTTCTTTGTCTTCATTGTTATTAATCCTATTTCCCTCAGGTCTGACCAATGCCACTTTTACACACAGGTATTTGAAACACCTCTTTTTTTCATAGTTCTACTTAGAATTAACATAACACAGAGCAGTTTGAATCCCCCTCTGAGTAGAAATGTTGATGGGAGAAATAAGATGTCTCCCTTTCAGCGGTTGATCTAACTAGGTAAACAGTGACTCAGTCTGTCCTCTTGGCAAGGTACTCTGGGAGATGTGTAACACAGTCCCATCCCTCTGCCTAACAACATCGAGTCCTACCAAAAAGAAAGCAGTCCAGATCCAACCTCTTTATAGTAGATGAGCAAAAGAGAAACATGCACAAATATGCTTGTTTTGGTGGGCTTTGTTTATGGCTCGGCACTGCAATGAATGATATTTTTTACAAAGACATTTTCAAGTTGATTAGATTTGATTAGGGTATCTATGATAGCATTTGGTTTTAGGGCATGTATCTTTGCCAAGAACAAATTTAAAAAGCCATGTTGAGAAGACAGTGTTCAACTCCCACGTTTCCAGTCTACCATGTTACTCTCAGCAGGTCACTTCACTTTCCCGTGCTTTGACTGTACCGCTTTACTGCCTTTGGGGATCCTTTCAAAGCACTGTCTGTGTCAGAGCAAAAAGCTCCTTTGTTCACATTTTTATTCACCTGTAATCTCAGAATTAGGCAACCTGGGAAAGGAGCTGTTGATAATGTCTTTCTGAGCTTAAAGAAAAACACGTCTCAGTATAAAAGCAAATAGGTGTTGCTTACCCTAAGAAAGTTCTGCTTCTTAATAAACAGGTAAAATTGTTTCACATGATTTTTTTTCTTGGTAAGTCTGATAGCAAGAGAAACTTTAAAAACTTTGTTGATCAGAAATGCAAATTTTTATCCATCCTTGCTTTTTAATTAACTTTTTAATTTTCAAATACAAAGATAGTGTTGATGATGACTGGTAAGCTTGGGCTGAGAGATGTACTGATCTAGTGCCGTTCTTTGGAAATCTGAGAGAAATGAATCTCAGTGAACAAATGAAATGATAATTGGGATTTCAGTTCATCAGGGTTCAATTCCACAAAATAAATGTTCAGTTTCACAGATTGTTTCTTAAAGTCTTCTTCTGTAACACACAGAATTGTTCAAGACTCAAATGACAGTTAAAATTATTATAGTTTTTTTTCGTATTACCATTGTCTCAATCCCAGACAGGCACTGTCAGAACAGAACCTCACTGTGTTCATCACCACAAGTGATAGAAAGAATAGTCACCCTTTGTAACTCCCTACAGCTGCTTTTACAGCTCTAAAGCACCTTGTGAAGGCTGCTAACTAGACTATATAGGAAAGCTGGAGTCCTAAATACAGGTGCCTATACTTCATTTAAATGGTCACAGCAACCTGAAGCAGACTATTTAAATAATTGAATCCATGTACCTCAGAATAAAGATGCACAAATATCTGTTCCTTATTGAAGGCACATAAAAGCTGATAAAAATAAGTTAAAAAATAAAACCCCCTTATAGACATTATTTACTCAATATGGGGTGTCCAGACAGAGAAAGGTAGATATGCTTTAAGATCCACAAAGCCATCAACTGGCAGTGCCTACTAGTTTAAGAACTGAAGTCCTGAAGCTCCATATCCTGAAACACGGGAAAACTACAGTTCCTGGAAGTCCAAAATCATAGAATCATAGGATCATAGGGTCATTTAGGTTGGAAAAGACCTCCAATGTCATTGACTCCAACTTTTGACTGAACATCACCTTGCCAACTAAACCATAGAACTAAGTGTCGCATCCAGTCTTTTCTTGAACACTTCCAGGGATGATGATCCACCAAATCCCTTGGCAGTCCATTCCAATGCCTAATTACCCTCTTTGTGAAAAAATTCTTCATGATGTCCAAACTGACCCTCCTCTGGCACAGCTTGAGGCCATGTCCTCTTGTCCTGTTTTAGTTGCCTGGGAGAAGCAGCTGCCCCCCACCTGGCTACAGCCTCCTGTTGTAGAGTGAGTGATAGATTTTACAACTCCTACAGTTGTAGAGTGATAGATTTTACTCCACGCTAAACAACTCCAGCTCCCTCAGCCAGCTGGTGATGCTTTACCTGATATCCC
The DNA here is from genome assembly GCA_013396775.1 of Cephalopterus ornatus. Taxonomy (NCBI): domain Eukaryota; kingdom Metazoa; phylum Chordata; class Aves; order Passeriformes; family Cotingidae; genus Cephalopterus; species Cephalopterus ornatus. Next base: position 9,974 of record VZRE01008286.1, read on the forward strand.
TCACAGTTGGCCCTCCTGGCTGTCAGGGCACTGCTGACTCATGTTCAATTTGCCATCAACCAGGACCCCCAGGTCCCTTTCCATGGCACTGCTTTCCAGCATCTCATTTCCTAGTCTGTATGTACATCCAGAGTTGCCCCATCCTAGATGCCGAATCCAGCACTTCCGCCTGTTGAATGTAGTATTAAAACAAGAAATAAAATATGAGAAGGTCATAGTTGAGCACATCCCATTAATGTCTGTCTCTGGGACACAGCAAATGTAGTTGCGCACTTGAATCATAGAATCACAGAATCATAGAATGGCCTGGATTGGGGGGAATGTTAAAGATCATCTAGTTCAACCCTCCTGCCATGGGCACGGACACCTGCTACTAGACTAGGTTGCTCAAAGCCCCATCCAGCATGGTTTTGAACACCTCCAGGGATGGGGCATTCTCAGTTTTTCTGGGCAACCTGTTCCAGTGCCTCACCATCCTCAGAGTGAAGAATTTTTCCTAATATCTAATCTAAACCTACTCTCAGTTTAAAGCCATTCCCTCTATCATTACATTTCCTTGTCAAAAGTCTCTCTCTTCTTTGTAGGCTCCCTTCAGGGACTGGAAAGCCACGGTTAGGTCACCCCAAAGCCTTCTCTTCTCCAGGCTGAGAAATTCCAATTCTCTCAGTCTTTCTTCATAGGAGAGGCACTCCATCCCTCTAGTCATCTTGGTGGCCCTCCTATGGACTTCATCCAACAGGTTGATATCCTTCCTGTGCTGGGGACCTCAGAGCTGAATGCTGCTCTAGGTGGAGACCTGGGCACTATACAACCAAACCTTTGCTGCAGGTTGCCAAGGTTTAGATTCTTCAGGGTAGCAAAGATCTCTGTACATCAGGCTACCTTTTGGAGGTGGCTTGGTAGACATCCTATTATTGATGAGCAAAACATTAGTCAGTTAGTGTAGAAAGGAACCATAAGAATTAGTGCGTTAAGGTAATTCAATTAACATTTTCAAGTTAGTTTTTAATTGCACAGAAATGTTGATTTTATATTTGGTCTTGCAACTCTACACACCAGCCACTCATTTTGAGACAAAAGGAAAGCTGTGGAAGGGAATGAAAACAAAATATTCTTTCTTGAGCAAATTCCTACCTGGCAGAAAGCTGCATCATGGGATATTTTATCTATACTTATATATCTAGGCCATTAATCAATAATACAGGGTCTCAAAGAATCATAATTAAGTTTAACTATGTTGTAGACTTGATCTGTTCAAATCCATGGAAACAAAAGTCGTGTATGTCTGTGGCTCTGCATTGCCCCTCTCAGTAACACATGAAGTCCATGAAACCTGACATTCCAGAAAGACTGTGCTGCTTCTGCTCCTTGCTCACACAGGGGGGAAAAAAAGGGAGACAAAGAAGGCTCCTGTTTTAATGCTGACAATATATTAAATGAAGAAATTAAATGAAACAATTCTGGGGGGGGGGGGTATATATAATGATAAGAAAGTAAACTAGCAGTGGTTACATTTTCTATGGTAGGCATAATTGATATGTTTGTTGTCTGTGATTCACACATTATTTTAAGTTTCTGAAGGGGATTTTTATTGCAAAATATTCTGCATTTTAAATACTATTTAATTATGGTTTGTTTCCTTAGGGATTATATCACCATGTGATTTTAATTTGGTATATACCCTAAGGGGCAGCATATTTTCAATTATGAAATATTTCCTCCAGAAACAATAATGGTTCAATGATTTATTGCAGGATCCTATTATAAGGTGCCTCATACAAGTGAAATCTGAAATGCAATTGGCTTAACAATATAGTATAGGCAGGACTAAAATGCATGTGAACTGAGCGTATGGGCCTTTTTCACAAAAATCATATTTATATACTTTCATCCTTTGCATAATACTTCAATTATTATATCTTGAAAAAAGAACTTGGAAAGCTGAGAGCTATGAAACATTTACATTATTATCTCTTCAAAAAGTTCATTTTTGGACAAGTATCATTTGGATAGGGATTAACTTAATCAGAGATTTTGAATCTTCTTTACTTTAATTTTTAATCTCTTTTTAAAAATATGTCTGAATCTTAAAAAGGCCTAAACCTGTAGTCACAAAGCACTGCTTCAAAAAAGGGGAAAAAAAAGAAAAAAGAAAAAAGAAAGTTTTTAAAGCAGCCACCAGCTGTAAGAGAGATAGTGCAAGCAGCAGATTTGTGACAGAGTGGAGCATGAAACCCATCAGCTGATGAGTGAAAATCCCTGGTTTCTAATTAATCGAGGTACACAGGCCAAGGGATGAAGAGGATCAGGGAAATGAAATCAGGAAAAAGATACCATCAGTCATTTCTGCGGCCCATTGTCATACTTCAGAATCTGCTGTAATGAATCACTCAGGCATTCCACAGATACATTCAAATGGTGAAGAAAATTCATTGTCCGGTGAAGAGTGTTTGATAAAAATCTTTCTTTTCCCCCCTCTTTGTCAGAAGCCTATGATCAGAAAAGGAAATCCAGACAGCACAACAGGTGTGCTTTTGCAAGCCTGGTGAAATCTGCAAATGAGCAGAGGCACTAAAGAATTTTTTTGTACTAAAATTTCACCAAAATGAAAAAGTAGCTTGTAAGAGCAGGCAGTGGCAAAATGCACTGAAAACAACTAAAGATTAAGGGGATAAAAGGTATAAATGCTCTTATGGTTGAGAGGTTCCTGTCCCCACAAAATCGTCATATATGGAATGGGTGAACAAATATTTTTTAGAATATTTCTGTCGAGTTTAGCCTTTCCAGATATTGACATCTGCTTCGAAGAGCTACTAATCCATGAGGTAACCCTAATTTAAGACAGCACTAAACTGTCATTCTAAATCTTGGAGGGGGGCAGGGACAAATACCATTTCTGAAAAGAGGAGAGTTTAGTTTTGTTCTCACAATTACTTGGTTTCCTTCCAAGACAGAAAAAATACATTTAAAAGTAAAGTGGTTTTGGTTTTTTCCTGTCTTACAGGCCTGTACTGTGAACAAGGAGATGCCTACATTTTGGATATCAGTTAGTTTCTCTTCTGTCCAACTTGCAGAAATATTTTAGAACTGAAAGTCTTCACAAATTGAAATCCTCTTTATCTAAAATTTGGGACAACATGTCTTTATTTTTTTCCCCTTTTTGTTTTGTCTATGCCTCAACTTTTTGACTCTGAGCAATTCTTGTACCAGTTTATTCCTTAAAGTAGTTTCCCCCATTATGTGACACCAGAATATAATTGTTTTTAAATAATCAAGTGTTATACTAAGATGTATAAGGATGGCTGATTCATTTTAGATTTAATTACCATAATATAGGGTTTTGCTGTCTATAGTATCAATCACTGAGACACTTTATAGTTGATAATATTAAAATAGCAATAATGAGAATTCTGCTTCATGATGAAAATAATTTTAATCATGGGTAGATTACAAATCCATTTACTGTTACAGTTACTGCGAATTCTATTATCTGCCTCCTATTGTGAAAGATGTTGAAACTTGTTTTCAGGAAATGTAAAAGATTATAGAAGTATGTGCTCTATGCAAAGTTTCTATCACAGCGGAGCAACAAGATCCAGCTTAATACCAGGAACTGTTAAAGATGAAACTCACCCAGTGAACTTGCAGCTGCATCTCTGTGTGCTACCTCTGTATGCCTGGTTATGCAGACCTATTTAGAGGCTCAAGGGCGATGCAGTACCAGCTTTAGATTCTCACCAAGATTTCTTCTACTCACAAGCCGTACTTAGCCAGGTGACCAGCTGTTGCCTCCGCAATGAAGGTATTACTGATTACTAGCTACGATCTAATGTATAAACTAGGTAATCTAGAGATTACTTAGTTCTTCTGTTGGCTGTACTTCTGGTGTTTTCCTGTGACTATGGGCATATCATCTTACCTATTTTTTTAGTTCTCCTCTCCTCTCCTTTCGTCTCCTCTCCTCTCCTTTTCTTTTTTTTTTTCCCTTTTCAATTCCATTCAACACTAAACAACTATTGCTATAACAGGCCTGCCATCCAGCTGGGTTTACTGTGTCCCCTCTATAAACACACTAAGATATCTGATATCATAGATTCATAGGATGGTTTGGGTTGGAAGGGATCTTAAAGGTCACTTAGATACATCCCCTCTGCCGCTAGACCAGATTGCTCAACTCCCCATTTAGCCTGGTCTTGAGCACTTACAGGGATGGGGCACCCACAAGTTCTATGGACAGCCGGTGCCTCACCACCCTCACAGTGAAGATTTCTTCCTAATATCCAGTCTAAACCTACCCTCTTTCAGTTTAAAGCAATTACTTGTCCTATCACTACATGCCCTTGTAAACAGCACTTCTCCTCCTTTCTTGTAGGCCCTCTTCAGGTACTAGAAGGCTGATCTAACATCTCTTCAGAGCCTTCTCTTCTCCAGGCTGAAAAAAACCAAGTTTCTCAGCCTGTCTTCATAGAAGTGATGCTCCACTCCTCTGATCATCTTCGTGGCCCTTCTCTGGACTTGTTCCAGCAAGTCCGTGTCCTTCTGTGGGGGCCCCAGAGCTGGACACAGTACTCCAAGTGGGGTTTCACTGGAGCTGAGTAGAGGGAAAGAATCATATCCCTCGACCTTCTGGATACATTTCTCTTGATACAGTCCAGGATGTGGCTGTCTTTTTGGGTTGCAAGCACACATTGACAGGTCATACTCAGCTTCTTAACGATCAGTATTCCCAAATCCTTTTAAGAGTATCTCTCCACTTGGACATCAAGCTGTTGACAGCAACTCTTTGAGTGCAACTGTCCAGTCAATTCCTTATCCACTGAGTAGTCCATCCATCAGATACATGTCTCTCCAGTTTAGTGACAAGGATGTTGTGTGGGACAGTGCCAAATGCTTTTCAAAAGTCCAGGTAGATGACATCACTTACTCTTGCCTCATCCACTAATGCTGTAACCCTGTCATAGAAGGCCACCAAATTTTTCAGGTACGATTTGCCCTTAGTGAAGCCCTGTTAGTTGTCACCAATCACCGCCTTGTTTTCCATGTGCCTTAGTATAACCTGCAGGAGGATCTGTTTCATAATCCTGCAGGATACTGAGGTGAGAATGACTAGTCTGTTGTTCCCCAGACCACTTTTACCACTTTAAAAATGGGTGTTACATTTCCCCTTTTTCTGTGGCTGGTTTAACTACTTCCTTTGTCAGTTCCCTCAAGACCTGCAGATGCATCTCATCAAGTCCCATGGACTTGCACACCTTCAGGTTCCTTAGATGTTCTTGAACCAGATCTTCTCCTACAGTGGCTGGTTTTTCATTCTCCCAGTCCCTGCCTCTGCCTTCTGTGACTCAGGTAGTGTGGCTGGAGCACTTTCCTGTGAAGCTTGAGATAACTATGGGAATAGTGAACTAAATCCCAGCCAGTCTACTCCCAAAGTACTGTTGTGGCTTGAAGAGTTGAAGGTCTCATATCATCTCCTGTTCACAAAATGCCCCGGTGGGAACACAGAATTCCAAATGCCATTAGGTGGCATCTTTACTGGGAGAAGTGGTTGGGAGTCAGAACGATTGGACAGGGGTATGTCTCAGGCTAGAAGTGATTTTTCCAGAGGTGCACATGTCGCTGCTGCAACTCTGCAGTGCAGGAAGAGCTGTAGTGCCTAAGAGCTGTTCTGTTCCAATTTAATTTAAAACAAACAAACAAACAAACCACACTGAAGTAATTTTAATGTAGGATTTTAGAGAGGGTCTTGTTCTGCTAAAACAAATAACATAAGCTTCACCCCATTGAACCTTTTTCTGAAACCGTGTGTGCCTATGTATACACATATACATTAGCACTGCTTTGATTATATAATGCAATGAGCTCAGTGGATTTATTCTGGATTTACACTATGGAGCCTCAGAGCAGAGTTTGGAATAGTACTTTGTCTTTAAGATGCCAGTTTTGTAAATGCATTTCTTTTCTTAAGGATACTGATGAAAATTTATTACTGATTTATCATGCGTAACTCTGCAATAGAATCAGATTTTTCTGTTCCAGTTTCATCACTGTTTCTGAATTGGGATTAAAAATTTTTACAAACTTAGGGAATCAGTTATCATCAAAGTCCCCAGGAGCTCATTTACTGGTGTGCAAACTGCGCCCCACACTGGTCCCCTGCTTTGGAGGAACTCAATGAATAAATTAAATTTCCAGAGACAGTCAGCTTTATAATCCTGGCCCACTGCTCTCCCTTCCTGTGTGCATAATTTTTTGTCGTTCTGGGTTTCATTCTCTCTGTTCAGCCTCTGTTCCTAACTGATGAGTCCAAGGGAGGGACACTGGAGCTCAGGAAGTCTGGGAGCATGACTTATAGGGAGAAATGGGCAAAATAGTAGATAGATACAAAAATGGCAAACATGCATTGTAAAAACATCTGCCTATGGAACAAAATTGTAAAATACAGTGTCTGCACCTTAATTTGCATGAGATATACCATTAGTAAAATGAACAATAACAAATATAGAATCAATCTGTTTTTCTTTCACAAGAAACAGATTTCTTCTTTTTATTCTATCGTTCCTCTCAAATATATTGCTATTGAACCTTGTTAAACAACCATAATTTAATCCAAACAATGGATCTGTTGCTTTGGTTTTTACCTTGTGTTTAAAAAAGCGTGAGACAAAAAAAGAAAAAAAAATTACAGGCTTTACAGGTTCCATGATCTTCTTTGAGAAAAAGTGAAATAGAAACAGCAACAAAAAAATCCTTCTAGTCAGTCTATTTTGTAACTCAGGAAGACTATTTGGAAAGGTTTTCATCAAAGTGATTTTCTGCAGATAGCTCATAGGTGATCAGGATAAAACCCCACAGCTTCAGCACTTCAAATATTTATCATATACGTGTTTGCTTGAATCTTGATAAGGGTGAGATTTGGGACTTATGGACACTGAGATAGGATGTCACCTGAGACATTCATCTGATTCCGAATGCAGACAGAAGGAAAGTGCCTAAGAGAGGCCAGAAGAGACAGGGAGGGAGAGAGTAAGGGATACCAGGAATGGACAGCCCTTGTTCCCAGCTCTAATATCCCACTGCAATTATTTTGTGGACATCCACTCCTTGCCTGCACAGGAGATAGGGCTATAAGTGTATGTTATTTTTTAATTACAAGGGGGTAGAAAAAATCCTGATGATGGGCTGGAAGGTGCCATTGCATTGTTATTTTTTTCTCTCCCTTCGTTTGCTGATTATGTGAGCTGGGCTCCTTTGCTAGCCGATGATAAGCAGAATTTCCATGTTCTCTGCATAATTAATCCATCTCTGCCTCTCTTCATGCCAACTCGCCCGTTATCGCCGGCACATGCCTGAATTGCAAAAGAATCCGCTCTTCAATTGGAACTTATTGATATTCTAAGAAAAAAAAGAGAGGGGGAAAAAACTGAAAATCCTTAAGTTTAAGCCGCAGATTTTTAAATGGATTAATTTCGCTGCAATCGCAGCCATCTAAGGCGGGAAGGCAGGCAGAGCAAATTGAAAGCATCTCCATGTTTGCAGAATTGGGTCCAGAATGCTGAAATGTACTGGCACAGTTCTCTTTTAAAGTCAGAAAATTACCATTCATTTACATCACATGAAATACTTTTTTATGCTAGAAATATTCAAGAGACGTTCCTTAAATGCCTGCTAATGCTAGATAACATTTCTAACTTTCAACATTTTGCTAGACTTTGATATGACATGATAGGAATGCCTGCCACTGTGGAATATTATATGTACCAGTAATCTCTTTTTATCACATATTTAGATTATATCATCCTCTTCTTAAACCATCCTGAAGTAGTCTTTAAACAATGTACTCAGTGTCACAGGTTCCTATTTAGTAAAGCTACATGAGCCAAACTTGGTAGGGCACATTTAGACTTTGTCCAGTATGAAGGGTTTTTTAAAGTGACAACACACGATCCCAAAAAAGCAGTTCATCTTTCTCTATCTTCCAAAAGTTAGCTTTCATTTCTTAGGGTCCTTTCTACATTTACAGTTTCTGTGTTCACTCATTTATAACATGTGATGTGTTTTGTTATTTCAGTGCAGCTCTTGAGGATTGTACTTACATTTTGAAAAAGCTCAGCTGTACTCCATAGCAGCCTGGCATTGCATGTGAATAACAAGAGCTAGTGAGAAGCTAGGACTTTCCTCTTCTCTTTCTTTTTTTTTTTTTCCCCCTCAAATATTACCAAAATCTAAATATTCTTCTTCTTTTCTTTCTCTAACACAAAATTCACATCCTTCGTTTCCTTGACCCTAGGAAGCAGCAGCATTCAGCAACACTGAGAGATTTCTTTAATGCCTCAGCTAAGCCACAACGTATCTGGCATTTCATGCCCATATGCTAGAAATCAGCAATTTATGCTGTTGTAGAAGGAAATGTTGACACTCGCCATTAACAGAGGGGGAAAAGTTGCTACAGTGACTGCAAATGGAGATTTAGCTGTTAGAAAATCTTTGTTATTATTAGACAGGCATCTTTCATTTGAAAAATACACGAGAAAGATATTAAAAAAATAAATTAGAGGAACTCCCAGGCACAGACCAGAGTGAAAAAAAAAAAAAGAAACATACAGCAAAACATTATTTGTGGCAACATCCATTTAATATACAAAACAAGGAGCTTAATACAAGGCTGGGCCACCTTACCACATAAAAATAGCACTTGTAATGAAATGTATGTCACTAGTAAGTAAAGAAAATGTCACTGTTCTAGTTTTGATTTTCAGGCAATAAAAGGCACCATACAAGAATGACTACTGATCACATTAGGATACGTTTTTATATATTAGAAAGAGAACAAAGAGGGTTTTCCAGTTGCTTAATAATGATAGACAGTCTTAAAGCACTAGTGAACTTAAGGATATTTATGGCATATTACATTTTAACATTACAGTTTTGGTGAAATCAAAATGTTTGAAAACGCTTTTCAGAAAAAAATAATCATGTACACATTCAACTCTATAAGTTTCTAAGAGAAATAGTTAAAAACACATTTAAAACAATCAAAATTTTTAAACATTTGTGAAATTGTATATGTAGCACATAAATAAAATCTTTAAAGAACAACATTTCTATCTTCTTTCAGCATATATCTGTAGCATCAATAAGTAAATAAGTTAATAGCCAATATTCAGAAGTGCTTGAGATATGCATTTCCCATTGTGTAATGTTTTTAGAAAAATAACTGATTTAACCTAATTGGGTGAAAAAAATAGTACACAGACTACATGAACTGCATATTACCACAGAAATATCTCTTACAGTGAAATCCTGAGTCTTTTGAAGTCAATCACAAAATCCATATTGCCTTTAGTAAGACCTGAGTTTCAGTACAATTTTGGTAGTAAAATCAGGTTTAACTAAGCTTACACAGCAATCACTGTTGATCATTTCTATCAGAAAGGTTCTCCTAAGAATTTACACTGCAAACTTTCAGTACTGACACCATTAAACCGCACAAAAACATTTCAAACTGGCTAAACTTATTTTAGCTAAAAATAAAATTGTAGATCTCAATTAAAACCATATGCCTTTTATATTTTATATCTATTTATATTTCACCTTTTTCAATATCATCCTGTTATACATAGTAGTATTCTGTAATAATTATTTAAGTAACTAAAAATTACTGTACTAATTTAGGAACCAAAATTTCTGCACTAATACTTTGGAAGATTTTGTGGCATGGCAGCATAGAATGAATACTTTTTTCTCCTGAAAAGAAAGGCAACAGCCACAGCATTCAGAAAAAAGGGAATTTGTATAACACAGCAATCTTCCAATTTTTCAACATATTTCAGCACTTGTTTCAGATGATAAATATAAATTTCTCAAGCTCCTTTTCATCAATCTCTGTATTGATGTGGCCTTATAGAAGATCAATATTTATCCATAAACAATGAGATCAGTGCTCTGCAGACATGTACCCTCATTCAGAAGCCTAGATTCAGTGTGAATCAAATGACTGCAATTTATCCATGGATAGCATTGCCTTGCATTAATCTATCCTCAATTTTATAACTCGAAAGCAACTGTAAATGAATTACCAATTGATTTGTAAATTTTACTTACAGGAATTTCCTCTCTCCTTCTAAAAATATTGCTCTATTTAATTTAGGGTTTCTGATTTTGTCCAGCATGTGAATTCTACTTAATGTACTGTGAATCTTTAAGCAGTTTTGCAGTGACACTTGTACCAAGGAAGGAAAACCTTTTTCAGTTTCCAGATGCATGCCCTCTGCATGTTGGGCCACCTGGCATAAAGTACAGCATAAGCAACAGATTTCAACGTGTATCAGCTATGGTCAAGTGATGAATCAGAATCCCATGGAATGCCATAGATGCATAGGAATTTGCCAGGCTACATTCAGAATACAAAGGGGTTTTTTTGTCCTAGCACGCATACACCATCTACAATGTAAAGATTGACCAATATTTAGAATCATTGAAAATTCATTGTGTCTACCCATTTTCACCTTCCTGAAGATGTGAAGAGTAAAACGAAAGTCCTCACTATACTGGAAATCTGGCAGTGAGCGTGGCTATGTTATTAGGTGTCCAGTGTATTAACCTTAGCAAGGAGACCTGGGAAACCAGTTGTGATATGCAGCCCAAAAACAAATGCCCTCAGCAACCAAGTAGACAAAATACTGTAGGTAAGCACAGAAGCATTTATAAGCAAGTGGATCTGATGATTTGTCCACAAAATCCTTGCATAGGTTCCATTAAGAGAGCTTAGTGTTTTTTATTATAATAATTTAAGTAAAAAATAACACAAAATCTTAACTCAGCCACACAACTAATCCACCTACCGTCCCACAAGAATAAGTGGGTAGATGCAATAGCGGCCTACCTTTTATGAGGGTCCTCAAATGATCTTTGGCCTAAGAAATGAACTGTGAGATTTCCTGCACATGTAACCTACTGCTATGGATGTGTAGCAGTAAGAGTTCAAGAGGTAGCTATGAGGGAACAAATAGATTCAGAGAAGTCCAGCTGGATAGATGTCATACTTCATTTTAATAAAAATAGATTTGCATCCTCATTTTATATCCTACACAAAAATGTACCCTTAACTCCAACTTTAACCTCCAGGATGAACTATTAGCAGCATAAGTAAATAAATAACTTACCAGATATTATCACACACTCTTGTGTCTAACATAAGTGTTTAGGTCTAAAAAAATATGAAATATTCCTGTGAACTGCACTATGATCAACACGGTATCCGTGACATTCACAGTCATAGAGACAGGGAACTTTCTTCCCTTCCTTTCCCTCTCTCATTTGTTTTCCTCTGGACTTCGGGAGAGAAACTAAAGCATGTATAATTCTGAACTCCTTCGTTGTATGAAACCAAAGTGTATGGACTACACAAAACTTTCAGTGAATGTCAGACTCTTTCTTAAAGAGCATGAAATTATAGGTAAAATGCTGAATTTATTTGCAGAGTACAATCACTCTTTTTGCCACAAATCCTGGCACAGAGCTAAAAAGTTGTTGTCTGTATTACAAAGAATTATAAGATGGAGTTTTCAAGGACAGAAGTTACAGTTTAGGCATAAAATGTGCATTTTTGCCATTGTATCAAAAAAGCCAAAAAAAAGTAGAGGTAAACAAAACTTTTCCCAGCATAATATATTCAAAAAGGAGTATTTGCATGAAAAGCCCATAAATACACTCAAGCTTTAGCTAATGTTGCTGACAGAAAAAAAAATTTAGCATTTCCTGGAATCAGGAATGCCATTGAGTGCTTTATGTACTCACCTTGATAGTTTGTTATTCGTTGAGAGCTGAACAGAATCAGAATCAGATTCAGCCATCTTCTCTGGCCCTGGGGCAGTTTGACTTGGGAACAGGAGTGGAGTAAATCCAATACAGAAAGAGTGCTTTGTAACATTCACTGGTCAGTGATATAGAAATAAAGCAGCAAAAAAGCCCCCCTGCATTCAGACAGGCTTTCCAAAACAGAACTTGAAATAGGACTTGAAAACTGAAGGTGGCCTTCGGCAAATAAAAAGGGGGCAACCATTCCAAAACCAAAAGGGCAAATGGATGCAGGCACTAAAATATCAAGTCCAAAAAGAACAGATGATAGTTTCCAGCCTATTGGAAAAGAAGATGGTCCTTCTTAGAGTAAGTGGGTTTTGTGCTCAAGTCAAACACAAGAACAGGCACCCTCTTAGTGCTGGCACGACTTTGCTGTTACCTGATTACAGATATACCTCAACAGTGAAGCACAAATCCCTAGAGGAAAAACTTTCCACTACAGATCTGTTCTGAGGCAGATTGCAGCCTGGTAACAGAAAAAGAAGAACCATAGAGTTACCAGCATTTGACAAATCACGGTAAGTCTCCTTGCCTCACTGAGATAGAGCAAGGAGAGCTCAACTGCCTGAATCTGTGGCATCTAATAAGCAGGAATGCAATTACTTCAAATTGTTAAAAAAGAAAAATTTATTTTTTCTAAAGCTGAATTTACTACAGGCTATTGCAGCTCATAACAAAAATAAAGCTAAAACTGACAGAGAACTGAGCATATTTTTTATTTTTCCATTTGAAACCTGAGATTGTTTCCTCCAGGCATTTGGAAGGACAATGCTAGTAGGACCTAGTAAAGCTCAGCTTTGGAAACCATCATCAGTCAGCATGAAAATGGGTCCAATGGTATGAAAATGAGCTCATTACTATTATTTTTTTGCTGGCTCTCACACAATTTGTGCTTTTAGAATTTTGAAAAGCGAGACATGAATGGCAAAGAAAAAATGAGTTAACAATATTAAACTGTCAGTTGCTAATTACTGAGCAATCCAAACCTGCGTCTGGAATGACATGCTCAGACATCCAGCTGGACCTCGGGCCATATGCTATCCTAAATCCTCACACACAGCTCCTGCTACTGTCAAACACTGCAGTGCTGGGTAAAAAGTTCAGTGTACAGATTAAAATATAGTCAGATGCATATTTGGAGATACTTTAAAAAGAATAATGAATATCTGCAATCTATCAGCAAAAGTAAAGGATGAGAGCTGAAGACAGCAAGGAAGGAAATCATTCCGAATTGTTGTATGTGTTTCACTCTCCTCGTTTTGTTGGGAGCAGAAGTGTCCAATAACTCGAGAGCTGGTTTTTTCTCCATAAGGAAGCTACTCACACAGATTTAGAATGTTATTTCATCCTAGTACTGCGTTTCAGCTGCCATAGATCACATTTGTAATTGCTCAATGTAAGAAATGAAGTTTATTATCTGCTTATTGATCCTGAGGTATGATACTTGGCAGAATGAAACAGAAAGAAAATTCTAATACAATGTAGTAAGTTTTAATTCCAAGGATAATAATATTGCTAAAAATATTATTCCCCTAAGTATGAAAAGTCATTTACCTTAGCTCTAGGTTTCTTCTTGGTCTGAGCTAAAATATTAACTTTTAATTTATTTGAATTGTATTCCTTATCATATATTTTCCAGATAAAGACCACCTACATTAAAAAGTATTCAGTTGCTTAACTAAACCAGATATTCTATGGTATCTTCTTGTAACAACAAGTTATTTTCCTCAGTAGTATGATTTTCTGCATTTATATTATCTTGCATATATAAAAAATAACCTATAATAAATAAATTGAGTAATAATGCAGAGAAGTCTTTAAAAACGGAAGTATCTGATTTGCAATTGCACATGCATATTTGCTTACATGTTTTTCAATTACAAATTATTTCAGCCTGGATCAGTGATTGGTGTTGACTAAATAGATCCAATGTTGTAAATTAGCCATTGATCTCAGTCATGCAATCAGTTGCAATAAGGCAAAGGAATCTGTAAGTTTAGAACATTTCCCAATACCCTATAGTCCTTCTGCATGTATAGTTGTAATCCTGACAGGCTTAAAATTGTGGCCAGTGAAAGCACATATTTTGTGGGTTTTTCATGATAAAAGCCTGCAGCGGCAGGACCCAAAAATACCCAGCAACATATATGAAGGATTGTTTTTATGATGCTTTCAATTGTCTTTAATTATTACTCATGCAAGCAATATATAAGTATGATCCTGTAACTATATTTAAATGAGACATATAAGCAACTAAGAATTAAAGCAACTAAAATCATAGAATCATTGAATCATTGATGTTGGAAAAGACTTCTAAGATCCTCAGATCCAACAATTAACCCAACCCTGCCAAAGCCACCACTCAACCATATTCCCAGGTGTCACATCTACACATCTTTCAAATCCCTTAGGGAACAGTGACTTCACATTTTCCTGGGCAGCCTGTTCCAGTGCTTGACAACCATTGCCATGAAGAAATTTTTCCTGATATCCAAACTCCCCTGGCACAACCTGAGGCAATTTCCTTTCACCCTATTACTTGTTACTTTGAAGAAAAGACCCCTACTTTGCAACAACCTCCTTTCAAGTAGTTGTAGAGAGTGATAAGGAATCCCCTCAGCCTTCTTTGCTTCAGACTAAACAACCTCAGCTCCCTCAGATGCTCCTCATAAGACCTATTCTCCAGACCCTTTACCAGCTTCGTTGCCCTTGCCTGGTCATGCTCCAGCCCCTCAATGTCTTGCAGTGAAGGGCACAAAACTGAGCACAGGATTCAAGGTGTGGCCTCACCAGTGCCCAGTCGAGAGGGAGGATCCCTGCCCTAGTCCCGCTGGCCCTGCTGTTGCTGATACACGCCAGAATGCCATTGGCCTAGTCAAAGCAGAAGCTCATAAAGGAGAAAATATTGTAGTAGGAAGATTTGTTTTACACATTTTAAATTCCTTCACCGTTACTAGAAAATAAATAGTCCTTCATATAAAAATGCATTAAGGACCTGATAGCATATGATTCAAGGACTCTGATTTAAGAACAAATCCTCTGTGATTTGGACTAATATACTTTATGCAGCTAGTCAACACTGTATCTGTGAAATATGAATTCGAAAGAAAGATTATTATACTAGCTTAAAGCTGGATGTTTACACATTTGCTTCCTATATTCATTAAACATTTTCATGCAGAAAACATTAAAGAAAAATCCCATAGAAAGCTGAAATTCTAAGCAATTCATTTTCCACTTTAGGAGAAGAGTCTCAGTGATCACGATGAGCTTTATTATTGCTTTATTTGTGGGAATTACTAGCTCTTTCTTAAATTGTTCTGTTGCAAATCTGAAACATGCAATATGTTACATTACAGCAATATTTAACAGAGAACTGAGAATTGTGAGATAGTTTACAAGTGGAACTACTATTACACTTCTTGTAACATCTTTCCATTAAAAAGTTAACAAGCTGGATTAATTGCTTCATGACAAAGGTTTCTTTTTAAAATCTGCTGTTTTCCATGCAGCAAAACATAAATGCTATATACTCTACCAGTATTAGTCTATTTTAAAATATTGCTTTTCTCCCCAAAAGTTTATGGGGTAGATACATAGTCTGCATTCTAATGTGCTAGTTCATATTATAATAACCTCACAAATCAGGGAAGTTCAAAGAACTCACACAAATATATTGTATATACATATATAACAACTATATATGTATCTATACCTATACAACTGTATATATTGTGTGGGAACAAAAATCCCAGAGATTCTTGAAACTCAATAGTGGCATAATAAATTTGTAGACTGTAAAATGTAATGTATGACAAGTATTATTAGTTTGAAAGGGAAAATAATTTCACATTTTTAAACTGAATATGTGTTTTCTTACAAATTACATTATAATTTTCTCCTCCTTGTTAAGGGTGTATACCAATAGAGAAACCTGGAGAGAAATCTGTAGAACACCTGATGAAAATGTAAATAATATGTGGCATTACTCAATTTAGTCCATAGCAATTATAAAAGTTGCAATAGCTAAAAGGTATTGATTTTTAAAACAAATGTGTACTTTAAAGGTGACGTTTAGTAGAGCACGGGTGTACATTCAAATTATCTATTGCTTTACTATTAATCATTAAGTGTAATTGTTAATTACGGTATTCAATGATTTTATAGACATTTCACATATCTTCAAAAAGTATAATAATAGCTGATAATAAAAACTGGAGACAGATACTAGATATAGTATGCTTCTGAAATATACATTTTTGATTGAATATGTTCATAATCCATTGAATACAGGAAATTACTTATTTTTGCAGTAGATGTAGTTCGCATTTTTAGCAGGAAAAAAATTGGCTGTTTTAAGAAATAAATGTTAAAGTCTGTAGTATCATGTACTAGGTAGTTGCTGTTGCTTAGGACTCGGGCATCTTGACTCAGAAGACAAAAGTATTCTTTTATTTGATATGAACATTTTGATTCCATTTTCTGCTCATTGAAAAGTCATATTGTATGTCTAGATCTTTTTCTTCAAAATTCCAGCTGTGAATTGCAAGTGAATGAAATGAAATACAGTCTGCACAACCTCAAAATATAGAAATGTTTCTGGAAAACATTTACTTTAGACTTAGCCTCTTTCAGGTTTTGAAAAAGCATAAGGACATCTGGTTAATCAGCTCGCTCGCTTGCCAAATAGAGACATGAAAATTCTTGCCTATCTAACCTACAGTCCCAACTACTTCTAGATTAATGTTCCCTCATGTCTAACTCTTACAGAATGGATTTTGATCCATTTCAGGCATCCCAGTATTTTAGGTAGAAGGGAGAAATTTTTTTCCTCATTCTTAAAATGATTGGCACAGTAAAGGTTTCACTTGCCCCAGATCAGGTCTGGAGATGAAGGTGAAGATGCTGAAGCACAGCAGGTGCTCATTCTGAGAACAATATTGTTGAAAATATCATTGAAAATATTCTCCAGGAAAGCAATTTTTTTGAAAAGTTGAGGAGTGCAAAAACAAGGGTTCTTCATGTCTAATACAGTCAATAACCTGTATTTCTGTACCATTTAAGTTGACCGTACAAGAGAAAGATATGTGGACAAGAGGTTACAGGCAGCTGATAAAAACCCACTTCTGGACAGAATATGTGCAGAACAAGTAAAGGAGTTAATTTTATACTAGTTACGGTTACTAATTCACATGTGTGGGTAACTGAAGCATATCTCATGCACCTTGTTTGTCTTGCATATCCTTGCCAGTTTACCATGCATATTTAGGCTCAGGAATTCCTCCAGTCTGGAGGGCAGTCTTCAATCACCTGAACCTACATTCGCAGTTTCAATGGATGGACTGGGAGTGTGCCTATTTAGGATGTGGCCTGGAATAATGTTGCTGCTGTAACTCTCTTAGTGAGTAATTTGGGAAAGGAGTTTGTACCTTAAAGCAGTTATCTGCATCAGGAGGAAAAGATCTGCATTCTGCAGCTTGGAGATTTGTCAAATAGGGCCCCACCACAGGACAAATGGGTTTTCTTGGCAGGTGCTCATCCATGAATATTTTGGTAACATTGCAAAGTGCTTGAAAATTTAAAAGCATACACCAACAAGGAAAGATGGTATCACTTCAGGTGGTTATATATAAGTGTGTTTCTATGATCCTATTTAGAAATTAGTTTCTAGAATATATGCTTTGATTTCAATGAGTGTTTTAAAAGCAAAATCCCGTTTAAACAAACCCTGAAACAAAAATGGTGCAGAGGTCATAATGTTTACCCTCATATGTTAAAGACAGAAGAATTTATCCCCAACTGTACTTATAATACCCTCTGCAGGAAGTATCAGAACACCCTCAAAGATATTTAGATTGCCAATGTGCTTTTTCTAATGAGTCTGCTTGTGATCATCAACACTTAGATAAAGCCTTTAGAAAAGAGAAAAGTAAATGGGATCTTTCTGATACTATACTGTATTTCATAAGTTGTGGATTTTATAAAAATATACGATTTTTCACAATATGTATCTTGAGAAGCTTTAAAATGTATAATTTGCATCTTGGATAATGAATTTTTGATTAATAAATATATAAATCATAAATCATTTATTCATACAGTGTAATGTAGCAGTTTATTACATACTGCTTGACTTTTGTAATCAGGGAATCCCCTAATGAAAAAATAGCACAATATTAATTACCAGCACCATCTGTGCTAAACAATAGAAAAAACAATATTTTAATACAATGACTTCATGCATGTCAGTTATCTCCAACATTAAACCCTGTAGTTTTGTTGATGTGGTTTACCTTCTACTCATTTAAATAACTGATGTTCTTACAAAGGTTAAAACTATGAATAAATGAATTAAAATTAAATAAAATGAAAAATACCAATAGATACAGCATGGATCAAGTTCATTCATCAAATAAGTTCTCATACAGGTATAGATATACCTATATTTACATATACATTTTAAAATTTACCTACAACTGTTTCCAAAAAATTGTTATTTACATGTTTCTTATCAGCAGAAGACTAATGTTCAACTTCTAAGAGTTGAGGTTTCTTGTAGTATGTTTTTGTTGTTTGTTTTTTTTAAATTGCCATGATTCTACATACATAATTGTCAAAATGTAAATATCTAATCCTCAGTATTATAAGTTGTTTTGATGCACACAAAAATATCTAAGGTACATTAAGTATTCTGGAAGTGTGAATTTAGGTGAGTTTGATTTCTCTCATTATAATAGGAAAGATCTTACTCATACATCCAAGTGCTAATTTTGTTTAACGATTTAATGAGTTTAAAAATATGATAGCTAAATCAAAAATACACCTATAAACATACTGCCTTCTTGAGAAATTCTTCTGTAGGAGCAAGCCAGGGATATTAGGAGGAGGACAGGATTCAAATTCACTGGTTGAGTTTGCCATGGGAAAGTCTTAAACACAGATTCCTTTTTTTTCAAAGTTCGCCACCTAATCCCATGCCCACATTAGCAATTTTCAACATCCTTCAGTCTGCACATTCTCTTTATTATTTATTTACTTCTGACACAGTCATTTTCTTTTAGTAAACTGTCATCAAGTTCTAATTATATTTAAACATATGCCAATTACCAGAAAATTTTTTTCCATATCTATCATATATTGAAGTTGTCTATTGACTTTCAACTTTCCCCATAACATCTGTATTAATTTTTCAGTACTTCAAGATACCATTGGCATTCATGGCCTCCAAATGTACTTGTCAGAATGTTAAAAAAAAACACAGCAGGCTATGTCCCAGAGCAGTGCTTTTATTTTTGCATGCATATACTTTTGGTGACAATTATTTGGGGGTTTTATTAAGAATTTTTACTCGCTGATATACTTTTTCATAAGTGTTGCTTATAACATTGTTTGCAAGAATTTACAGGAGAGGAGACACTAATGAGACTCCCAAAGCTTTAGGAACTGCCCAGAGCATTTATTTACCATAATAAAAATTAACTGCTTATTTACAGCCATCAGCTCACCGACTGAAAGGCAGTGTGAATTCTCCTAGCCCCTGGCCAATCTGTTTTCCCCAGGCTTTCAGTGAGCTGCACGTTATTCTCTTGCAGTGTATAGGCACTTGTCTGTGCTGAAGGCAGGCCGCTTCCTGCTCTCTGCATGGTGTCCTACCCATCCAGCAGCTGGCTGATTTTTGCAGGCTTTTCCGTACCAGAGATGCAAGCGTTTAGGTGGGAAAAGACTTCCAAGATCGTTGAGTCCAACTGTTAACCCAGCATTGTCAAATCCCCCACTAAACAATGTCCCTACGTGCCACATACATGACTCCACAACCTCCCTGGGCAGCCAGTTCCAATGCTTGATAACCCCTTCAGTGAAGAAATTCTTCTGATGACCAACCTGAAACTTCCCTGGCACAGCCTGGGGCTATGCCTTCTCCTGTTACTAATTGCCTGGGAGAAGAAACCAACACACATCTTCCTGTCAGGTAGTTGTAGAGGGTGATAAGGTGTTCCCTGAGAATCCTTTTCTCCAGGCTGAACACCTCCAGCTCCCTCAGATGTTCCTCATATGACACTCTCTAGACACTTTACCAGCCTTGCTGAAGGTGGCCATGGCTTTGAATACATTTGCCTTTTGCTGGAGCTGGGTGACAAGCCAAGGAAACCTTTCAGACACAACCATAATTCTCTTTAATGCTCAGTATTGGAAACAAAGTTATATAGGAAGGCTTTGCACTTTTGAACTGTGACATACTGGTACTCAGCAAATAGCAATATTTCATTCTGACATCCCCAGATACTGTCTCAGGGATTCTGTAGCCTCTTGCTGTCAGTGGATTTCTGTACAAACTAAATCCATTCAGGTATTCATCTTCTTACCAGGGCTATCTTGGTCTGCTACAAGAGTTGTAAATCTCATCAGATATTCCATGGGGATGCCTAAGCATTGCAAACTTGGTCTAATTTCTCCTTCTTCCTCATTTTGATGTATGCTTGTGGCCACTGCTTCATTTCCATATCAATATTTCTGTTCTTGAACGAATCTGGCTATTTTTCCTTACCAGTGTTTTCTGGGGGTAGTTGAAAAGACTTATTTCTCTCTTGAAATCTAATTTTCTCAGTTGTGAACATGACTCTAGGATGTTATCTACTTCCATACCTATATATCTCATAGCTTTTCTCATTTCATGTTGCTATAATTTTCCTAAATTTGGTAATTAGAGGGAACCTCCTTTGAAACATTTTGCAGACTTTTACCCTTTTTACTTCTCAAAGAATATGTCCTCTTCTGATTTTCCCAAGCTTGTGCCATGCAGTGCTAGTTTTTCCCAATGTCAGCCCAGACTGCAAACTGGCAATTATGTAGAATTCATTTCTTGCTCTTAGCGACTAGGTGACTCCCTGTTTTTGATGCCTGTACTTCATTATTTCCTCTCGCTCTCTTAGACTTAAGTGCTTCTTCTGGCAACAGTCGTTTTCTCACGTATGTGGATCATTTCTATGGCTCTGTATATTTAATTTCTTCTTAGCCCATTCCAATATATTATTACAGACAGTTTTACTCCTGCCTATATAACATAATTTCACTTTTTAGTGGTGGCTTCTGCTATGTGTCAAAGCTTTTCTTCTGGGATTTTTCAGGTCTCCTCGCTTCTCTTTTCAACGTATTTTTACTCTCAAATAATTACTTCCCCTTGCTCTTTTACTACTGGTTGTTCCTTCCTCCCAGTTGATCAATAATTCTTTTCAAATTATTATTTTAATTGTTTATCTTTTTCTAGTCTTCAGTAATTTCTACTCACCATTATCTTCTCTACCTTGAATGGCTAGGTAAATCCAAAATCTTAGGCCCTCCACTGAAGACTGCTGGAAAAAAATACTTTGCCTCTATTGAGAAAACCTTTCAATAGAGTTCCAGTAAACTACCTCTTACAGTTTTCTTTTCAGCCTTAGTTTAATTTTCCATTGTCTTCTTCATTCTTCCTCACTACTTATATTCTGTAGTTAGAATTATAGAATGGGTTGGGTTGGAATGGACCTTAAGCATCACCTAATTCCAAATCGCCCTGCCATTGGCAGGGACAGCTCCCACTACACCAGGACGCTCAAAGCCACATCCAACCTGGCCTTGAACACTTCCAGGGATGGCCTATCCACAAATTCTCCAGGCAACCTGTTCGATCATAGACACTCCATACAGTATGGAACAGATCTCACTTGCCTTGAAGATCCAAATAGTTCTGCTGACAATACCTGAGAAGGATTCTGCCTTAGGTTTCTGCTATGCTGTATTTTAATTATCAGGACAAGGCATTTTAGAAACCTGAATGTTCTATTCAGTGTTTAATGTCTCTAAAATAGAAAAATAATAGCTACGATGTACATACTAAATAGAAAATTGAAGGTGTACAAATCTGCTCATGCTCTAGCTTGTCAGCTGGAAATTTGACATTTGAATATGACATTTGAAATCTTTAGAAAATGACCAGCTAGTGAAAACATATACTTTTTGAATTATTACTGTACTGCAAAAATGCCTACATTTTTACATAACAAGCACTACACTGACAATCTTCCGGTAGAGGATTCAGGTATTTAATTTGCATTAGAAAATACAAAATGCTGTAAATACGTTATAGAAAGACAGAAATGTTGACTTTAACAGATGAACCTTCATAGAACGGTTCACCTGAAAGCAAGTTTGAACTTTTTGTCAGTAAGGATTTGCAGCTGACACCTGGCTTTGCAGTCAGGTGAGAGAGGCAAGTCACTATGAGCCCTACTCAGAGCTGTTGGTTAGTGACACTAGGTGTGTAAGTCGGGGAGAAACAGCACTGTAATAAGCTTCAAATATTTTTGGTCTCTGGAGTACTTTGAATGTCACTGAGCATCATCTGAGCACTCCTGAACAGTGAGTAAGCCATGTAAAAGCCAGGTCCATTGCTCAGAGGCTGCAGCGGGGATACAGGCAGTAGGGCTCCAAATTTGAAACACAACCTCCCAAGATCTGTGCTTTTACGGCTACTTATGGTGATGAAAATCATTAAATAACTAGACTATGTTGAGAACTGAGAGAGTATATGCATACGTCCCTGAAATATATATGCTTATATAGAGATAGATTAGATGTGCAGGATTCACATTTAAGATTGTGAAGGAAAGGCCTAAATTAATCTGGTTCTCCAATTGCCTGGTTATAAGCAATATGCAGACAAAACTATCTCATTTTAAATTCAATAGTTGATATTAAAAGTTAGATTTTACTAATTAGTTTGTTATCCCATTTATTAATCACTTTACCTTTAAGTGATTTCTCAAAAACTCCTGAGAGGATACTTATATTAGGATCTCCTCAATGTATTTAAAATAGCTTCCCAAAAAATGAGGTGGTATTTTCAATCCTGCTTTCTCCTAATGGGAATTCTTTCCTGAAGAATGCATATGTTGTTCAGACATTAGACATCTGACTTACCACCTACAGAAAATGCCCAAGAATCATGAGCTAGAGTTGAGCCTCATTTATGCAAACAATGCATTTAAGAGTGCAGTCTTTTTAAAACTTATGTTACATCTAAGCACACGTTTTTAGCTAATAGTCTTTGTACAGCTGAGAATTGCAGGTAAGGTATTTATACATTTGTGCATTTGTAAATAAATCACTTCTAATGAGGCTTTCTAAATAACTCCTCTCCATTTATTCCTTAGAAATCGGACTTCACTGCATTTAGCTACCAAACAAAGGCTAAGACTGTTTGTTTGCTAGTTCATTTCTTCTAAAAAGGTAAATACACTTTAAATGCACTAAATTTTTCTATCATTTAGAGTTCACAAACTTGTCTGCAAATTCACTAATATGGCAAAATGAATTTTTCTGTTCACAGAATCACTTGGGTTGAAAAAGACCTCTGAGATCATTCAGTCCAACCTTTGATTGAACACCACCTTGCCAACTAAATCATGACACCAAGTGCTGTGTCTAGTTGTTTCCTGAGCACCTCCAGGTATGGTGACTCCACCATCCCCCCGGGGCAGTACATTCCAGTGTTTAACAAGTCTTTCTGTGAAGAAATTCCTCCTGATATCCAACATAAATCTCCTCTTGTGCACCTTGAGGCTATGTCCTCTTGTCCTGTCACTAGCTGCCTGGGAGAAAAGGCCACCCCACCTGGCTACAACCTCCTTTCAGAGGAGGTAGAGAGATACAAGATCACTCCTGAGTCTCCTCTTCTCCAGACTAAACAACCCCACCTCCCTCAGCCGCTCTTCATAGGACTTGTGCTCCAGACTCTTCACCAGCTTTGTTGCCCTTCTCTGGACTCAGTGTCCTGCTTGTAGTGAGAGGCCCAGAACTGGACACAAGTCTCAAGGTGCGACTTCACCAGTGCCCAGTACCAGGGGACAGTCACTTTCCCAGTCCTGCTGGCCACACTATTTATGATACAACCTTGGATATAGGACCCAAATATGAAAATAACTTACAAAAATTGAGGAAATAGGCTAGGTGGAGTTTGTGTACAGTTATTATTTAGTCTAGAACAGCTGAAAGAAATAGCTAAGATGTTCAGGTTCAATGTAGATTAAAGTAGATGATTGTTTTAAACTTGAATTTGTAATTGGTGTAGTTACCAAGAGATTGTACACATAATACAGACTGTTTGTTGCTGGATAATTTTGTTAAATAAGTCAATAGAGGGACCAAAGACTGAGCAAACAAGGAGATCTAGTTATCCCTTCTCATCAAGTTCAATCCTTTTATCTGTCACAGTTTCAAGACATGATACCATCAACAGATTCTTTCAGAAATAAACATTGTGAAATTTCCAGTTCAGACAGAAATAAAAGAATTTAGAGTGACATCTGTACAAAGAGAATGAAAGAAACCTCAGGAAAGAACCATTTGTATTCATTATTCTGTGTACTGATAGCCTCAAAGTCCCAATTTTTATGTTCAGATATGTAAGCAACAGTTATCCTATCCTAGTGGATCTACCCACTGTTTGAGAAGATTAAATTAGGGGACTGATAGTGTCTGCTATTTTGCATCCATGCTTCAAATACTATGATTTACATGGTTTTGTAAAACAAATAATAGTTAATTCTATTCCTGATGCCAAATTTCAATGTTTCTTCGGAAGGTAACCAGCTTGCAGCTGAGCAGATCCTTTTTATTTCTATCCTGTTGGGCAAGGATGCTGTTTACCCTCAAGATATTTTCCAAATTACTGTGCCCCAATTTTGTTTAAACAAGGCTGAAACATCAAGCAAGGAATTTCTTTTTTCTTATTCAAGTCTGTGGAAACTACAGGAGCACACAGAAGATGTACTTATGGTTTTGGGACCTTGACTGAGCTCTTTATCGCCAGTTCTACATATGACAAAAAACTCACAAAACTTATAACAAAACCAGATACTCCTGTTGGATATTTAGACACTATGTATATTAGTTTAAGATATGAACTAGTGAATCCTAAAGTCATTTACAGTTGCTTTATTGACAATCAGTTTTTCAAACCGCTCTACCTTGTGGTTGGCGGCGTGTCTTGCTTAGTTTTCTACCAAAGCCATGCAGTTTACCAGATCACAGAATGCACAGTAGACTCTTGTGCAGTGTTGTTGTGTTGGCCTGATTATCTATTCAAAACAAGAAACGGCTACATAGCGCGATGGGAGATAAGGTTAAATTACTTCTTAACACTTAAGTAGAGTATAAGTAGCTTAGTTTCTCAAAATTTGCTGGAACATCAAGTTAAAAAATGTCAATTTCCTTGGATTTTGACACTACTTAGACACATCATTAGTACTTGGGAATATACCCTAAAGAACATGCTTTTGGATCCCATCTGTAAGTCTGAATACTAAAGGTATTGTAATACTTTGAATTTTATCTTATTGCATTTTTGTAAATGTTATGAATGGCTTTATTTAATCTTTTATTTTTCAATTATTTATTTCAGAAATATGTATAAAATAATTTATGTGCAAGGTTCAGGGAAAAATCTACTCTGAGGTTACCTTCTTTTTCTTTTATTATGGTAGAGTAATGGTCAGATTTTTTTAGAAAAAAAATAGTAAATTTATTGCTGAGAGTAAATGAAATTAAAAAAATCACAAACCTGAATTGGCTTGGAAACTTGGCAGGAAGAAGAGGTAAAAACACATTTTTTAACAGCTCATAGATTTCATACTCTAAATCATGAATATCAGTTGAACACATAAAAACAGATTAATGTCACAACAAGTGTTCTGATACATTTGACTCATGGACATGGAAGTTGGAGACACAAAAATAATGAGCAGTCATACATTTTATACTTAGTAAGTCAGTGCTGTTTTAACACTGATTTTAAATTGGAACTGAAATCAGCTGTTTACCAGATAGTGAAATGAAGCGAATCAAGGCCCTCTAGACTTGGAAAAGCCTGGACCTTCAGTGTAGTGCCAAATAGGCTCGAGGTGAAACAGTGCCTGGAAGTTGCTTATATTTAAACATTACCTTCAGCTGAGAATTAGTTCAGTCAAAAAGACAAAAGAGGAAAAAGCATGAGCACGGTAGTAACACAGTCAAGTATTGTTCAGTTGTGCATACTCTACCTCTCTTGTACTCTCAGGTACTGATACGAGTTAGGAAAGATTTGGTTCTGTTGGGTGATTTTAAAAATATGTCATAGTGTGAAAACTTTAAGTTACCTCTGGTATACTGACTTAACACTTGCTAATTTGAGCTAAATTTATGACCCTTTTCAGAAATCTCTCTAGTGCTCAGAGGAAGGCACAAACTGGAAAGAATAAGAGGTTTTTTCCCTAGCTCTTTAAAAGGACACTGGCAAAAAGCTTGGAAGGGGAAAAAAAAAAAAAGGGAAATCTGATGGAAGAAGAAAATTAGCAAAGGAAAAAACCAACAAACCCAAGGAAAAGAAAAAGGAAAGTGAAAAGAATATTTTCCACCTTCCACTTGAGAGAGGAGCAGTAGGCCAGTGAGAATGACGTACAGATTATAAATAGACAACTCATGTTGCACAATTGAAGGTTCACAGTATTTTCCACTTCTACTGTTCCCAAGTTTCACCTGTACTTGAGCTTAGTGGGAAGATACTAGTAAATGAAAGGCAGGAAAGGAAAATATGCCATTATAACCATCATCCTTATCAACATGAACAAACTCCTGGAAACACAGGATGACCATTCTGCCAGTCTACACAAAACTTTATCTCAGAAACGGAGCAAAAAGTAGAATTTGAAAGAAGTCAAATTTATCTGCATATTTTCATTGTTTCAAATATTTCCTGAAAGTCTATAATTGCACTATGTGAAGACTGAATAAAATTAGAAAACATCTATAGCAAAGTGGCAGTGGCTATAGTTAGGTGAATTTTTCAGCTTAGTCTATTTAATTTCAGTTTCACACATTTACTTTAAAATTTTGTTTCATTGTGTCATGTATAGAATCAAAGACCCTTCTAGAAAGCTTTGTAATTTTAAGATTATTTCATATTAATTTAATTTTACTATCAATCAAAGGCTATACTATGTGGCAAGCTTTTGAGTGCCAGGGAAAATAATCCTTTATTGCTGTTGTTGTTTCATCAACAAGAGGGTCACACAGTGCGTTACTTCTGTAGGTGAGGCCTACTGTGTACCCTGGGGTGCCTTTCTTCTCCTTTCTTCTCCCCTAGTACTGCCCACCAACTTCCCCGTCCCCTGTAATGTGCCAGCTCTTTGCAGCTCCTTCGGTTCCTTACTTCATTCTAGAGTTTCTAGATATATCCCTACCCCTCCTTTTCTCTCAGACTAGGATACCCTCTTGTCTTACCTTCCTGCCAGAAGTTTTCTGACACCCATCCTCTGTGTCTTGGAAACAATTTCTTCAATGATTTCCATATTTTAAAAAGCTGAACACAGGTGCACTAGTGAAAGTCTATAGGCTGCTGCATAGGAGCTTTTAGATTCTGGTTGTGGTAATCAGAGTTCCATCTACTTTGATTTTCCCTGTCCACCCACTAGAAAACGTAATTGGGTTCAACCCATTGATTCACAGAAATTGATCAAATATAAAATTCCAGGCATTGCACAGTAGAAGCAGATAGAAATGTCATTGAGCTGGATGTTGAATCTCCCCTCAATTTAGCAGTTAGGCTGTTGTTACTTCTTTGTTCAACCTCTGTGCTAACAGTGGCTAGCAGTGCAAAGCTCATTTCCCTAGAATAATTTAAATATCCAGTTAAACTACAAAGCCTACTTAAGATGCAATCCCTGTTTATTACGAGCACAACTGTGAGAACCATTCTTTTTTTTCAATAGTAAATAACCCCATTAGTGTGAACCCAAAGTTAGCAGAGTAGTTGTGTTCTTCACTGCTCTCAAGATACACCTTTGTTAGTCTGGATAGGGACAATTCTTTGTCTGTCTGTTTCTCCATCATTTTGTTTCTACAGTGCTATGTCAAAACTGATTAATGGGGATCAATTTCTGTGAACATACTACTCAATATTAAAATGACTATCAATACATACAGAATAGCAAAATCCCACTGTATGTTTTAGAGGGAGATGTGACTACCCAGAACTTTAAATGTCATCGTTATACATAATAATATGCATTTTTTTTAGAAACTGGTATACTATACTTAGCATAAGATGCATAACTATACTTTAGCCCATTACCTGAAAAAGAAGTACTCAACAATTAAATACAGTTAAAAATAATTAAAATATTAATTTTTTTCCAAGGGCTTTCTACCAAGTCAAGTTAAAGCCTTCCTTGAAATGTATGTAGATGTTACACATCTGGGCAGTATATAGACGATGAGAGCCACTGGATTTAATATACGCATCTGACTACAGAAAGGCATTATAGGTTTTGATTTGCATGCTGTATCTTTCATATGTGCAGTTTTCTGTTCTCACAGTTATGTTTGTCTATGCTGAAACCAGCTAGCTGGAAGACCAGCTGGAGATCTCTTCAAAATATACTTCATAATCTTGAAGGGTATTCTTATTTTTCTGGCCAGCAGTAAATTTTCTACCTCAGTAGCGTGGCTTATGGTACAGTATTAAAGATCCAAGCTTTCACAGCAGGTTTTATTGGCTATGTAAGCTTACACTGATTAAGCTTCTAGGAAGAAACAGTCAAATATAAATACACAAAACAACAACACAAATTCTCAATTGAACTTAGCTAAATCAATGAAATGTGAATTGTGAATTTATCTCACTTTAATGTACATTATACAACTAAACCCAATTTAACAAGCAGTCAAATGCATGGCCTATAGATTAATCCATATTGATATTCTCCATGTAGTGTTATTTCTACTTTCCAGCACAAGATATCCAATACTACTGCTCTCTCTGTTGACAGTCACATTCGATTCTTTTAATAAAATCCTATATTGCATTGCTGCTAGACTGAACAAGAAGTGAATTTCCACATGAAAATTTTGGAAGAAAAGTAGATGCAGGTCTTCCTATTACTACAACTGAAGTTTTGACACATCAAGTCTATTGATACATACTACAGAAATAAATATAAAAATTTGTACTAATTACTGCAGGACAACACTTGGAGGATGTGACTTGGAAGCCGAAGCCTGCCTCACCTATTTGACTGCAAAGTCCCTTTTAGTGGCTCTTTGGAGAATACAGATTTTGCAAGTATCGCTGCTTGTTTTGTAAACAAGGTGAAGTGACAACCTCTTGCTAACATTCATTGCCTATAAAATAATTATTATCTGATTATTATGCAGAATTTTGTAACACTGTTAGGCTCTATCCACTACCTAGCCATGCACACAACAGAATTCTGTCACTACACATTTGTCTGCAACACAAAGCTGGAGCTGTACTGCAAAATCCAGCTCTTTGACTTGTTTTCTCTCATGCCTTTGAGAACTGGTTAAGATTCTTTAAAGGTGGTAGGTTTTCCTTACAAAAAGAGTCAACACATCAAAAATGCAATACTTCTTATGACTTCTCTGTTTGGCAAACAGGTTTCCGATGAAACTCAAGATTTTCCTGGCCACCCACATGGCATCTTACTTTGCCATCTGTTGGTAGTCCCCAGCTTCCAGGTTCCTGTTTTAGCTAACTCTTTCCGTGAAAAATCTTCCAGAACTGGGAGCTGGAAGCCGCAAATTGACAGCACTGCCATGTGGACTTTGCTCAGTGTCTTGACCTTGACGTCTGGGAAGACCTCACTCACCACGTATGAACACGACCTCAGTCCTCCCATGTTCCCTTGATCAGAGCTGGATGGTCTTGCTTTCAAGGCACTGGTCCCTCAGTGCTGTCTTAGCTTTCTGGAAGGTTTGGCTCAGGCTCTGACTCTGAGTTTCCAGTTTCTCTGCTATAGAGGCAAGAGGGCTCAGAGGTTGGCTGATTCACCTTCCCATTTTCATTGAGGAGAACATAGACACAAGGCAAGCCATAAAAAGCCAGAAGCCTCAAAACTTGTGTTGTTGTTCAGTTTCACATAGAATTTTCCAAACTCTCTTGAATGGAAATAAAAATAAAAATCTTCTGCTTTGGTTTTGAACAGAAATTCCAGGTTTCTGCTGAAACAGAGAGAATAAAAAATAAAAAAGAGAGAAAATCATATATCAAATATCACAAATATGTGGAGTCAAATGATTTGGACATAAAAGCAGTGTTAACCTTTTTTCTTCCACTTGAATACTCACCTAAAGTCTCCTCAGTGTCAAGGATGTGCTGAAGTATGCTATAATCACTGCTCCACTGTCTAATGGTCAGCATGCACATGAAATTCTCACAGAGAATGACACAGAGAGAATGACACAATCACTCTGTCCTGTAACATTGGAAAATGAAAGCTCATTTTCCCTGAAAAAGTAAAACTGAGAATAGTTTACTATATGTACAAAATAAATTACCAAAGGGAAGCAAATATTTTTGTTTCTTTTCTAATCTTGTTGAGGTATATTTATTTTAAAGGTTACTTGCAATTTCAGAGTATAAATGGGCTTTTGAAATTGTTTTACTTTCCAACATGGTATGCCAATAAGTTGCCTTTTCACCTTTTTCTCAGCTTGAGGACCATATAAAAAGGCAAAATATAGAAAAGTAAAAAATCAGACTACAAATCAATCTCCAGAAAGGGAAAATACTCTATTATTGTAATTTGAGGTAGATGGTATTTGGACAGAAAACAACCTATTCTCATTAAGAGTGAGATTTAGCTTTACTTTTTCACACTGTAAGAGAACTTTAACCCTTGAGCAATCCCACAGAAATAATTTTCTATTTTTCATGTTCAACGTGAGTCCCTGGTCCCACTGAAGTAAATGGTAGAGATTCCATTAACTTCAGAAGAGTCAAATTAATTCCTGATCTTCTTTGGCTGTTAGAGTATGTCCTGTCATCTACCTAGCAGCATAAGAAAGTAAAGTACCATCACAGAAAAGGGTTATGTACCTTTGATGAGAATCATGTGATTTGGTAATACAGAGAATTTAAATCATACAGTACAGATTATTAATCATTATTATATATCGGATTCTTGTCTTTGTACTCACCTTTACTGACTTTTGCATGTATGGCATCTCTCTAGAATATAATTTCTCTTGAGTTCTAAGGTTTAGCACACCCCTGCTTACATTTACCTTGTTAGCAGCTGTGGTATTGTTTAATGTTAGGGTCAGCATTACAGGAGTGATGATTAAGGATGTATGTGTTTAGAAAAGGAATTGGTGAACTAATTCTGTGGAAGGGAATACCCCTCTTCAGGAACTGTTTACTGTTCTCTTTTATGTAGGATAGTTTCTATTGCAGTGGAAATGATGGATTACTTTTCTTTGCAGAAACTTCTGAACTTCCATTGTTCAGGGGTCCAAGGTGCAGGACACACTTGTAGACAGTGCAAGCAGTTGGCTGGGAGCCAAAGGAAAGTTTTGCTGAAGGTCTGACTTGGAAATGATGACTCCAGGAAGTGAAAGTTTGACTTAGTTCAAGTTGTGATGAGCATGTAAAATAGATTTACATTCATTCAAGTTCATTTGCAAGTTGTGACTATACAAGTGAGTTTAATCACTGATATCTTGCAAGTGGAGTTTCAGCAAATCTCAAATTGCTGGTATGGATGCTTCCTTAGTGGCAAAAATGTATTATAAAGTAGGAAGGAAAAGAAAAAAGTTCGTTGATGCAGTATAGGCTTCAACATGATCCAATATAAGGCAGCACTTAACTCATCATTCTCCATTTTGTTTTATTCCTGTGGGACAAGAATAAACAGCCTGGCAACATTTCTAAAGTCTTTAGGGAAGGAATTATGTCTCTTTGTGTGCACTTTGAAGTGCTTCCAACACCTTGGTTCTTTATAAATTATATTAATAATAATAATTTATTGTAGTGCAGTGTGGTCTGGTCTCTCATTTACGTCCAGTGCAATCAGTTGTGCTGTGTCGCTGTCCTGTTCATCACTTCTCACCTTGCACTTACATGCGACTTCTATTATGGTTATATTTAGAATACATAAGGCACTCAAATAACATGACTACAAGTGTGGAACAACAGCTTAGGAAACAGATAGGAGGATAGTTCACAGAAAGAGGCAACATACTGCACCTAACCTGTGCAAGATCAAACCTGACACTGTAAAATCAAAAGGAGGGTTTAATAGGAAAATAATATGATGAGAGTACTATGACTCCTGCTTCTTTTTTGAAGTTGAGTTACCATTATTTAATGAATTTCTGGATTTCTTTAAAAAAATCTGTATATATGTATGTATCCACAGTGTGGCAATATAGGCAATATATATGTATGTAAATACGTGCATACACTTGGGATCTGTGTTTGTGAGAGTGTGTGTGCATTTTACAAAATACACAGAAAAATGTGCTGCAGGAAACAAAATGGACCAATTGTAAGGTCCTATAATACTATTTTACATTTCGAGAGGGAAGTAAAATGACCATAAGTTTCCCTTTCACGGAATCTGAGCAATCTTCACAGAAAGCCTCATTTTCTGTCAGCTTCAGGAATGGCATATATTTACATGCATTCAGACAGTTTGTGATGCCTGGAGGCAATGAGTAGTGGGGAGAGGTACAGTGTGGAATGCTCTTCCAGTTCTGGCTGACAGAGTGTACTGCGTGTTTTGTTCTAGTTGTCAGACATTAGAGCACCCCTGTGATTTCTCCAGCTTTGTGCTGAAGGCTGTCTTGGGTTCTTATCACTAGGATGGTGCTGAACTGGTGGAGGCATAAAAGAATCTTTATCTCCACTCTTTAGTGCAGCAGAGGAATGAGCCCAATATAAAATGACCACTACAGGTAAAGATTGTAAGTTTGTGTTCCTCAAGGTATTGACTTTTTATGATGTCTAACATGCACCAAGCGATGGAGAAATTTTGCATCAAATGTAACTATCCCTCATAATTTTTTTTCTGTTGAATTAAACACTGTAATTGGTCTGCTACAAATGCTACAATAATAACACTTTGTTTGAAACATACAATGACATACATTTTGCATATAAATAAAGCAAATTTTAAAATTATCATGCCCAAAGACCTAATATCACAGGTACTCTCTACTGTAATTCTTTTCTGAAAACGCTTGTTTACCCTGAACCTGTTAGATTATCTATATTCACTTCTTCTGAAAGACCTTCTAAAACTTCTCATTGCTGGAAACTTTATTCTAGTCTTCAGACAATTTTACTTATGTTCAATATAGTCTCATTTATTTTTGGTTTCATCATTTAAGTTTGACATTCATTTCGGTGCTCCTTCACTTGGCTCATCTTTATCACACTAAGTCAAAGTCTATGTATATATCTCACTAAAGTGCAACAGGACTCTGCATAAAGCACTGGCTGGAGGTTTTGTAATTCAACAAACAGTTCTATATTGATGTTACAGTTCTTTACATTTCTCAGAGTAGGAAAATGTAGTTAAACATTAGTCTAAATAAATAAATTGCATCCCTGTAGATTTTTTAATTGATTTTGAATCATTAAGGTTTGATATTTAAGTCAATGTAGTGTAGGAGAATGGGACTATGGCTGAAATGAAAGGCAGTTTTAGATACACTGTTGAAACAAACCTTTTAATTCACACCCAAATTTATACTGTACCGTAACACCACTTTTTGAAAACATTTGATTAGTGACTGCAAAACCGCACCTAAAATAATTTTAACACCTTGAAGCAATGTAATCTTCACCTAGAACTACTTTTAATTTAAATTTTACTTCAAAAGGGATTGGTACAGATCTTAAATAATTTTCAGAGATGTCCATGAAAAGGTAACATCTGTATGAGATTTAAAACTCCATTTTAAGGAATATAACTCAGCCGGAAAGGGATGGAGGTCCATCCTTCTAAAAAATTTTTAATTTTAATAATTATTTTGCAGGATTTGAGAGCAGAGAACATGGGATAGAGTATAAATATTCTAGCTGCACTGCATAGAAGCCCATAGAATAATGTAGTCAGTAAAAAGGCGTCTGGGGACATTAGTTGACAAGGTCAAGTGGTTGGATTTAATCAAATTCATTTTGTAGTTGGAAATTTAGTCATGGTTATAAGACAGAGAAGTCATCTCAAGTAAGGAAACCTAACAAGAAAGCAATATATCTTTTGCATGAAGTGAAATATATTGTTCTCAGCCATTTAGCTTCATGTCAGAATTAAAGGAAGGTTTTGGAAGTGCTATTTTAGCATAAGCTATTTAAATACAAGTAAGTGATAATGTAAAGCAGTTGTGCTTTGTTTTAACAATATCATGAATCTCTGGTAACAGTTTAATATTATTGCTACTGGGATACACTGATATCATGAACTGGTTCAGGACAAAGCTCTGTATTTCATTACCAAATGGCAAGTTTTTATAGTTTTAACATAAGGAACTGATTTTTAACACCTTCTACTGCCATCACGGAAGTTTAAGGCAGATATGGCATTAGTTTCACTCAGAACTGGTCTCTTTGACTTTCTTATGCAGTTTGGAGTCACTGCAGGAGATCAGCTGCAGAAACAGAAACTGAGCTGTCTTGTAGAGCATTGCTTATTACCTCAATTGAAGATTCAGATCATATAAAATATTTTAAGTTTAGATCTTTGTATGAGCTAGCATATTTTGAAACAGATAGTATGAAACTGTGATGATTTGAAGATCTGCAATCCTCTCAGAGAACAGGGGGATTTGTTATGAATCACTGATTAATAATTGTTCCTATCCTAAAGTTGGAACTGGACTTACTGTGTGTCATAAAGGACATCCTCTGGTGTTTCAATTTTTTTAATAGGTTCATTTGGTATATGCATGTCTTTCTGTTCTAAGATCAACTCACTGTAAATGCTTTGCTTGAATTTTAAAAACTTGAATACATTGAACTTACTCCAACTTATTTTCTTGCATTCAATTCAAGAGGCTATTTTCCATACATGGTATTTTAACAAAACCTATACAACCCAAAATGCAGTAATAAAAGTAAATAAAATAGATAAAAGCTTTGTATTTTTAAAGAATGAATTTCTGGAAATCTAAGTTAAATTTTCCTTTTTTTTTTTTTCCCCTTATCTGGTTTTTGAAGTTATAAATCAAAGCACCTCACCATTTTTTTTAATCTTTCATGATGTCCCATCTCACCATGAGAGGTATTTTCCTGATTAGAAGACTAAACTTCCCTTTCCAGAAGTCTATGCCACTACTCCTTCTTATATCTTATCTTTTACTGGATATTTTTTCCCAATGTTACCTCCTAGCAATATCTTGGTCATAGCATAACACAGTTTTTTCTCATCAGCATTATTCATAAGCCATTCCTCAGGTTACCTGACTTACTTTCATTTACCGGAATATTTTTTTTTTTGATACTGCAGTGCACAGGACCGAGGTTAAAATCCTAGGACAAGGAGTTAACTGAGTTTAACAGTGAGAAAAAGAGAGATGTTTCAATAAATACTGAAGAGAATATGAAAGGTAGATGAGAGAACTATATAAGTAAGTGAATAGAAACTGAAAATAATATATGAGGTGACTAATAGGTAAAATAAGGCATACCCATCAACATACATATCTTTCTGTCTTTCAAATGATCAAGTCTTTGTTTACATGAGGTAGAAACTGATGGTTCGTCCTGTAGGTCCCATATCTTGCATCCAGAGTCCGCTTTCCCAAACCCCAGGCAGAATCATGGGCTGGAGGATGATTAAATAGGTGCATTGCTGTATGTGGTGTTGAATTGGATGATGCAGGTCCACAGCTCTTCTGGTAGAACGCATTAAAAGATGTTGAGTCACCCACTAGCAGTGAATTAAGAATAAATGTTAATTTCATATAAGTATTGGTGACAATCTTCTATAGAGTAAATGTGTACAGAAAAAGGTTCACAACCCACATCTTGGCCAAGACAATCAACAGTTTATTTGACCTCACTTGCAACAGGGTTAAACTAATGCCATATCTGAGTAGTACTTTCATTTTTAAATTATTTGGTAGTTATGAAACTCCACAGGTTTTCTTCTATACATTTTGAAATGTTTTGCATTATAAGAGACCAAGTTAGCCATTTAGATGTTGGTATTTCCACATTATGAAGCAGTGAATAAAACAAAAACTGGGTCCTTCAAATACTTACCACCAAGCTCCAAACTTTAACACTTTCCTGTGGGGATATTCACTGTGACTTAAAACACTCAAAAACATAAATAGTCCCAAACCCATAATGTGTCCTACTGTGACACAGATTTTATGAAATAAATTAACTTGTGCTATAAGTTTTGTAGTACAAATATAAACCAATATTTGCGCCATTAATCAGCTGAGAATGTCTCAGAAAATTAATTCATAATATTACACTTCAGTTGATCTATGCATGGTATTTATATCCACATCAACTTCTATTTTTAGGTATTGTAGTGAGTTTGTACGTAATATTTAGAGGTATATCTACTCAAAATGGTTGATCAGTTTCTAATTTTGAAAAAATTTTTTATTTTGCATATTAGAAAAAAAATAGTGCATTTTTGGAGATTTCATTATTAATTATTTTAGTACCAAGTCTACCTGTACTTATTGGTGGCTCAAGCACTGTTTTCCACTTTATAGGACAAAATAAGAAGTTCAGAATCCTTTAGAATAGCAATTATCTTGTTTTATCGTCACAAGTAGATGCATTCTGGGAAGGAGAAAATACAGCCTATGAGACAGTTGTCCAAGTACCATAAACATTAGGAGTACTGAACACATCATGGAGCAATACATGAGTATAATGACATGAATAATGACAAGAAAATATAGAAAAAAATTCTTTGACTTCTTCATCTGAGAGAGGTCAATTTTCCATTCCGTCATACTAAAATTCTCAGGCCTGAAATAACATGGGCTCTCACATAGTTGACATATAGACTAAAATGATGGATTAAGGAATCAGTGCTATTTGGAAGCAAATGCAAAGGAAACAGTGCTGTTGACGATGTAACAAAAATAAGAATGCTACATGTGACTTCAAAATAATACAAAAATTCTTCATTAATAACTCCAGTGTGTAATTTGAGGAGTGGATGAGTAAGAAGCAACACATATGAAATTTTGCCTTTTTTTATTTGCAGCAGCCCTACAGAGTGAGTCAAAGGGATTTGAAAATAAGTACCAAAACTCATTGAACAAATATGTTCATCTGTGGCTATTTGAGTCATGTAATCTACCATTTCTTGTCCAGAGAGTGGCCATAGGAAAAACTTCCAGGGGAAGACCCACATTTAAAAATTCCCTCTATAATCTTTCTGGTCAATGTCCAAAAACCAGGAAAATACAAGCAGGAATATAGGATCCATAAATTAGGTGTTCATTGTAGAACTACTTGCACACAAAGGCAGCTGATTTGAACAAAAGAAGCTAAGATACACAAATAAACTCAAAGATCTGACAGTTAACTTTACTCATTTGTTTACAACAACTTACATCAAAAGTAATTGTTTTTACGATTCGAGAACACTACAGAAATGTCCTACACTCAGTTGTATGGATGAAAACGATTTTATAAAAGTTAGGACAACTTTGTTTCTTGGGTTCTTAATGGGAAAAGGCTAGGGAGTGGTTATTCTTCAGGATTTTTATATAAAGATCTTCCACCTTAATCTTTTTTAAATCAGTGGCTAGGAAACAGTCATGAACTCTGATTTTCTTCTTTCTTTATGCTGGGATAATTCCTAACTATCAGTATCAGTCAAAGAACTGTCTCTAGTGTAACATTTTTGGGAGCAGCTTGATTCAAAATTTAAATTTAATTTTCAAAGGGATTAAAAAGGAAAACTGAAAAGAATTCTAAGTTACTGAGACAATTCAGCAAAATTGCAACCATAATTTTACAATTTATAGTGCTATGAGAAATTTTTTATATTACTTGTGTAATTTAGAAGGAGAGGAGAATTTGAACTAAATTTGGTTGTGAGCAGATATAACATGAAGATGATAAACACTACATATACTGCCAATATCAGCAAAATCAGTGATGTATTCAAATCAACCAAATTTGAGAATAATTTAGCTTTATTGTGGTGTAAGGTGGACTACTAAAAATCCTATACATTTTCTCAAAAGAATATGGAGTTACAAATTGCTGAGTGACTCTGAACTGTACTTTCCCTTTGTTCTTCAGTCTTTTGGACTATCATATCTTTCACTTATTTTCTAAGTCTACCGTGCAAAATAAGCATCTGGCTCTGCAGGTAGAAAACCTTAGCTGGTCACACTTTCGAAAGACTGTTTGCATGGGAAGATTTCCTTTCTAACACAGTCAACTCTATCTATAGGCTAATGGCATAAATTGAAGAATTGCATAAATTATAAACACCCCATTAATAACCCAAAACATGTCCATGATGCTGAGAGAAACTTAAAATCTCAAAAAGAGAGTCTATGCTCGCATAGACTTTAAAGTTTGCATATATATTCCCATTCAAGATGATGATCCATAGCTTTATATTCAGCTCAAAGTAGTTCTGATACATACAGAGGGCACTTTATGCTACTGCTCTTAAAGGCAAGAGCCTCATTGGCACAATATGAGGAACAGATAGGACACAGGTACAGATAACACCATAGACTTTACCAGCTATCATTATGCATTTGTTAAGAACATTCATTATATATACGTATAGCACAAGAAAAACTTACAAAAGTTGTGAAGTGATTCTAAAGCCATAATGGCAAACTGGCAGATCTCCTACAGGTACCATGGTACCTACAGGGGAATCACCATGTTATGGTTCCAGGTTTCTAATATTTTTAATACCTTCATCATGCTTCTATGAATATTGTTGACATGCTAGTGTGTATGCAAGCTCCTTCAGTGAAACTGGGCAAAGTGAGATGCCCATAATATCTAATTTGACAAGGACAGGGACACTGCTAATCGCTCCCAGAAGGGGTGCTACATAACAGTTGTGGAGAAGAGAAAATTCTTTTTTAGTTCAAACTCTGCAACTGTGGTTGTACTGCATACTCACGTCACTCATTTATGAGTCTTGCACTCTGAAGTCATAAACAGTAATTTGACAATATTAATGTTATCTTTTCAGTATTATGCAATGTCTACATGATGTACTGCTGTTAGCTTATTTAAAAAGAAATTAGGATAGAAAAAAAGATTTTTAAAGCCCTACGACTGTCTGTTCTTCCCTTTTCCCTGTTTCTGCTATTCTAATGTTCCTTTTTCTTCATTTTTCTCATATTTTCTTCTGAACTTCATCCTCTTTTTGCTTATAAGGTGGAAAAAGGTTCATGCTACATTATTGTTTGCATCTCTGAGAAAGGTGCCTCTCTCAGAAGCTGAGGCTGTACAGTGTTAAGACTGTGCTAAGGGTTATATGCTCCTGGGGAGGGTAAGGTCATGGAATACAAAGAAGTTCTCTGACTTGTAGCAAAACTGGCCTCTGAAGCCCATGCACATGCCAAAACAGTAAGTTACTGCTGCTGTGGGCTGTAGTCTTGCTACTGGCAGAAATCTGCAATGTGGTGTGGGATTATATACATGTTTCAGTAGATTTCTAAGTTTTCAGTGGCCATCTGTGAGCAGCGGGGGTGAATGGGCTGCATTTCAGACAACCGAGGCGTCAAGAAATATGTTTTTCATAGGACACTGTTCCTTCCATCCCACATTCCAGATTCTGCCATACGTGTGATAGAATATTTCATTGTAACATACATCCATGTTTTTAACTTTCTTCTGTCAAAAACCTTCCTCTAGCTATGCTGCAGCTATTGAATTTTCTTTTCCAGCTGAAGGCACGGCACACTACAGGTTAGCTTGTGCAAGTAAATTTTGCAGTAGAATCTTGCTGATATTGAGATGTATTTTTTTCTATAAAAAGAACATGGATGTCAAAATTAGGAGCTGTGTTGTATGTATAATTTTTCAGAAGGAAATGCAAATTTTTCCAGGCATTACTGCAATCCTATGCAGTGAAAAAGAGTATTTTATATTATTATTAAGAGAATTATCATGGCTATTCTGTGATTCTGATTTAAAGTTGCCCAAAAAGTCTAAGCAGTTTGGTAGACTATCATTTTGTTCATCCATAAGATTACCTGAGCAATATCAGAGAGCATCCAGTCAGGAAATGAAGAATAATCTTTGCCACTATTTCTGGATAACAAATAAGATATAAATTTTAATGTGAGATGAAAAGTATCTTGCATAACTGAACTATTGAAAGAGAGCAGTGATTTCTGCTCCAAATAAATATGTGAAAAGAGACAGGAAACTGACACCAAGAAAATGCTAAGCTTTGCACCAACCAAAAATTAACTCAAATTCAGAGAGTACCCTTTTCAGGAAAAGTCTCCTTGGGAATCTAGACAGTTTCTGAGGTCACTATTTAGTTCCATGCCATTCTTCCTTCTCCATATGGAGTGGACATGGGTTTTGGCCTCTGAACACTGGCAGATCTCCCAGAATGGATGCAATGGTCTGGACTATCAACATGAAGTCTGACTCAGCACTGATTCCAGCACTTTATGAGTCTGGCTTCCTACACTGTTGCATGCATTAAAATCCTGTGGCCAGGAACTTCACTGTAGGGTTTTGATCCTTCCTAGGGAGTAAAACATTCACACAAAAAATGTAGCAGCAATTCAGTTCTAAATTGTTTATAGGACTGGTTGAAAGAGCAGTACATACCCACTGGTCTCACCCATTCTCTTTGGATATCCTCAGATCTTCTGAAGGTTCCTGTGCACGTGAGGAATCTGCCTTGCAGCTTTTTTCCTATGTGTCATCTAGAAACACATTGGTAGAGCTTTTACTTCTTTATTTAAAAAGCCAGAGGAAGCTTTACTTCTAAATTCAAGGCTCAGATTGATCATCGATCAGCTCAGTGATACATTTAGGTCTATTTTCTTGTTGTTTTAGAACCCAAGTATGTCTGGCATCACCGCACAGAAAATCTACAATTTGTGAAACAGGAATAAACTGTAGATTTTTCAAAGAGCTGGGAAAGGTGTGAATTGTCCTATGTTCATGTTATAGGGGTATTAATTCTGGGCCTTAATAATTTCATGGTCAGTCTAGTTAAATATTTCACTATTTACCAATGAAAAGAGGAATAATGTTATAAAAAGCTATGCTGTATATTCTTTCTAACACTGTAAGTTGATAATACTTGGAAAACACCGCCTTCTTCTTCGTCTTTCAGAGCTAAAACCTCAAATACTATGATTAAGATAGAAGACTTGGAAGAATCGAAGTCCTTACAGTGGAAATTGAAACCTAAGAGCCCAATAGAACTTATGCAATTATAATTTTTACATTACATATTCTTATTGGGCAATAGAAATGTCCAGAACCCAAAAATCAAGCATATTCTCTTCCAAAATTCAATTGTTGTCGGAACTTTGTGGTATCTTCGTTATATAACAGTATCTTTGCATACAATAGCCTGTATCCAGACTTATGTGAGAATTCTAAAATGATTTTTCTTCAGTGTATGTCCTTTTTAGGGAACAAAAAAAAAAAAAAAAAAAAAGGAAATNAAAAAAAAAAAAAAAGATAGGAAATCCATAATTGCTAATCAAGAGGTTAATTCTGTTGCCAAGAGAATATTTCAGTATTTTAGTATTTCCTCCTCTCAACAAGAGAATGGAAATTTGTTTTAAAAATCACTAAGTGTTCTCCAAATAAGGATATTGTTTTAAAATTATGCATGTTATCTATGTGTAAGATAGGTGCTAACACTTGAAGATCATGAAATCTAAGCTGCACTTTTCCTATTTTCTTTGCCAGAGTACAGGCATTTCAAGAATTTAAGTTTTAAACTGTGATAACCATTCAGTTAAAGGGTTTCTATAAATCTTTGTAGAAACTTAACAATATATAGAGAGTTGGAAGTGATGAAATTTGAGAAGATTAAGAAGTGAGCCTCTCTGGAGGTTATTTTCTTCTTGAGATATAGTAATATCTTCTAATTAACTAACTGCATATGTCTTCTGAAATGGGCCTATACCACCACTGCTCACATTCAATTATTATTTTGGTTGAAGAGAACTACATTTTGAAACTATTCTTACTGCATGATTTCATAATTATCTGTCAGATGGACACCATTCTCTCGGTAGAAATACTGGAAACATTCCTTTGCCTGCCCCTATGTCCAGATGCTGTAGTTGCCTCCTGAACAGGTTAATGGTCCCTCGGACGTGTTGGCAAAGCACTCTGTGACCCCTGGCTGATTGCTACAGACAGTATTCAACAAGTGAACCTGAAGAGCCAGTGAATGGCACTGAAACCTTGCTATGGACAACACTGTAACAACAGCAGTTCAGAAAATTATGCAATTGAGGAAGGAGAGGTAATTTGTAAGATTTAAAAAAATCTACTCGGAATTACTCTCTCGGCAGGTTAACAGAAAATGTTGCGCCCATTCTCAAGCCCTGAGGGAAAGCTACCCCGCTCGATTTGTGTCCATGAGATGTGTGCCCCTGCACTACCAAAAGAAAGTGGCCTTGCCCACAGCGCTTATCGCAAACAGCTCCCGGTGAGCAGCACCGGAGATCGGCTTAACAATAACACAGCGTCAGTGATCACGTGCAGAGCTTAAGCTGTGCCCTGGCCCAGCCTCAGTGACAAGGCACGGCCTGCTTGAGATTTTTTTTTGTCTGGGTTATACTATGTGATACTTGTTCTGGGCAATTTTCGTGCAGTATCAAAACGTACTAAATTAAAGTTCCTCTGTGAGTTGGGGAAAAGTGTTCATTAGTTTACACCATTAATTACATTTTAAACCAGCAGGCATATGTAAGTTTCTTTTTTGGCATTTCATAAGCAACTTTTTTAACTTTAGGTAAACAGGTCCAAAATAAACTGAAATACACTGAAATGACTAAGTGTAATAATCCTTTAAGCGATCAAACTACTCTCCAAATGGCCATAGAAATAATATATCTTTATATGTCCTCTTTTGAGCTGATGAAGCAGAATATGGCCTTAATGCCTCAGAATAGACAAAATATGTAACTTACATTACTGTTTAAATATTAAGAAAAGCAGGAGTCAGCATAAAAATGATGCTGTTATGTAATTTACATAACATAAACAGTATGTAAAAATAAATACTTAGAGACTCTAGCACTTCTTCATTTTGCATTCCTAGTTATCACTTACTAGTAACTGGTTTGTACCACATAAAGTGTACTAATTTTTAAATTACAGTGGCAGTTTTACAACTTACAATTTATGTACTGTTCAAATGTTGAAAACAATTTACTCAACTTCATTCTTTAAAAACCCTGTGTGAGAAGCTGGCAACAAAATAGAAACAGAAACAAATAGTCAATCTATATGTAAGAAAAGACATTGCTATTTCTGATTAGAGAACCAAGATTTAAGAAAATGTTGAGAATGGATAAAGATCAACTATTAACTTAAATTTGAAAGATGGGTATCTCATCCTTTTAAGCCACCTTTTGAGCCTTATTCTGACTCAAAACCGTAGCAGAGCATTTC
Source organism: Cephalopterus ornatus (assembly GCA_013396775.1). Taxonomy (NCBI): domain Eukaryota; kingdom Metazoa; phylum Chordata; class Aves; order Passeriformes; family Cotingidae; genus Cephalopterus; species Cephalopterus ornatus. The sequence goes on from VZRE01008286.1 coordinate 53,280, forward strand.
ACTTGGTGTATTCTGATTATGTTTATCTATTGCCATAGAATACCTTCCTGAAAACACTACTTCTATTACATTGACACTTAATCATGAGCCTACACCTCAAGGAAAGAAATTGAAATACAAATTTGGCACATCACAATCACTTCAGCAAAATGGAAAACACTTATCTACTCAGATTCTTTAAAGTATCTGAACAACAAATGTTAAATACCTTTTACAGACTCTATCATGATCTTTTCTTTAATCAAAAGTGTTTTTGTAATACAGTTATCATTTATGAACATTATTGTCAAAATTGAACAAAATATGATGGAAAATCTTAGTACATCACCTTATTAGAATTCCTGCTGCCTATGTGAAGACTTTACTTTTGCAATATTGACCCAATAAATAATTACTGAAAGTTTTGAGAAGTTGAGCTGTTTTTATTGAGAGTATTTTGACCACGGAGGAAAGAGTTAAAGCAATGCTTAAGTTTACCTGAACGTAATTAATTTAATTCCTGCTAATGAAGCTGTAACAACACAATGTTGTACTAGGTTCATGAGTCAGACCTGAAATTTCTGGAAGCACAGTAATAAAGACATTTCAGTATCAAATGCCCTAACTTGGCACAAATGAAATCAGGTTAATTCTGTGTTGGTTGTGTGGTTGGTGTTTGTTAGAAAAGTTAGTGTTTGACAAAACTGAGAACGTGGTGATGGATGTGCAATGCTCGGCAACGCACTGAGGTACCGAAGCACAGTCTGCTTATAGCGGGTCACTTACAGCTATATATGTAAATGAGATTATTCAAGTCATTAGAATGTTCAAGAGAAATTTTGTCCGAAGGACACAGACTGTAAACATGAGCATTGCTAAATGGTTTTAGCTTTGTCAAAACACTTAACTGGTATCGGTAACAGGAGCGTCAGATGTTGCCTTCTACCGTGCAAGAAAAAAAATTTCACTATTACCACTATTTAGAAGGGGAAAACTAAAGAAGCCGAGGGAATCAGTCGGCTTGTCTCCCTCGCTCACTGAAGAGTCAAAACCCGATCACTCGTGGGGGGCAAACAGCGATGGGCGCACAGCAAGCATACCCCGTGACCCTAGGCTGCCGCAGGCGGGTGCAAGAGCTCGGTGGACGGCGAAGGAAGGACCGTCCTTCCGTCCGTGCGGCAGCACCGGCGGCGCCCGGGGCTCCGGGCCGGCCCCGGCGGCGGCAGCGCTGCCCGCGCTCGGCGGCACCTGCGAGGCGCAGCCGGGATCGCTCCGTCCGGAGGTGGCGGTGGAAAAACTGCCTTCGGCGCCCAGCCCTGGGCAGTCCGGGACCTCCCGGCCCGGGGGCAGGACGGGTTTTCTCTTGCCACGGGCAGCGCTGGGGCCGATGCTCCGCGGCGGGGGCAGCCGGCCGTGCCAGGACACCCCGTGCGGGACA
>VZRE01008286.1:61082-89786 GCA_013396775.1 Cephalopterus ornatus
AGTGAATGCCGTTCTTTGATCAAAACACCATTTCTTAAGTCAGAAGAGACTTTTTTACTTTGCTTGGTAAGATGACTAGGGCAAATTATAAGACGGACAAGATTTTTGTTTTTAAAAAGAGAGGAGCTTTTTTTCTTTCATATTGCATGATTTTTTTTGAGACTTTTAAAATACGACCCTAAAGAGGGCAAAGTAATCCTAGAGACTCTTGATGAGGTATTTTAACAGTATGTATGTCCCAGCTTTAGTTTGTGAGCAATCACTTTAACACAGAGATATAATTGCAGTTAATTTAAATATAGCCTCTAAATTAAATGTTAGGTGAAGCCAGTCTTGCTCTTCGATTTGCGTGGATATGCCTTCAAGGTTGTTATCTTCCCAGTGAAGCTTTCACCTGTGGGTTTTTATTAGTTTTCTCTGTTCAAATGAGGGACAAAATAGGCTTCCTGCTAGATAAATCTATGTTTGCCATTTTTATTCAAAATCCTATGACTTGTATGTTATATATTCTTTTTAAATGTCTGCTTAAGCTTTCTTTGCACTGCATTCTTTAAGAGTGCTTTTAGTGATTCATGTTACAGGTATTCGGTTTGTAGCATTTTGCATAGCTTCTATTGGAAATCTTGAAGTTCCTTTCTCTCCCTTGGATGCATATGAAAAGATGTAACTAAAATAACTGGTTTGAATTGTGAAATTACTGTGCTTGAGAAAGTGATGTAGCCCTTTAAAGGTATTAGCATAAAGATAGCACATTTGTTTATTATGTTTCAAAATCAGCTTCTAGTATCTCTGCCACAGGTAACAATTGACTTTTCAGGCTTCAAGTTAATAGCCTTGTCTCTTGCTTGTAGGGATCAATATTAGTATTAATTAATCACCATTATCAGCCTTAGGATCTGGTTCTATTTGTTGTTACATCAGCAAAATATCAATATAGAAAGTGGACTCTCTGATCGTCATGGCAACTTCATCTCTTGGGTCAAAGAAAGTTTATCTTATCTGTGCATGGAGAGTGGCAAACTGTTTAGGGATCTAGTTTGAACTCTAAGAACATTGATTTAGTTTTTGTTTGTGAATAGAAGCTGAATTCCAATCACAAGGGATAGGTAAGATTTAAATATTAATGCCCACGGGCTTGTCTGAGAGGGTGTCATTACCATTACTGTTGGATTGTCTTTTTGAGATGACACAATGGTAGAGGAGAATTGTGTAGTCAGGATTATTTACAGTTTAGTAACTTGTGCATCGGACAAACGGGATTTAAAGTGAAAGTATGGAAATTCTATAGCACCTATGCAGTAATATTACTTCTCCCATGCAATGTATGGTTAGAGTTTCTTCCACTTATTTAACTGTAGAATTAGTGTAGAAATGTAGAGTATGGATTGGGAGAAAGAACACATTTTATTATGCATTTTCACTTCAGAGATTTTCTAAGAAAGTATTTGAGAAGTGTAAATATATGGTATCAGTACTCACTCGATCTGGAATTAATGGCAAATAGACTTCATGGAAAATCTGAACGCTCCAGTCTGATTACAGTTATTTTTATGTTTTTTAAGTTGATACAATTATTTCATGAGTTTGTGATAAAAAAATATTGATAATGCTTTTTTATCATGTCGAAGCTCCTTTTTCTGTATTCCTAAGTGCTTCTTAAAAGTTCTTATGTTAGACAATGCATCTGAGACTTTTTAGTGTATATAGTCATAGTGTGGTTAAATTTCACTCAGAGAGATTTGAAGACTTAATGATTGCAAGCACAAGGTTTGCTTTGTGACACAAGTGCCCTTTACCCAGTTGTTTGTAAATGTATGTATATATTTGTTTGATAGTTCCTTAGGACATGCTTTATTTGAGATGCTAAAGATGTATGTAGATTGTGAGTATCAATATGCTTGCCTCCTAGTCATAATATTTATTTTTCATTCCTAGGGTGTGAAGTAACAAAAAGTCTCTGTGTTTTTCTGATGCAGATAAATATTGTTTTAGTAAATCCCAAATATAACAAGATCAATTCACTACATTTGCAATATTGAAGAGGAGTTCTTATAAAAATTGTGAAGAAAACCCCTATCAAACAAACTCCAAACACTTGCATAAAGCTTAAACTGCAGAAGGAATCACTTTTCGGTATTGACATTTCTCATTGATTATTCAGTTTTATCTAATGCTTTGAAAGGGTAGTGCCATCATGAGTTGGTAGCAGATGCGGGCAGTTGTCACAGTAGATTTTTCTGTTTTAAAAAAGAAAAAAAGGATCCAGTTTGGTATAAATGCATACAATTTTCAGTTGTATTTTAATAGCTTCTGATACTGTTTGTGTAATCATAACCTTGAAATTAGTTTGTTTAAGTTAAAATATTGCAATAAATAAAAATTTTTAGTATTCCTATTACAGATGTTGAATAAACCTAATCTTCGTTATTTTCCATCTATCTTCTGATTTTTCATATGTCTCATATTTCCTGTGTTCAGGAAGGGTGTTATGTAACATTGTCACACTTCCTAAATGCTAATATTTTTTAATATTTTGAAGAATTAGCTAGTATTTGAAAACATGTTTAGGAAGTGAGATGATGTATTTATCCTTAGAAACCTTTTATATTTATAGAGTTAATTGGGTGCAAGGCTTATTTGTCTCTTCGATCTTTATTTATATTCATTCAATTTCTTAACTGCAAGTGTGTAAATAAAGCTAGAATATGACCTTTAACTTTCTTATTTTTTGATTACCACCTTATCACTTTATAAAACTTTATAATCGAGGTTTGTTCAATTACAGTAGTTTTACAAAGTTAATACAATGTAGTAATAGAGTATTGAAAATATCAATGCTTTAGCAATTAAGGAGTTGCTCTGATATATCTCTATATAGTCTTCTCATATGTTACTCTTTGCATTCACATAGGTGACTTGGAGTAATGTTGCTTTATTCTTCCAGACAACTGAAGCTTTCAGACTGATTAGCTGATAAAACTGCATGTCACATGCAGTTTTTACTGTACGTGGTCTTTTTACCTTAGATTCAGTATAGCAGAGGACAGTAAAAATCTTCTTGAATCCGGACAGTTTTCTATTTTTCCTTTCCAAATAATAAAGGACTGATGCCAACTGAAGTAAAATACTACAGCATTTCCCATGTTACTGGGTTTCCTATCCATCTAATGCTTTTTTGGGAGATATAAAAATATGAGAAACTTAAGAACACAATCTTTAACTTCATTCATAGAAGCAGTCCGGTTGATAATGCTTAAAATGAATCTAAAGTGTTTATAGGATGGAAGCTTAAAAATACCCACAACCACAAATGGTATCTAACAGTTTGGTGTATGTAAAATTAGAATGTAGAGTAGAATAGAGACTAGATTTAAATGAAGTGGTTTTATTATGTTCTAAGGAATTTCATGGTTCGGGTTTTTGTCTCTTATGCCATACATGTTCCTTTTTGTATTATCTATGAGAAGTAAAAGTCTACATGTTTTTGTGGCAAAAGTTATATAGAAAAATATAATTGCTTTTTAAACAGAGTTGCAATTATTACTGAAAAGTGATTTTTAATGAGAATAGAATGAATTTTATTGTAAAATAAGAAATTCCTCATAGACTCAAATATGGTGAGAGAAGTCTTTTCGTGTGTCTATTGTAAAAATTTTCTCTGCTGAAATGGAATAATCTTGAAAATAATTTTTCTGATGATACGTGGAGGTGTTAGTTTAGGCTGAGAAGAAATTCTGTAAAGGGTGCTATTATTTTTTACTTATGTAATTGCAACACAAGCCTCAAAGGAGTGCTTTGTTTTACTTGCGTAATTGGGATCATCATTAGAACCCTGCTATTTAAGACTTGACCATATTTCTATTATCAAATGTGAAGGTTAATATTTATAAGATAAAATGAAAAAAATTTCAACAACATTGTCAGATCTGCTTGAAATTATATGTATATTCTATAGATCCCTAGGTTTATCTTCACTTTTCACTTTCAAATTCAGGCTTCATATGAGATGGCAATAAAGATCCCTTGTCTGAAAAGTTTTTAGGTACAGCAAGGATTTTCGTCAGACATTTTATATAGCTTTACGCAAAGAAAATGAATCGTCTGTAACACATGCATCAAACTAGGACACAGTTGTGAAACCAGTGAAGACAACTGTAAAATTACCAAAGCTGAAGTAGCAGTAGTTTTTCTAAAAAAAAAGCCCGTCTCCACTCCCTCCCACCTTCTCATGTTACATTCTTCGTTTAATAAATATGTATGAAAAGACTTTTGGAAGCAGTAACAGATCATTTTTGGAAGCTTTCAATCATATTATTTTTTGAGTATTGTATTTGCTAATCGTATTTCATCCATTTCAGAACAAATGTAGACAAAATGCCCTGGTTTTGTAGGATGCTGAAGAGAAAATCTGTATGCCCATAGAAGTACTGTTTTTTTGGGGCACTTTAAATGTGTCAACAATCTATATTCATATGAAAAATGTTGAAGTACAGTTGAATAGCACCGCGTATGTGAATAGGATGGAGTACCTCTGAGAGGCCTTTGGCTCGCAACTAGCATAAGTTTTTAAGGAAACTGCCTAATTTTTTAATAAAAATGCATATATATTTCTCGTGTTTGTTTTTTTTTTTTTTTTTTTTTAATAAAACTTGCTTGATAGTTGTTCCAATTGTGGTATTTCAGTGAACACAAGGAAACTTAAGAATGGAGAAAAAAAATCTCAAATATTTGGCAGTTTATCTGGAAAAAATATTAGCTAGTTGCTAAAAATACAAGTGCACTTCTTAACAATGTGCATCTTGGACAAACAGACGCATATTTTGTCATCAAGTTACTTAAGCTTCTGAAGTCAGGGCTACAACTGGGTCAGATGATAAGATGAGCACAACAGAAAAACGAAGAGTGGCTCTGATAAAAACTGATTGATTGATGTCTGGCTTCCCCACCATCACAAGCAGTTGACAGTTAGTTTGGGATCAGATGATTTGGCTTTTGCGATAGAAGATGGGGCCTGGTAGGCAAGTCTGAAGGACAAAAAGGTCGGCTTCTGTATAGTGTCAGGCAGTGCTGGGTTCCCACAAGGTGGGGTGTTGGATTAAGGTTTTCTTCAGTTACAAGACTTAACTTTCCATGGTCAATTGAAAGGCCAAGTAATCTGGTCAGTATTAATACAAAAATAAAACTCTTAAGTTGTGAGAGGAGGGAATGGAAACTGAGGAAGTATACCTGTTGGACACATGAATTCCAGAAATAACTGGGTTTTGTTATTTAATTTCTGTATTTACTTAAAGCATAATTTATAGCATTAGATGATTTATAAACAGTCTGACTTTGAAAATTGGTTTCCACAGTAGATTTGTCACTGCAGCTGCAATGAGTTTTATGTTACTTACATATTGAGGGACTGTAATGAAATGTTGTGGATAAATTAATTTCAGCTTGTGAAATATTGTTATTCTGTGACCCATTATGTAAAGGATAGCACACTGTACCTTATAGACAGAAGTATGTATTTTTCACTAGATTAAGAGCAATTAGCATGTTATACTTAAATATAATTAAAATAAATTTATGTGAAATGTGTTTTTGTGAACCGGAGATAATTTATCAATCTATGACCATACCATGAACAGCTGAGTGTTTATGGGGGTTTCTGTCATTGGTTTTGGTTTTTTTCAGAGCACATTTACAATTAGCACTCTCTGTGTAATAGTCACAGAAGGAGAAAAAATGTGCAAATGAAAATCAAGGCATAATAGCTTTGGAATGAAAAAGATTTTCAAGACGGCCATGAAAATGTGTACAACTGCCACAGAATTGGAATTTGGACAGCTTGGATTTGAATTTAGATTTTTGGACGGTTTGATACTCTCTAGAAATCCTTTATAATGTATCGCTTTTCTCTGAGTTTTAAGGGTCACATCTCCAAAGGACAGTTGGGTCTCAGCTAATGCTGCTGGCTTAATATCAGTAAGATGAATTCTGCAAGGTGCTGTATTGCTGATAGTATGGCTGGAATACAGTATGAAAGAACCTGTAGTATAACCTGGAGTGTTACCAGTAATAAGTGATCAGTGCAGGTGAACTGGTGGTCATTTGAACAGTGATTAGTTATATTTCAAGGAAGGTTGTTTACTTAGTGTCTAATCTCTGGGGACCTGTTTCATTTACGAAATAATAATTCAAAAAAAGGTCTTTTGCAAGAAATGCCCAATTTTATCCTGGTTATTTGTAAACCTCTTTTGAGGTGTATGTTAAAGGCATGTTTTAAAACACAGAACTCAAGGCTTAGAGAAGTATTTATGAATGCATATTTAAGACAAGACTTATGTTTAAGAGCTTCTCTATTATTAAGACTGTGGTGCATCCCCTTGGCATCAGAGCTTTTTTAAGTTTTCATATGTTATTATGCGGAGCTCTCACAGCGTTAGTGCAAATGGTTTAAAATAAGCTGTAAAAGCCAATGTGTAATTTGCACATTGAGTTCAAATTTTCAGGTGTTTTTTGACAAATATTTTGCATCACAGAATAAGTAGGGTTTTTTTGGACATCTAGCACTGAAGTTTTTCAGGATGTAATTTTATGCTTAATAAAAAATGAAGAGAGCTTTATTAGACTTTTCTTCAAAGTAGATACTTGGGTCTGACCAAGATGGTAGCCTGCTTTGCTGCCCATTTGGAAGTTTTACACCTCTGGGCTGTACAACTGAGACCCATTTAGTTGCACGAAGAGGAAAATCAGGGTTGTTGAATCAAAAGGGAAAAAAATATAGCCAAAATAATCAAGATCAGCAGTTCTTGTAAATGAAGAGTAACAATCAGCTACTTAGACCAGCTAGACTGTGTAATTTTATGATTAGTCCTGCAGCTTAGGAGATCTCATTTAAGTGGGAGTGTGCTTTGGGGATGTTATGACTGGTCTGACATTCATTTTGACATTCTTTGACTCTTGGTTCTGAAGTTTTCACTGTTAAGAAAGAAGGTGAAATTCAGGCGTAGCATTATTATGCCACAAGTTTTGGCTAAATTTGTTTTTCAACATCGATTGTCAGTCAAGGTATAGTTTTTGAAGCTATGGGCTTTACATTATAAAACAAATGAGAAAAAAACATTTGGAGTGTAATTCTTGCTATGTGTAAATTCTTTCAAGACTTAAGAGTCATTTGTGCACCAGCAGTTCCAGTGTAAGAGAAGACTAACACCCAGTTTGCACCAAGGTACTTGTTTTTGAAAATGAAAACCCACTTTTGCATTCACAGAAAAATCTTTTGACAATATAGATTCATGTGATGCCATCAGAAAAATAATTTCAGTTTTGGCTTGCCTTTTATGTTTAACTTGGTACAGTTTTATGTTAATCTAGCCCCGAATTCTTCCAAAATGCTGTTTACTGAAGTTCTGAGTTGTGCAGTGATGTGGATTTTGTTTACAGGAATGTTATGAAACATAAAAAAGAATTGGTAACGACTAATCACATTTACTATTAAAATATTGATTTGTTATAAGGGAAACATTTTTAAATACTTTGCAATCAGTTTGCTGGTCTTTATCCATTTCTTAGTGGACAGATGTTCCTGTTACTAAAAGTAACAAGATGCAGATGGTATTATTTGGCATCTTTTTAGAGGTTTCACTGTTATGTGTTGTGAGCTGAACATTAAACTGATACATGATTCTTCAATGGCAGTTCGGTGTTGCGATGAATTATTTGAATAACTGTCTTTGTAACAGGTCACGTGAAAGAAAAAAGCTCTAAAAATAGTGATTACAAACTAGATAGAAAGTGTTGTTTTTCTGCATCTATTGAAAGTGCTTTAACTAATAATTTGAAATTGAGAATTATTTCGAACAAGGTCTGTTATAAGAATCTGTTACAATCATCCTTATTTAAATAAACTTGTGTGTATATGTATCTCAATACGTGTGAGAATTAGTATGAATTGAAGCATGAATTGATGTATAGCAACAATTTAATATAAAATACACTTATTTTGTTTGAAGAGAATAACATACTATGAGTAAAGATAATAGTCGTAGGCAAGTAACTTGAAATTATGAAGTAATTATTTTTGCATTTTTCAAGTAATCTTGCATGCTTTATCTTAAACATAGCCTTTGAAACACGCAAACTCTGGAAATATTGCCTCTATTTCAGTAATACAAAAATGAAAACATATGTTTTAGGTTTCCTACTGGAGTCCATACTTTTCAATCCATGGGCATTTTAGTTTTGTTTTTTTGTTTGGTTTTGGTTTTTTTTTTTCACATTAGTTAATGCCTGATGTGAAGAGATTCTCAACACCTACAGCTCTCACTGCAATCAGATAAGATGCCCTAACTAACGCTATCAGGAGTAGCATCTAGATTCTTTCATGCTTTCTGTTAATCTGTACTGTTATCCCCCTTTCCTGGAAAATTCCACGTGTGTTTAATTTAAATGCACTGTATACCTTGGATATTGATACGTGCTAACATAGCAAGTATAGCTCTTGGAAAGTTTTCCTTTCTGTCTTCCAAAAGACTTAGAGAAATACTTAATTTCAGATTGAAATCTTTTTATAGCAAGATCATAAGTAGGGGAAGCTACCATGAAACCTCTGATCTTGACCAGTATGCCATGCCTGGTTTATTAAAGCTGCTGCTAATGCTGTGGACTTTTGTCTTGGAGAAAGGTTCTGTGTTTTAGATTTTAATGTTACACTATTACAGGCACAATCATACAGAGTTTATCTTCCCTAGGTTGTTCTCCTGAGTTTTGAAATTCCGAACTGCTGTGCCAAAACCAGTTCCTTTTTTCATATCAGGCGTTTTACATTCTGAGTGATTTTAAGATGCCAGGCATTTTCATACAGACTATTATGTCCAAACACATTTTCCTTAAAAGAAAACAACAAAGGCCAATGCTGAGTTTGTTGGGGTTTTTTGCACCTAAAGGATGATGCATCTTCAATTTATACATAACTACTTGCTTTATATAGCTCTCATTTATAGTATACCAGAACATATAGCAGTATAACATTTCAGAGAAAGGAGGGGTATCATACAAAACTGGACTGTGTTTATAGAGATGAATAGTTTTGCTAATAGAAATGACACGGAACAAGACTGTAAATGATGGATTTTGAATTTCTGTAAATTACCTTTAAAAGACACGGAGATTGGCAAAGGTAAAGTTTAGTGTGGAAATGAGTGATGATGTTTGCTTTGAGCCTTTAGAAAAACAGAATATAAGATCAGTGAAAATAGAATGTATTTATGGGAACTAAGCTCTCACACAGCACTTAGTTTAGCTCCAATTGAATTATTCATATAACAATATTTTGCCCATATGTGGTCATCTGCTTTTCTTTCTTTGTTTTTAAGCTTTTCACAAAAAGTCCTGGTTTTTATGCTTTAGCTTTTACATTCTAAGTTGTTCTCATGTAGCATGTTGAATATTTGCTATTGTATTCTTGCTTGTTTACATTAAATTTCAGTTTTGTGAGGGTGACTTGAAAGATGTTAAACATGAGAAAAACCTCAAGAAATTGCTGTGAGTTGGATCTCTTCCTAAAAGGTGAAATAACTTATTATGAAGAATGATGGCATATTTGTTCATTCACAAGCAACGAGAAAGAAATAACGAAATCTAGGGAATTTAGGACATCATAATACCTTTTACTTCCTTCTTTCCTTCCTTCCTTCCTTCTTTCCTTCCATTCTTCCTTTTCTTTTTTCTTATGTGAGGGAGGAGATTTAACTTGCTTGGTCTATATACAGGAACACTGAAAATCTGTAAGCCATAATGTTGATAGCTTTGATAGTTTATACATTCAAATATATTTTGATACTTGAATTAAGTGATTGCATTTTTATGTGAAATGTTAAGAAATGTTGTAGGCACATCTGATGTCTGTGTTTTGGTGCACAATTAATCATCTTTTTAGAGGAACTTTAGGAGAGTGTGTTAAATGTTCTGCATTTTATATGAAAAAGTACTTTAGTAGTGAAGCGCATGGAATGAATGTTCGAAATCATTTTGTGTTGCACATTAATGATGCTCATTCTGATTGTGAGTTCACGTGATGGCAAGGTGTTATGCCTGTGATAACTTACATATAACAGCAAATATATATTTAGATTATTATGCAATTCCTTTTTTTGCCTTTTGATTGACTGAGTGGTCATCCCTTATATCTAATGATAGTCACTTATCTGATGATAACTATTTAATCTGTGTTGGAGTAAAACTGTTGTTACTATTCACTTTAGAAATAAAGCATTTGTGACCTTGCTATAAGAATTATATATTTTATCAGTGTAATAGGAAGACAAATTTCATAGTCTGTAGACTAAAAATTTCTTAAAAATACATGTATCATGTTTCTATTTTTCTTGGGTGCCTTCTGGTGTTAAAAGAAAACTACCAAGCAGCCATAGTAAAGCTGTATATCCTCTACTAATGAAGAGCAATTTACAGGTTATTGTTTGTATTCTTGGTTAGTAATAGAGAGCAAGTTGTAGGTAGAATTAGTAGACAGATTTTGTTGCATTTTAGTGTGAGATTTATGTGTGCTTCTCTTACATTCTCTAATAATTTGGAAAGTAGTGGTTTGCTCCTTTTGTATTTTTCCTGTTTGTAGAACAATCAATATCGTTACCCAGCTTTTGGCAAAACTTAAGCCAAAGACTAGAAATTATTTATCAGGGAGGTACTGGTAGAGCTTGGAATAGAACCCAAGACCTTTGTGACCTGTTCTACCTGATGAAGTACAATTTTTATTGTACTTTTAACCTTACTCATCTCTATGGTAGAATTTGCTAATGTTAGAAATATGTCTTAATTTAAAGGAAGATGGAATTTATTGCCTTGATCACATCATTCTAATATAGAAAAGCCAGGCCCAGTAAGAGATTGATAAGTCTTTGACATGCACATTCTCATAAATATATATATAAGTAATAAAAAAATACTAAGTATTTATATATATCTGGTCTGCCTGTACAGCTGAAGGGACAGGCCAGTAGTTTGCTGAGTTAACAGAATTTATATAGAAGTAGTGCCATGTGTTCTTTCGTGGGTTCACTGTATGGAGTAATTAGACTAAACCTTTTATACAACTCTTGTTGCACCAGGCACATGGGAAGAAGTTAGTGATTGTCATTGGGTAAATAATGTAAATTTGGGAAGGGTAAAATTGGGAAAATACACTGTTTCTTGGTCATCTCACTTGACCTCCAAAGCACTTTTCAAAATTGCCAGTAAATAGAAATGGATATAAAAAGTGGATCTCAGTTTTCTACTGGCTACTAATAAGGGAATAACTCTTGCTATGTATTTATATGTATTAAGTTAGAGGAAATACATACACTTTTCTAACAACTGAACATCAATGTTTTGTTCGATGTTCTTCATTAGTGTAAGTGTTAAGGCCTAAATTTTTTTCATTGTCTGCAAGTTAGTTATTATTTTCCTTTTTTGAAGAATATTTTTAGAGTGAAAAACAATCCCTCTACAAAGCATTAGTGGCAATGTAGCCATTTTTCAAGTGCGGTTTGTTTTGATTTTTAGGAAATGTTTCATCAGATATAGTACCGCTGTCGTTTAACAGCTGGGAAATGACAACTTCAGATTCACCGTTTCTATAAATAGCTTAGGAATACTTTTCTAAATGAATAACTAACATTTTTCAGCAAAGCTGCTGAAGTTATGCCATACTGGAAATGGTGGCAAATGTTCAAGAAATTAAGGACTATCCTTCATATTTGTGTTGTGTCTGGTACTCTGCTTTTATGTGACCAGTCACTGGAGAATGAATGCAGTAAGAGAAAATAAGCTGAGTAACAAAAGGCTTTTTGGCCACCATTGAGGGCAATGGATTTATGCCCTTTTTGCTTGATAGTGCTCTGTGAGAAGATGTGAAGTGCGACTAAGAAGCAAAACCAAAACCACAACATTTATCTTCCTCCCTTCTTGATTTGTGTCCTGATTGAAGGTCTTATCACTGCTATAAATGGATATGAGGACAATGTGGGGAACTCCTGGAGTGTGATACTGTAAATGATGGAATCAGATCAGCTTAAATAGGGATTTTTTAGAACTAAGTGGTCACCCATGTATTTAAATTAAGGGTGGCTGGTTTTCTTGGTGTTTTGTTTTTTTTGTTTGTGTGTGTGTATTAGCCCCCGTTTTATTTTCAATTCTTAATAACTGATGTAAAGAGAAGAAAATAATTTATTATATTAGAGATTTAGAAAGCTCTAATTGCATCAGTGAACCAAGACATATTTCAGCAAAAGAACAACGATAAATATGACAGTATTGGCATTTTTAAGATATCAGAAAAGAAGAAAAACAATGAGCAAAAATTCTTTCGGGACCCACTTGTGTGTCACTCGTGAAAATGACATAATTAAAATACAGTAAGATGGAAACAGGTCATAGGTTTCATTGAAATCAAAGTGAATTTTTCAAGTACAATTTCATATTAAATGTTGATTTAATAATTTAATGGAGATCAGTGAAAGGTCAGTCTGGAATGGAAAGGGTTAAAATGCTGAACAGTGACCTGAACTGGGAGTTGTTGTGTCTCTGAATCCCAGACATACTTTATTAGGACAATCCAGCTGGTTTTCTATTTCTATCTCCTCATTATCAACACGCTTATGGTATGGCCTCTTCCCCCTCACTTCCAATGCCAAGAATTTGGCAGGGACACCATGTGAGGAGGTCAGAGACTGATGGAGAGGAAAAATGAAGTTGAGACTGCAGCTGAGATGCAAGAAAGAGGGAGTGCAGTCGGTAAAGAGCTAAGGTTTTTTTCTTTGCTGTGTGGAGACTACCAGCAGAGGTTTTTTTCTTTCCTTGTGAGCAGTGATTGTAACTCTATGTGGAATTAAACTACTGACATGAACTTGGTTTTCTAATTGAATCTTTAATTTCTTCATAATGTTTGGCATCTTTGTATGTTTTAAGAAGAAAAAAAGCTAAAATTATAGTATTTTTCTTTGGAAAAGCAAAGATTTATAAATAGGAGCTGCATAGTGTTAAATTGCTTTATATGTTGGATCAAGCTTTCTCGGACTGAGAGAAAAAAACAGTCTTCCACAAATTTCCAAAGGAAGGAAGTGGGAGGAAAAATGTCCTTCTCACACATTCCCATAATTTTCATTTAAAAATGCATCTATGTATTACGACATATACTTTACATCAACAGGTATATCAATTTATTATTAATATTGATGAAACTCTTAGTATGATGGTATTGATGAAACAGAAAATAAATTTGACATTTTGTGTCCAAAACCATGCATCAAAACAGATGGATAAATTAGAAAAAGATTTTGTATAGAAGATCAATTTCTATTGGGAACAGACCTATTTGTGTTTCTTCAAGACAATATTCAGTGCTCTGTTTCAGTGTGCTGTGGATTATCTCAAAATTGATCTGTTATCTCAAAAACTGTACTAAAATATATTTTTGGTTTTCATTCTTTTCCTGGCATTCCCCCTTAACATAATGGAAAAGAGTCTGAATAGAAAAGTGAGTTAATTTCTTGTGTGTGCAGCGAGATACAGATTTTGTAGTTCTTACATTCTTATAATTCCTATCGAAGCAGATAGAGATTGTGTCCACAAGGAGTGGTAGGATTTTCTCTCAGCTTTGAGTCTTTGTCAGATATTTGATTTCCAGTTTTTACACAATTAATATATATTTATTAAAAATAAGACGTCAGTGGTAGTCTCTGCATTTAAGTTGTGTGGCTAAGGCTGATGTTTGACCATGTTTTGCAGTTCCAGACTCTAAGACCAAATGATTTCTCAGCCTCTGTGTTCAAGTCCCAATTTACTCCTTTGACATGAGCCATGTGTTTTTGGGGGCTGTGACCCTTAAAAGATGATGTCAAAAGATGTTAAGTGTGCTAAAAGAAAAATGCAACATTCCTAGAGGCCTTGATGCTTAGAAGTTCTAAATTTCTTGTTAAATTACAATGGGGGAATATTATCCTGACTAGCATACTGTCATGAATTTCTTATAAGTGCTAGTGGTGGTGGTGTTTCAAGTGTGTGGGAAAACCCAACACTTCAAGGAAGCAAAAAAGCATGACTTAGAAAGAGGGCAGAAGGGTGGGGGTGGGGAATGGGGGAGTGAGAGAGAAGGAGAGACTTATTTTGCTGAAATGATGAAGAAAAAGAAACAAAATTCCTCTCACTGGTAAATTAAGGTACCTCCTTAATTGAACAACATGAGCACACAAGCAGGGTGCAGATAATAGACAAAGGAAAAAGAAAGGAATTCACTCTGGGCTGGGATTAGAACCTGGGGCTTTCCAGATGTGAAGAATAATTTATACTTAAAGAAGCTATTCTCCTAGAGGAAGGTAGAACAGTTTAGTTGAGTTATGCTGGTAAAGTAAATATTTCTGTCATTTGTAATTTTGAAAGTACTGTTTATGCTTTTATTTTTATACTATTCACAATAAACTCCTGACACTTCTGCCCCCTTATAACAGACACCTAACAATGAAGCAGCTTCAATTAAGAAGCAGAACATCAGCCTCTGGCATCTTACTCTGTTGTTCCATCTTTTTTGCTAGGGAGAATTCATTTGTTTCTTAATTAAGAAAAACACCAATAGCATGAAAAATCTGCTTATGGTACCTGAATGGTAATTAGGTGAAAGGTAAAAAAGAAACACACACGTACATTCCAGTAGCAGCCAAAATGAACTTGAGCTGATAAAAATGAACTAAACTACCCTTGCATAAATCTAGGCTGAGAGAAGTGTACAGTCATTATGGCTAAGACAATATGCAAACTATCTTCAAAGAAATCAAATTGCTAGAGTGTTTTCATTTGCATGTATTAACTATTAACATAATGAGGAGAAGTGACATTGGACCCGGATTGTGTGTCTGCTCGGATTGATAACTCTACTGCATCTGCAAACAGGCGCCCAAAAATCAGACTTGTAGTCAGATCAGTGTTGAACTCTGAAGTGTGTATGGTTTTTTTGGGGGCTTTTTTTTTGTTGTTGTTTGTTTGTTTTTGTGTTTTGCTTTGGTTTTTTTTTTTTAATATGAGTGTTATGGGTTTTTTTTTTAATATCTGGAACCCAGAACAACACTCTGGGATGTGGAACGCAGGCTGTCCTTTTATTTTCATTCTTTTCAAACGTGATCCTTCTTCTACAAGCACTTCAAGGTAGATACCAATTTTGAACTCTTTTCTGTCATGTGTATTCTCTCTTATATTCTGTGTTAATTTGGAGTTATTGAATGTTTGTGTAATTACTCAGTGATACTTTTTTTGTCTCTCAAGACTGCTCTTATATATTTAAATATCTTACTTAAAGTGTCAATCACTGTGTTCATGAACAGAGAGAAAGCTTAATAGAACTCAGACTTTTGAGAAGTCGGTTATGTTCCTTTTTACGTGATTACTTAGGACAATAGCAGGCAGTGTTTGTGTTTGCAGTTGTTGCCTGCTTACATATTGGGAGTAGGTTTAAATTGTCACTTGACATACTATATAAAAACTTAGATAATAGCAACTTCTTTTGTTAAAATTAAAATTAGAAATAATTATAAAAACTGAATATATTTTTCAAATTATTCATGAAAGGAAAAAAGTGTATAAACTAAATGCAATTTCTATCCTGGTTCTTTTTGCTTAAAATCTTTCCAAAGTCAAATTATTTCTTGATATTGCAGACCAAAATTTCTGAAATTGTGTAGTTTTGGAATGAGGTGAAGTGGTATGGGAATTAGCCACGTGCAGTCCTTAAAAATTCAGAATTTATGTAATTTAAATAATCTGTGAAGAAATTATAACTATTACATTTTTTTTTATATATACACGTGCAGTGCTTTTGTGTCATTTATAGCCTTTGATATTCTTATACTTGAAGATTGTGACAAAATAGTAACTACTTTTGCATTGCTAGAAGGAGCATATATAAATTTCATCTGTGAATGTAAACCCTTCCTCCAAGAGGGGAGGGATTCCTGTGTGGTTGTTTGACTGCTGGATGCATCTGTTAATTCTCATAGCCCAGGAGTCATACTCCAGTCTGAGAGGTGAATCATTTGAAAACTTCAATTTTAGAAAAGAATATTCTTAAGCCAGCCCATCTGTGTGAGTAATGGTATGGGGAGTATCTGTCTAAATAGTGGTCTGAGTGTTTAAACTTGATACCAGAAACAGCATTTTGTTTAATGGAGAAGACACTAGTCTATAATAAAGGTGTTATGATAACACAAACTTTTGGAGTTAATAGTAACTCAGGAAGCAGGTGTAACCTAAATATTTATTTTATTTTTTTTTAATATGGTCGAATGCTCAGTAGTTTCCCCATGTGTTACACATATGTATTTGGAAACTGATGATGAAAAATTTTGATCACAATTTCTTATTTTATGTTGCTAAATTGTTATTTTTACTTTGTAACTAACAGATATGATCAATGAAGAAAATCTGAATACAAATATTTTCACTTCGGCAATTTGTGAAAATTAGAGTAAGATCTCCCACAGTACATATGGGGCATATTCTAGTCTTGATTCTGTTTCAGCCTCGAGTCTGAGAATTAATGTATAATTTGCCATACTGCAACTTACTACTCCTTTTGTCCTTGGAAGAATGTTATAGAAAAATCTCTACAGTGTAGGAGTGAAAATGCCTCTAAGAACTTTTTGGGTGCAAATCTCCTGTAATGTCCTGTTTCAGGTTTCCATAGAATGGAAGACTTTGTGAAGGATAATGTGAATTTCAGATTACCTCTACCCATCCAATTGAAATTTCCATTTAACATTATCTTAAAATTCATTATGCTGTTTTTACAGAGACTATACTGATATCATGGATCATGTTAAGAAAAACAAAACCTCAAACACATATTTAAAAAAATTAATGTAGATATATTTTATTTTATATCAATATGTTTTTATTCTCTGAAGATCTTACTTGAAGGCTTTTGTAGCAAAGATATCTTTCCAAATAAGTCAGTAGTTTGAGCCATGTTGTTACATTGTGTTGGGCACCTAGTAGTGTTGTAATTTATGTAATGATATAAAAATCAGGATGCACACAGGAATTAGCTATCTCAGGTATTAGCATATGACATGACTGCCTTTCAATTTTGAAATAAAAGTGGAATTCTAAGTATTGTAACATATGTAAGAAGTCTATCTCTTCTCTTTATCCATCTCATGAATAAAAGTCAGATGAAAAATGTTACTCATGTATGTTTTAAAGGTACTTACATTTTATGTTTTTTAAAAAAGTTTGAACAAGAGACAGGTATTTCAGCTAAAAAAGAGTGAGAAATTAGACATCAGAAACATTATGCATGTATGTGTGTGTGCCTACATGGATGTCTATTAATTGGAGGATTCCAGACTGGCTACTCTGAAGAAGCTAAGAGAAGTTTTAGGATCTTGTATGTTTTAGTGAGTTTTGAGATTTATTTTGGTGGGGATTTTTCCCCCCACTTTCCCCCTCTACCATAGAATCTTGAATAATGTTCTTCGTTACTACTTATATCCTAGTTATATGGGGGATACCAAGTTGCAATAGACATTCCTTAATTTCTAGGCTTCATTTTCTTTCAGGAGTAGAATTGTATGTGAAATTGTTTATCAGTGTGTTTTTGGATATGATACAGGGATTTCAATGGCCTGGCTTTAATGAAAAGAAGTATTTAAGGCTTACTCATTCCTTAGTGCTATGCAACCATCTTAGGCAGGATTGATATACCAGAAAGACCGAATCCAAATAGGAAAGTTCGTGCGCTTAGTCCCTACATTTTGTTTATGAAAACTACTACACTTGTAGAAATGACCTGCTTCACCTTTTGGAAGCTCTGCGTTGTTTCTGCTTGTGCTTTCTAGCTTTTCTGATGTCTGGATAAGAGGAACTGTGGAAAATGTTTAAAGTTCGCCTTTTTTGAATCTGGTGCTTCCTGCAGAGATGAAAGGTCTCAATTGTTTCTTTCACTAAAATGGGAACAGCAGATAGGCAAAGTATGGCAAAGTCTGTTGTACCTTCTAAGTAATCTTGGAGCTTGGCTTGTGGAATATGTGATATGTTCAAGCTGGTTACCCAGTCCAATGGGTCTAATGATATTCTTCTTTACAGTGACAAAGCTCTGGAAATACTGCAATGGCATAAAGAATCTCAGTTTCCATTAACTGAAAGTTAAAAAATATTTTTATGACCTTATAAGTCCCTTAATTTTCTTAAAACAGCATTGTAATTCAAGAAATCTATAAGAATGACAATGACTGTAAAAATAGTAATAGAATTATTAATATTTTTGTAGATGGATTTATATCCATACTAAAGAGTCCCCTATGAAAAGAGAAGAAATAACCATAAATTTTTCATCTTCAGTGAGAAGGAAGGGTCAATACTAGGTGTGGTAGATCTGTTGGATTTACCTGTTCCTTGTCCTTTGAATAAGCATTCATGTGTGAGCAGTGTTGCTGTGCTCTGTGATTTACTCTTGGTCCTGAATGTAATAACCAAAAAAGTACATTAATTTTCCATAACGGATACTATTTGCTTATAGAAAAAAATTCTAATGAGTCTACAATCTAAAGTTTGAATTTTGATTAAAATATTTTAAATTTTTTATTTCTGTTTATCCTTGAAGGAAAAGGGATCAAGTACCCCTTGGGAAAAGTTTGAATAGTTATGGTGAAATGTGTCATGCTTATCACACAGAAATGAAATTTGGATCCTGTGATACTTTTATTTTTTTTAAGAAAGCTCCTCAAGGATTTCCAGGGCACATTTGGCCACACCATTTGGCACCATTTATATACAAGTTTGCTGTACTACTTTTGAGCAATGGTACATATCTGGGGAGTGTTCTGTTAATACTTCCCCTCCTCCACCAGCTTGGGTTTATTTATTTTTTTTTTTAATAATTATTAAGATCTCCTACTTGGCCAAGAGAACCTGAGATTTAGTGACCGACACATTGGTCTTTATTGACATGTATGTGGATTTTGTTGATTTTGTTTGCTTGGCTTTTATGTTGTTCTGTTTGTTCGTTTGTTTTTGGGGGTTTTGAGGTTTTTGTTTTAGCATCTCTTAAGAAAGGATATTTCCCTTAGGTCTTAGAGGAAGTCTCCATGAAATTTTTTAGAACCTCTGCCCCTTTAATGTGCATTATCTTGTCTTCTTTTCATGATAATGTCAGAAGAAAACGTAAAGCACAACAGTTTTGTGAAAGGATTATGCGGCACATTACTTCAGAAACCATTTACAAGTAAAACATACTAAAAAAACCCTAGCTGTAGTCAGGTTGAAGTTCAGCTTCTGCTTCCCCCTATCTGCGCTGTAAGTGCATTGCACTGGATGTGCTGGTCTGGATGTCACATTGAAAAGGAGGGAAAAAAATGAAATGTTGGAGTGGGAATGTCAGAAGGGCATATTAAGTTGAGGTGGTCTTCTCAGGAATTTTTTGAGGAGAGTAGTGACCTGAAATGATTGGTAGGCTCAGCATATATTGCGGTAGGTGCTGTAACCTACAGTAAGCCTGTTGGCAGAGCCCGTAGACAGTACTGATGAGGCTGCTGAGACATAGCCTGGTAGCACGTGTTTGTCTGCAGATGTCAGAGGCAATAAAGAGCCTCAAGAGTTAAGTCATGTCAAAAATGAACTCTACTAGCGTTATCATTTCAGAAAGGAAGTAAATGTGTTACTTGCATCAGTTTTTATTGGTTTCGATTTCCAGTGTCCTTTAGAGAATATGACGAGAATCACTACTAGTCTATTTTGATGAGTCTTAAATTTTGAAATTTAATCTCAAAGAATGAATAATCCATGGTTCTTCATCTTCTTGTACTGGGTGACTACCGCAGAGCTTGCAGTGCGTAATGTTTGTGAGGACATTAGCTGCAATCTTAGAGCTGACACCAGCTGCTGATTATGTAGGATGTTCTTCAAGTACAATCTGCAGATGAGATTGAAAACCACTGCTTTTCAGCAGTGGATGTTCTTTATGTCTTAGGGACTTTACATGTATTTTATTCAGAATATGATATAATCTTTCTAATTTTACTTCCACAATAAATACGAATAACCATGTAACTCATTGCCTTTAAGACATAATGCAAGATAATTTTCTTTCATTCTTGCTTATGGAAGGGAAAAAAACTCCCCACATTAAATTTGTGGAGTAGAAATCAAGATACAATAAAAATTTGTCTGCACGGTTTTTACTTTTTTTTGTTTATTATTATTTTTGCTAAGTTTTTAAGATACATGATAGCCTGATAGGAAACCAAAGATTCTGAGTTAAAATAGAATTAATATTTTGTTAAAATTTTAATAAAAATTTTAATGCTTTAAAATTTTTCTTAGATTAACATTTGCAACTTTATATACTAAATTAAGAGAATTGAGAACTTTTTCCTAAATCCAGTAATAAGATAACATATTTACAAATACCTTTCTAGTCTGACAAGCATTAACTCTTTGAAGCACACACAAGTCTGAGTTTGGCTGGGAGCCAGAAGGCATTTATCATACATTCTGGAGACAAAAAGAGGAAGGGAAGTATTGTGAGGGTTTTGCAAGCAGTATGTCCCCAGAGATACCACTATTTCCTTACAAAATGGCTAAGCTGCATGTGCAGCTAGTTCTGAGAAAAACCAAATGATACCCTGAGCTCACTTCCAGCTCACCCTTATCCCACGTGATGGGGATTCAAGCCCACCATCAGCTGTACGCTGGTAAACTGTGCAACTGGTCATATGTCACTGCTCTAATATGAAAACAGTACTTTCTGCAGTCTAAAACAAATGTGTCCAAACACCCTTCTTAAGCCACTTCAGTTCAGCTTAGTCATGCTTTTCGAGTTTATGCTGTAAAAGCACAACACTTGGATATGAAAAGTTTTAAGAATCTATTTTTAGTGCCACAAAGAATTGTGTAAATTCAGAGTCCGATAGATAATAAAGCTTGTAAAAACCAGGGGATCACACTAGAAATGCCAAATGTTATAGTACTGCTTGTAGAAATATGAAATTCACCTATCTTTATTTTTGGCTTTGTTTATGATTGTAGGATAAAATTACTTTTTCCTGGAGTAGATGAGCACATGTGCAAGGAGAAGGCTGAAGTCTAATCTATCCAAATAAAATCTTGCCATTTTCAGGAAGATCTAATAAAAGGCAGTAATTGATTTTTAGGTTGAGGTTACAGTTCTAAGTGGAATGATAAGTTGCATTTAAGTGGTTTATCAAAGTGGTTGACTATATTTGATAAACTTATATTAATGTACCATAGTTTTATCTTGCTATTTGAGTATGAATAATCTACTATGAGGGTATATAAAATACCATCACAAGAATTTATAAATAACTAAAAGGTTGTAAACCGTCAGTTTGCAGTTGATACAATAAAATTACTTGAAACTGCTTCAAATATTTAAAATGTTGTTGTTAGTAGACTGACTGTCGGCAGTAAGAATGGTCGAGCTAGCAGGCTTGGTATCAGGCTCCCAGCCGGAACTGGTTGGTTACCCATGCCACGTGCTAATGAGTGATTAACTGATAAGCTTCAAAATAAAAGGCGGCAAGACATGACTTAGGATATTTGGTACAAAAAGGCTGCTCATATTTCTTCCGATTTTTGGAGGAGGGAATGCGATTAAGATATACTAAATGGAAATCCATACAAAACCAGTCAAATTGTTAAAATATTCAAATATGCTTAACTGTAACAAGAAAGCACTGTAATGTACTGAAATCAGCAATAGAACAGCTGTGTTTTAAAGGACAGTACTTTGAATGTCACTTGACAATTTGCTTTCAATTAGAAGTAATTTACAGGAAGATGCCCACAAGCTAATCTTTACAGGATAATTAAGTTCCATTTTCTTTACTTTTAATTAAAAAGCAGAAAAGATTTAGCTGATCCATAAAAAATGTTCTGTTTAAACATTCATCAGACTTCACACTTTTTTTTTTTTATTTGTTGTAGCAGATGTTATCAAAACTGCAGTCTGCTCTGCTTTAAACCCAGTATATTTGGGAAGTGAAACACAAGTTGCAATAGGCATGTACAGCTGAGGTATGATCATTTAGCTTCACTGTATTTGAATAGCTCTAAAATGATATCCATACTCTGGGCTTTAATCTTGCTCCTTCCATTGCTTGCCGTTGTGGTGAAAGAAAGTAAAAGCAGATGAAAAGCACTGGGAATGCTAGTAGTACTTTCCTTTTGCTTTCCTAATGCCATTAAAACCTGAAGTCTAAATGTAAAGACAAAACAAGTATCTTTGTCATTAAATTTGCATGTTATTAAAGTTATCTGCATGCCTCTAGAATCGATGAGAAGGAGATAAAATAAATTCCTTTGCTGATTTCACATTGAATAAAAAAATGTGTGTGTATGCCCAAATGTCTGAACGCTCAAATATCTGTACCAGAACAAGTTAGTGCTGGTTTTAAGGAGAAAAGATGTATCTGTTTTTCCCAGCTATTCCATCATCATCATCTTTGCAGATTTTAAGAAATGAAATTTAGTAGTAGGTTTTAAATTTGTCCTGTGTACTCTAAGAAATTCTCCATATAAAACTGAAGCTCCAATGCTTTTTTAAGAGTGAGATCCAATTATTTATTAGTTTACAGCCCAGTTACTTCAATGAACTTGTGAAAAGTTATTAACAGGGCCATGATCTTAACAACAATACCTGAACACTTGTCTTAAGTCTGAAGTATATTCTTTATGAATGTTTAACTCAGAACTGACCAAGTTTCCATAATCACTTTTGAACTGAGAATAAGACCATAGAATCATTATGTTTTATGTTGAAAGGGAGCTCCAGAGATCATTTAATTCAACATCCTGCACAGTCCAGAACCTATTCAGGTAAGGTTCCCAGTCAAGTTTTTTAATATCTCCAAGGTTAGAGATTGTACAACCTCTCTGAGCAGCCAGTTCTACAGCTTGACTGTCATCACTGTTGTCTCTTTTTCCTTAATATTTAATCAGAATTTCCTTTGCTATGTCTCGTGTCCATTGCCTCATTTCCTACCTCTGTGGACCTCCAGGGGAGGCTGTGTGACACCTCCAGGAAGTGTGTCTTTGCTCCTCTGGACCCTCCCATTAGGTATTGGAAGAGAGCAGGAAGAACTCTGCCTAAACCTGAACATCCCAGCTCTCTAGATTTTCCCTTGTCAATAGTCTTGTGGCATTCTTGTGGTCCTCTAACAGACTCACTCCGAAACTGTCCATGTCTGTCATGTGCTGGAGAGCCCCAGAGTGGATGTGGCATCTAAGATGTGGTCTCACTAATATTGAGTAGAGGGGAATATTCAGCTCAGCCTGCTGTCTAGACTCTTGCTTACATCCAGGGTTGTGGTTGGCATTTGCTGCTGCAAGAGCTCACTGCTGATCACGCTCATACGGTAAAGCTGTTTTTCAGTACGTTCATCCCCAGCCTGTCCTGGTGCCTGAGATTTTTCTGTCCCAAATAGAGAATGTAGAATTTGCCTTTACTGAATTTCATCTTTCTGACAACCCAGTTCTCCAGGTCTCTTCTTAGTAGCCTCCTAGTGTGCCTTTGCAGCTCCTATGAATTTGATGCAATTTCAAACTTGCTGAGGGGCACTCTGTTTTGTTGTTCAAACCATTAATGAAGATATTGACCCTCTGAG
Source organism: Cephalopterus ornatus (assembly GCA_013396775.1). Lineage (NCBI taxonomy): Eukaryota > Metazoa > Chordata > Aves > Passeriformes > Cotingidae > Cephalopterus > Cephalopterus ornatus. Next base: position 84,737 of record VZRE01008286.1, read on the forward strand.
GGATGCCTTTAAGTGAGGGACTCCAGTTGGATTGTAAATCAACCCTTTAAGGTTCAGGATCTGTCCAGTTTTCACTTACTTTATAAGACCAAAACTGCAACCCATATGTTAGGAGGTAAATATCCTTAAAACATTCAATAACTTTTGAAAATAAAGGTATTTTGTGTGTGGTTTTCCCATAAATTAATACTAGAATTACAATATCTAAATACACTGAATCATACTGTGTTGCAATTATTGAATTTTTTTTATTGAAATAAAAGCTTCTAGATGTTTCAAGGTCTAGATTTGCTCCTAAGTTAGCAGATAGATTAACAAGAACTTTCTAAGTGTTTATGGATTTAAACACAAGGCCATACTAAATAGACCTTGTGGTAAAAAATATGATAGAACAGTTTTTGATGAAGTCAAGAGCAGTCAATGTTGTCAGTAAAGAACATAGAATCATATTCCCAGGAATAATTTTCAAATTGAGTTTTTTTAAGAATTCAGTGTTCAGAGCTGTCTTGCTTGGAGAAAAGACTCTTACCTTTTTAAGCTGTGCAATTGCATGGTGACCAGTTTGTACATAGATGTGTTTTAGCAAGCATTTAATATAAGCTATTCAAATGACTTCAGCTATCGCTTCCTTCAGTTTAAACAGGTTTTTACAATTACAACTTATAATTTCACTCTACAGAATACATTGTAGCATCATTAAGAGGCAGAAGGAAGTAAGAAAGTAATTTGTTGTTGTAATTGGGATGCTTGTGGGTTTTTTTTATAAATGTCTAAGCATGTTTACTTTCATCAAAAGGCTTATGGAAAAATGAGGATACACTTACGTGTCACATTTTAAACAGGCTAGAGGACTGTATGGAAATAAATGTGATTATTCACAGAAGTATCATTTCATATGCAGTTAAATAGATGATTTATGGTCACTCTTGGTGTAAAAGTCTTCAGCGATCTAATTGTTTAGAATCCAAGATAAGATAATTGTTTAGATTCCTCTATGGGAAGGAAAATAAGCATTTTTAGAGGGTCATTATTTTTTTTCAGGTTGTACCCTGCTTCAAGATTCGCTTTAAACCAGCATGCTACTGAGAAAGACAGTGATGACCTCTTTCTTTTGGCTCTCAGTTCTTACGGCTTTTCACATATGGCAAAATTTTTGTGTGTCCATAGAGTGAAATGGGGGAAGGAACTGTTCCAAGTGAAAACCATCTTCTCTCTCCATCCCCTGTGGTTCAGCTTTAATTCAAATCAATTTCTTTATCTAGTTCACCTGATGGCCACACAAATACTTGTGCTAATCCAACAAGGAAGACAGCATGACTGTAAGAGCAAGCAGAAGGGGTAGGGCAGCCTCTTTTGGGAATGCAGCCTGCTGGTGTTGGCATAAGGAGATAATAACACTACACTGCTAGACAGCTGTTTTCAGATGGAATCATGCCGTGATACTAAAAAAAATAAGCTCTGCTTTGTTTAAAGTACTGATATGTAATTAGTGTAGCAGGTATATTAGTTGCTCATTGCTTATACTAATACTGCAAAATGCAGAATACTGTCTGTCTTGAATGAGAGTTTTGTATGAGAGACAGCTGCAACATTTCTTTCCTTATATGCCTTAGAGCCTCTTTACTTGTGTATACACTTATGTAAGTTAACTTTCGGTGGACACTTTTCTTAAAGATGTTCTGATTTTTTCCTCGTGAGTAAAGAATACAGGCTTGAACTCAGATTGGTTTGAGAAATTATTTTCTTTAAATATTTGCTTTAGAAAGATAGAACTACACAGAACTGAACTGTTAAGTCTTTGTGATACTAGTTCCCTTTGATTGTAAAATTAATAAATATGATACCGTTGCTTTATTGTGACTATACAGAAAACTTGGTTATGTTTAACAATGTAATAATATATTTATCCTACATTTGCTTACTTTTTAGTAACTAGATAATCATTGGAGAAGCTTAATACTATAAGGGGTTCAATCTCGAGATGGGAGTCTTGATGAATAATTTGATATAAATTCTGATACTTTAGTACTGTGAATATAATTTGGGTTGAAGTGCACCCAGTAACTTCATTAGTGAAGTTTCATCTGATTTTCTTTGATGGACAGGAAAAACATGATGATTTGCAAAACTGTAAACAAAATAGTAAACCATTTTCCTGCTTTGAACTCAGAAAAGTGAAGACAATCTATTTTATATTCTAAAACGAGATGTTAAAATTTCAATGATGTGCCACCAAAATGTCATTTCAAGATGACATTTAGTGTTATGACTGTAGAATAGTTGCCTGAATTTTTATGCAGAACAACTTCCCTATTTTAAAAATACTTTGCTTGGCTTCAGTGATTCGCGCTTAGTCTTGTAAATCCAAAAAATTGTCAAATCAAGAAACAAAATATTATTTCAATTTTTCTTTCAGGTAAATGTCAACTAAACTGTTAAATGCAATTCTTTCATGTTTCTACTGTGTTTCCTCCCACAATCAATGTTAGATCAGATGTTTTAGGGTTCTGATGATACATCTGTCTCTCCTGTGTTTCATTATGAAGGGCACATGTGTGCTGAGAAAAAAAATAATGAAATTGTTACTCATAAAATAACTTCATCTTTTTGTTAAATATACTTTGTACAGTATTTTTAAATTATGGTACAAATTGTCTGAAAGCATTACTTGTGTACTTTAGAGAGAAGGGAGGAAAGGGTGCTAATGGAGTTCAGACAGGCAGTAATTAGGCCAATAAATAGGATGATTTCATAAATGAGTTATAGCAGGAAGGAGTAAGTTGCATAATAAATAATTTGAGGATTTTGGTACTTAAATTATGAACAGAAAATCAAGCTGTAGGTAGGGGAAAGTGTCTCAGAAGAAATGTTGTATTTAGTTTCATACCAGCTATAATATGACATTAAATGATAATAACCAATATTACTCAGTAGTTAATATACCTTTGTGTCTGACAGTATTACAGTATCCTAAAAACTGTATTTCACAACCCCAAATACAGTTAATCTTAAATATTGAAAAATGTGTTGATTTGACATGTAGTAGACATTTAGTGAGTCTGAGAGAATCCAGAAGGCTGAGGAGGGACTGGAAAGATTTTACAGTAATAGTTCTCTCTTTTGTGTAATATTCAGGCTTTTCACCTCAGATTTGCTTTGCTTTAGAAATTTTTTTGAATGCACAAAAGCAGTCAGAAAAATTTCGTGTATGTATGGAGAATGGGGAAATGACATGAGAAAAGGGGAGGAAAGAAGCTGTCTGAGGAAGTGAAATTGTCTGTGTGTAGCTTAAGGAAGTGCAGCATCAATAATGGAAAGACACAACAGTTTTTTGTGGAAGTTGCAGTTCATTTCTACCTGGTCTACAAACTGTTGCTGTTGCTTCTCAAATTTCACTATTCAGTTGCAGCTAAAAGTATAACCCAGAATAATTTATTTATTATTGTAGTTACTGCAGTATTTATAGACAAGGAAGGGAAGAGACGCTCCCAACAGAGTGTGGTGTATACCTGGATGTGCTGTGGTCATTTTCTTCAAATCTTGTTTAATGGGTTAGGAATATCTAATCCATTGTATCTCCTACTGAATGAGTGTCAGTCAACTACCTACTCTGAAAAGCTGTTTTATACAACCAATATAAACAAGAATTTTGGGGAAACGAGTCACCCTACCTAGTGTTAACCATCTAAAAGGTAAGCAACTGTCTAGTTATCTAAACTTTCCTTACGGGGCATTTCCTGGGAACTGAATTTTGTCATGATAGAATTGACATGATATATGTAAATATAATGCATACATGCATATATACAGATTTTAAAGGAAAAGTTACACTGAGGAATGAATATCCAATCTCAAAGCAGCAATACTGCTGATCCCTTTTTGAATCTGAGTGCAAAACTAAATTTATTTTATTTATATAGTGCCTTTCATTATCATAAAAAATCATGAGGCCCCATATAAGACAATAAAATAATTAAGAAATATAAAACAAAGTCCCCAGGCTTTTTAAATGGGAAAGAAGTTAAAAGAAAAGGGAATATATTCATCCCTTGCAACTCTCTAGAAGTAAAAATATTGTAAGGTGAAATTAAATAGATTTTAGGAGAGAAAGACATCTCAGAACTTCAGTGCATTCCCTTCAGCAGCCTTCCTGTAGAGTTATAAAATTTATAAATACTGAGTGGTGCCTAAATGATGATAACCATCAGAATTTGACTCTCACTTGAATTCAAGTTCATATACCTGAAGGCTTTAAAATTCACCAGAAGGGAATGTCTAAAGTCACTGTTACTTTTAGACTTACCCTTTAGGAAACACAAGGGGAATGTAATATGATGACAGTAGCCACCAGGTTCGACTGGGGGACCAGGGCAAGACTGGACTCAAAACCCAAATCCCCCGAGATGTACAGTTCTTTTGGAGAATAGTTCTTTGAGAATGGAACTAAGATCATTCATCTCCAGTTTTAAATCAAAACTTTCAGTGGGATAGGCGCTAAAGAGAAACATATCTCTTATAACAGGGTGACTGCTGTCTAAAATCACTTAAGTCCTTTTCAAAGTCATGAAGAGATCTGTTTTGATCAGCCTAGCTTATTGTGACGTATTTCCTTTAAGATGAGGGAAGTCAGGAAAATGGCAAATGGTCAAAATTTACCACACTTTTAGGTAATATACTTTAGAAGTAGTAGGAATTCTTTTATTACCAGTATTACAGCATACCCTCTTCATAGAATCATAGAATCAACTAGTTTTGAAAAGAACTCTGAGATCATCAAGTCCAACCCTTGATCACATGATTGTTAGATCCATGGCACTAAGTGCCACATCCAGTCTCATCTTAAAAACCTCCAGGGACCATGAATCCACCACCTCCCGGGGCAGCCCATTCCAGTGTCTGATTACTCTCTGTAAAAAATTTCTTCCTAGTATCCAACCTAAACCTCCCCTGGCAGAGCTTAAGTTCGTTCCCTCTTGTCCTGTTTCTGGTTGCGTGGAAGAAGAGACCAACACCCACCTGGCTAGAACCTCCTGTCAGGTAGTTGTAGAGA
>VZRE01008286.1:90289-297789 GCA_013396775.1 Cephalopterus ornatus
CCAGGTCCCTCTGCAGAGCCCTCCTGCCTTCCACCAGATCAGCACTCCCCTGCAGCTTGGTGTCATCTGCAGAGTTGCTAATGGTACACTTGATCTCCTCATCCAGATCATCAGTAAAGATACTAAATGGAACTGGGCCCAACACTGATCCCTGGGGGACACTGCTAGTGACTGGCCTCCAGCTGGATGCAGCACCATTCACCACCACTCTCTGGGCCCGGCCCTCCAGCCAGTTCTTCACCCAGCACAGAACGCCCCTGTCCAAGCCGCGGGCTGCTAGCTTTTTCAGGAGTATGCTCTGGGAAATGATGTCAAAGGCTTTGCTGAAGTCCAGATAGACACATCCACAGCCTTCCCCTCATCCACCAGGTCGTGGATTCACTATGTTAGAACTGGAATGAAACTTAAGCAAATAAGTCTCGGGAACCTTAAATAAACAGCCTCCTTCTTCCCCAGGAGCGTGAATCTGACGTGCTTGTGCCTATGAGAGAAGAATACTACTTCTGTTGTTTTTACTACAGATAGCTTAGTCTAAGCTCAAGCAGTCTCTAAAGTGCTGTGGCCTATTAGCTAAGAGGCAAATATGTGCAATATTTGATATTAATAGTTACTGTTGTGTGACAACATTAGGCTCTCGGACCATAGATCCAGCCTTCTTGGAACACTTGCTGCCTACCTGATGTTTACTAGAACAGCTGTAGGTTTAATTTAGGTTCCATTTTCAACGACAGCTGAAGATTTAAGCTAATTCTCAAAAGTGAAGCCATACCTGCTAACCAGGTTATAAACATACTTGCTTTTCTTTTTCAACAGTCAAGCTCAACTATAAAAGCTTTCACTCAAGGTCATCTCTGCTGCTTTTTAGCTTGTGAACTGAGCCAGTATGCCTTTCATAGTGGCCTGCTGCATAGGCAAGTGGTAACTTCAGTGATCTGGTCTGAAACCTCAATAAATACCTTCACTTCCTGGTGTCATTCTGATATAGAATTTTTCCTTTTCTGAATTATACAGTTAGGAAGATTTGTGGCTCTACAGAAGCCATGTTTTATTCTGAGTAACACATTCTGGTGTATTTTCTTAGAGTTAAGTTTAGAAAGTTCTAATGGGATGAAAGACTATGCATGTTGGCTATTTGTGGAAGAGAGTTACCTTCATCTTTGAAGTGGAGGATCAGAAACAAAGTTTGGGCTTGAAATTTTATGTAGATCACTTACTTCATGAGAAAGTTAGTACTGAGAGTCCTTTTGGAAGAATATTTTTGGTGACTAGAATCTCATGAGTGTTTGAGATTTTCATCAACCATCAACATCAGTACATTGTCTTTTAAAGCTGGTTTAAATCAGGTCATCTGAAGGAAACAGATTAGTTAATTCCTTGTATTGAAGATGTATGTTCTGTAGTATTTACGGTTGAAAATAAAACTTCTATTTCGAGACTCTACATTTTTATTTTAATATCTAAGCAAGATGTAGAGAAAATAGTGTTTTACAGTCTCCTCATATTTTAAACTTGAACTGTGAACTATTTCTCCTGGTTTTAGTTTCACGTCTGTATTTTGACTTGTCTCTAGAACATATGTGTAATTTATAAGTTTTCAGACAAAAATAAAATGCAATGAACCTGTATCTAGAAAATGGAAATCACAGTCAAGTGGCAACAGACAATTGTTTTGAGGCAAGGAGAATTAGTTTTACTAAGTGGTATTTTTACTGGTAAGGTCTAGAAAATATTAGGTTTTGGCATAGTGATGTTTTATTAATGAGATGTTTTTCTGCTTTTTTACAAGGCTTGTAGTGGGTGACAATTTCACCTTGTGCTGTATGCTAAAATTTGCACACAAGCAGTGAAGGGTTTTTTCACTGCTCATCTGGTTGTTAAGTTAAAAAATGAGGCATAATGTTTAATGTTTACTTTTTTTTTGAAAAAAAAGCTGCTTTTCCTCAACAAATACCATTAATTTTAGTACCTGTTGATAAAATAAAATTCTGTCCTACAAAGGACAGAGTAATTGTTAAATATCAGGTAAAGTGAATATGAATTGCTAAAATTAGTCGTATGTGTTGAAAATTAGTAAAGGGAACCATAATTTTAAACTAGACTATTTTTCTGCCTCATTTTTGTATCTAGTGAAGTATTGAATTCAGTTACTCTGGGCCTGGATGGATGCAACTGATGGCAGAATCTTATCAAAGTACCATTACTTGTTCTCTCTATTAAGTGCACTCTTGATTAACTGCATCTGAAGAAATAAAGGCTAGGATCAAAATCACTCTTTAAGTGACTGTGGTTTGCTTCTAGTTTCACCTGGCCATGCATTTATAATTAGCAGACATTTTGCATTTATTATGTTTTGTATTAAGATTTTATTATACTTGCTTTCCTAGTTAAAATTAAAACTTTGATCACTTTTTTTCCTGAAAGCAAAGCTTTGTGAAAAGGCCCAAAGGCTTGAATTAGGAGCAGTTATGGCTTCTGTTTCTAGCTTAATTGTAACTTAGTTGATTAGCAAGTACTATGTGACAGGCAGCAAATTTCCATAGGTTGATGTTGTAGGGCTTACATCTCAAATGCATTGACCTAGAGGGCTAGTACTTGACTGCTTCCTCTGACAGCATTTATAGACAAGCTTTACTGTAGATTAGGACTCTTCACATTCAGAGCTTAACAAGCAGCTGTAGACCTAATTGTCAAGCTGAGTAGGGACAAGGGATAACGGTTTGTGGTTGTCAGCAGTGACCCCTGTCCTTTCACAAGCAGCAGCCAAAATGCGGTTTGTGTGCTGGTCTTACAAGCTGTGGCCAGTTCTCATGGTGTTTTCTCTGTTTCTGACATTCATGAATGAATTGGAATTTTCTCTAGGATGTTTGAAGACTGCTGTGTTCTGTCAGAAGAGATAATGAAGAGCTTTAATACTAATGGTGAAACAATGATTCTGACAAACTTACTTTTATACTTTGCAGAAGAAAAATGATAAAATGATTGTATCTGCAGATTGAGTAAACTCTGATGAACAACATTTTAAACAGGTGAAGCTTGCTAATTCCACGACAGTTGAACAGTCAGCCAGAAACGTGTGATGCATCATCATGTGACTTCATTACTGGTTTGGATTACTATTTGTTGATATCTTTCCTGATGGCCATCTTTGTTTGTTCTTACTCTGATATAAACATAAAATTTGTTAACAGCATCTGAAGTAAATGAAAATACTTCATCTGTTTCAGTTGATGTTAGATCTGGTTGTAATAAATATGAGTATTTACAGTTGCATGATTCAGCACACATGTTAAAACTTCAGAAATATCACTCAAGCATAAACACACTACCGACTGTTTCTGAGATTTCTGAATTAGCGTATAGTTGGAAAATATCCATTTTTCTTACTTATCTGTAATTTCTAGATTTTAGTGTACCCTGTTCGTATTACATGATATTTTCTAGTTCAGAGTGGAAAGTAATAATAAGTCTTTGCATTTCTGTAATAGGTTATCCAGTGTCAAAGTGATTACAAGCATTAATTGATCAAAGGTTGCTCTGTGGCTGTGGGATTGGTAAGGGTTCCACTTGTGAAGTGAAACCATCACTTACTAAAAGAGTTGTTTACAGGGAGGTTGCAAGCACAGATATCACTCCAGATGTGTTCCTTCTATGAAGCCTTCTCCCTTTCAATGTGTTCTGTACTTGCCAAGTTTCTGACAGATTGACACCTCATTCTTTTTATTTTTTAATTTTTATTTTTTTAATAATTTTCAGCATTTATACAGTGGTACAAATATTATCAGCAGATGGTTTCTTTTAAGGACTGAAGCACTGTAGATGCCAAGTACAGAGGTGTCAGAGTTTTAAAAATGTAGGGGTCTGCCTTAGCAGCTTACTCTGAGTCCCTGTGTGAAATATTTTGGGCCACCTCCTCCCTCTAGTCTGTAGGAGACCTGTGTTTCTTCAGAGGATGATGAATTGCTCTCACACTGTTTGGAGAAAGATGGGGTACAAAACCACTTCTGAGCTCCATGGAGGTGTCATGAGGCTTGAGGCAGGTGCCACACACTGTGACTTTACTCCCTGGAGGACCAGGCTGAGATAAGTGTCTAAACTGAACGTATCTCCCCTCTATCAATTGACTACACTAATCAGGAAATGAGAATAATTTTTGCTGGATGTCTTTGGGTCACATTACACTTCCTGTCTTGGCTAAAATTTGATCACCCAAGAAGCTGGAATAATTTTACTTTTGATAACATGGCCTCTTTGGTATGTTCTTGAAATAGGTCAGTGAAACTGAGGCATTGTTTTACATTAGTAGACTTCCTACTATTCCACCACAGCAACTGTGTTATATTGTGTTTTACACTTCATGTTTTGTTTATCTGCCTTCAGTAAATGATTTCCCTGGGCAATATCTTATCCTTACATCGTATTTCTAGTATCTCAGTAGCATATGTTGTACCCACTGGAGCACACTCAGTAGTAATATCTTCATGATGCCTTCTAATGTCTTGTCATCATATTGTCATCACATCTATCTTGTGCTTAAAGATAGACACATAGAATTGCTATAATCCAAAGAGCACAGCCACAGCTCTTGCTCTGTATGAGAGTAACTCTAAGAACACTGGCTTTCTGTGTCTCTCAAGACCTTATTACTAAATCCTATGAGCTTTGGATCAATAATACTTATTTACACCAAGAATTCTGCTTTGACTCTGTAAGGTCATGTAGGACTGATAGTAATTTTTCAGAAGTGTGAAAAGCTGTATTCCCCTGTCTAGTGAGCTTATTGTAGAGAACACTTACTGTTTAAAGGAAGGTGAATTATAACCAAAGTATTTCAACAAAGAAATAATTCCATGATTTAGAAACCCAAGCTAGGTGTCCTGTCTCCAGAAGACTTGTCCTAAAACACACTTCAATAAAGAGTAAAAGATACTGCAGAATTTTCTGTTGATGGCAGTGAGAACTTATTTCTTGTCTTTTGCTTTTCTTTAAACTTATGTAGTCCTGAAAAAATGTTATGTGACTGAAAGCAGAAAATAGGTTCCTACAGTATTGCTTATAAGCAACAACTAATACAGAGTATGTTTAACAACAGAATTAAGTAGAATTTTTATGGAAAATTATATGTGTAAGGTTTTCACGTAGTGGAACAGGTATAAGTGACTGAATGACTGTAGATGCAAAGCATCATGTAATAATGCAGATCAAGAAAAATAATATTTAAAAGTGAAACCCTAGTGTCACTGGTTACATCTGCAGTAATGTGTTAAATTCCCAGAAGTGAGACCTATCCTTTGAAATAGCCTCGAAGGATAAAAGATTGGCTCAAAGCGTAGATAGAAATTTAGATGAATGTCATTACTGTGTATCCAAGCTTCAGTGTCGAATAACAAACTGCAGTTGTTTGGTGGAAGAGGTAACAAAACTTCAATAGTCAATAGTCATGTACTGGCCAACACAATTCCATAGGCAGAATTTTGTATGCATGTTTCCAAGAGGTGAACAGTCTGCTATACATAATGCTTTATACTATATATACTTCAAACTATAGTATCTTGTTGAAGATTTGTGTTGTACCAAATAAAATAAGGCAAAATCAATTCAAACACTAATTTTATGCTGGTTCATGTAAAAAAGATACATATGGGTTCATTACAATTAATGCTAGTAAGCCAGTTTTGTGTAGGTAAGCAGTGACTAGAAATGTATTGAAGTGAATTAGAACATTTAATCTCTTGTCCTGAGAAGTTCTGACTTTCACACCTATGAATATCTTTTGATAATTATTTAATTTCTCATGTAGGTGATGAATTAAAGCTTAAAGTTTCCAGTGAAAAACCCAGTCAGGGAAGTCTGCTTATAAGAGAAGTTTGCGAGAATTGCACTTTTTGTTAGTTTTTATTTATTTACAAGTTAGGACAGATCGATAATTTATCCATCATCTGAACACAAATGGTTGTGTTGTAATGGTTAGATCTCTTCAGTTTTAAAAAAAAATTCCTTAGTATTATTAATTACAGTAGGAAAGTACATAGGAATGAAATGCATAGGTCTTGGTTTTTAAGTTTATGGTTATATTTGATGGAGTAGGCATTATTATTCTAATATCAAAAAACCTCAGCATCTCAACACTATAAATAATAATACACTGAAAGTCAGATTTCCTTGGAAACAGGAGACACCATAGGTGTATGACCTTTAATTCACAATTCCTTTTCCTTCTTACTTGAATTCAACTTCCTGCACAGTCTGGATTGTCATTTCCTGTTATGTTCGTTGTAAATGGAAGTATTTCAAGTCATCTAGTGAATAATAGCTTGTTGCAGAAATAGAGGATCTATTTAGTAAGGTAGATAATTCAAAGCAATGGTTTCTTCAGCAAAAGGTGGCTTATTGGATATTTCAGGAGTGGTGCAACACGTATGCAGAACTGTGTATGCCCTCCCTTAGAAAGTGCCTGATGACCCCTCAAAACACAGGTAAGCACAGTTTGTTTTCGTTTTCTTAACTTTGTGTTCTTGATGACCAGTGAAATCACACTGGATACAGGAATCTTCCCTATAACATTCCAAGACATTTGTTTGCATTAGGAGGTTGTGTGATTCAAAGCTCAGAAGAAGATTTAATAAAGTAAATTGAAATTACAGTAGATTATAGACTTTACTGTCTTGAACAAATGATAAATAAACTTTTATTGTTTTCAAGTAGAAAACTAATTTTTTTATACAAGGAAAAGCACTTGCAGTGGTGCAGAAGATAGGGCTAGAAATTAGCTAAAGTAATATTGGTTCATTTTCACTGGAAAAACTGTTATGTAGTACAGTGCCCAAATGCTGCTGTAAGGAAAACCACAGAAGGTTTATCCTTTGAGGATTAAAAGACTTGAACAATTTCTGGACAATGGGGTTGGATTTTTGAATCCAGATTTGACTCAGAACAGTAAGCAATTAAACTTTATGGTTAAACCCCATGCTTCTTCTCTTGACAGTGAAGAATATGCCCCTTTTCACCTTTAAGATGAATTAGAACTGTTAATACTGTGATTTGTATGTTATGGTTTATTTCCATATTTCCAAAGATTTTTGAACGATTCCAAAAGGAGTCTCTTCTCTTGAGTAATGCTATTACCACGAAATAGTATCCCACAGAGGTCAGTATGACATCAGTATGACATATTGGTTATGGCATAGTGACTACTTTACATTTTAATCACCTTTTTTTTTTTTAATGAGAAAGATCTGCTAAAGAATCAGTACAAAATGGAAGAAAACAGACAAGGGAAATGAAGGAAAGAAAATTTGAAAACCGTCTGCCAAAAGAGACAATTAGGATTAGTATTTCACAAGGCTTTGTCATATAGTACTCAATGCCTGTTCAACATGGATTTATTTACTTCAGAGACCTGTTTCGCTTTGCTGTAGCACAGGGACTGCCTTCATCATAGTCATATTTGTCATTGTTGAAAAGAGTAGAAACACCAGTATAGGTAGGCACTGATTTACTTTTGGACTTCTCGTCTGTGGTTTTGGTGACTGTCAGCTTGTAGTGGGTTGACCCTGGCTGGACGCCAGGTACCCACCAAAGCTGCTCTCTCATTCCCCTCGGCAACTGGACAGAGGAGAGAAAATGTAATGAAAGGTTCATGAGTTGAGATAAGGACTGGGAGAGATCACTCACTGATTACTGTCATGGGCAAAACAGACACAAAGTGGGAATATTACTTAAATTTATTACTAACAGAATCAGAGCAGGATAATGGGGAGTAAAATAAATCTTAAAAACGCCTTCACCTCACCCCTCCCTCCTTCCCATGTTCTACCTCCTCCTCCCCAGTGGCACCGGGAGATAGGAATGGGGGTCATGGTCAGTTTATCCCAGGTTTTTTCTGCCACTGCTCAGAGAGAGGAATCCTACTCCAATGTGGGGTCCCTTCAACGGGAGACAGTTCTCCATGAACTTATTCCATTTGAGTCCATCCCACGGGCAACGTTCTCCATGAAATGGTGCAATGTGAGACACTTATCCACCACCGTGGGGTGCAGTATTTCAGACACAGGCTGCTTCAGAGTGGGTCCCCCACGGTGCCACAAGTCTTTCCAGAAAAACCTGCTCCAGTGTGGGGTCCTCTCCCCATGGGTCAGCAGGTCCCTACCAGGACTCTCTTCCAACATGGGCCTCCCTTGGGGTCACAGCTCCCTTCAGGCATCCAACTGCTCCAGTATGAGTCTCCTCCACAGGATGCAGGTGTATCTCTTCACCCCTGTGGACCTCCATGGGCTTCAGGGCACAGCTGCTTCATCATGGTCTGCACCATGGGATGCAGAACCTCAGCTCCAGTGCCTGGAGCACCTCCTCCCTCTCCTCCACCGACCTTTGTGTCTGCAGAGTTGTTCACGTGTTCTCACTCTGCTCTTCTCTGGTTGCAATTTCATCAGTGCAATAACTCTTTTTCCTTCCTAAATATGTTGTCACAGAGGCAATACTATCATTCCTGATTGGCTCAGCCTTGGCCAGCGGAGGGTCCATCCTGGAGCCAGCTGGCATTGGCTCTGTTGGATGTGGGAGAAGCTTCTGGCAGCTTCTCACAGAAGCCACCCTATATCCCACCTGCTACCAAAAGTTGACCACACAAACCCAATACACAACCACAGTCAGCAGTGAGAGGTGTATATCATCCATTTTTAAACTAAAACCTTGACACTCAAGAGGCTTGTCTTTGCTTACATACTCGAAAAGTGACCACCTGAATGTACATTATTTCTGTTTATACTTTCATTACTTGTGTGTTAAACCAAGCTTTTATTTCAAGGAAGTTGATGAAGGTCTTGTATTCTTTACAAGATGATTTTAGTCTGGAGTTATCAGGTTAATTAGTAGTCATGTTGATGAGCCTGCAGTTTTCTTTTCAAAAGTCATTTAGATTGACAGCAGATCTCCCCTCTGGACGATTCTGAGGCCAAAATGGATTTTTGATGCCAGTTTGAGTATATCAGCGTATATTTTGAGTTTCCGTGCATTTTAAATAGCCATGTTTAACACTGATCAGATCAAGAAGTGCAAAATGTTCTCTTCCAGCCTTTTTCAAAGAGAAGGAATCTTGATAATTAGGATTAAAACCAGATATTTTTATCGCTCTGGTGATTTTCACTGGAAGTAAGATAGAAGTGAACCTATGTATCTGCTATACTCACTAGTTTTTGTAGTTTTTAATACCTTCTAGACTTGGTGTAGAAATTTCTTCGAATGCTGGCACTAACACTGCCAGTTAGTAGACAAAATCTGTTTTGTATAAAATTGTGTTGAAAACCATCAAACTTTTGTGAAAAGTTTCCCTCTTCTTCACAACCCCTATCCCTGCCACCCCCAGAAGTTAGTCTTTTGTAAAGATTTTATAGAAAACTCAGCTGTTAAAATCATAGAAGTGGTTTTCTTTAGTGGAGTCTCATATAAGGACATAGTAGTACTTAGCTACACAATTTTCCAAGATATTTAAAAAACAATCTGATCTCTTTTTTGCTGTTTAGTTCAAAGAAGATATTTCTCAGTATTTCTCATGTTGCAATTCCTACTGTATAGCTTTGTTTCAGTCAGATAATAGGGCTTAATTTTAAAATGCTTGTTTCTGATGCATTTTTCTCAAAATATATATGAAGTCAACCTTTTTTCTGTACTACTAGTATTATTCATTTCATCTTACCTGTCATGTAACTAGTTTGACAAAATTATTCATAAAAATGTGTTGGTGTTACCTGTCTTTATCTGTGAAGAAAAAGTTGTGTACGATTTTGAAGCCAGCTATCAAAGTTTCGAGTCTTTTGGAGTAGTAGATTACAGTAGTAACTACAGCAGAGAAATAACCAACAATAAAAACATTAGGAAAAAATTTCCCTAAAGAATATAAATTAAATTATTTTATTTTGCATTACATTTTATAAATATTATTAATCAATGGTTCTACAACACAGCATAGCTTTGTTCTATACAGTGTGAGCTCCAAAACAGTACTGTATGTATTTGATTCTAACAGATGATATTTTCTTGGTACTAGTCTTGCATATATGTGGTCATAGATCAGCTATACTGGTCTAGACCAAAGTGCCCCCTTCCTGGTGGTGCCAAGCAACAGCAGGCTCTTCTGCCTTACCGTGTTCTTGACTCTGAGGCTCAAATGAAATGTGGTATATTTATGTTTGTATCTTAAAACTGGAAGGCTGTGCCCCAAAAAAGGTTCTAGTCACAAAGGTTTATGAATGTCACGATGGACACCTGAAAAGCACATGAGGGGCAGAGCACCATGAGAGAGTCTGGCAACAGGGAAGAAAGCATGCTTGGTTTTTTTTTTGATGACTGCTTCAAGTTGCTCTTCACAAACTTCCCCCCTCACCCTGTTGTTTTCTTTTCTAACTTAAAAACCAAAACCAATTCCGTCATCTGGTATTACCTGTTTTGGTGAAGGCACAACTGTGTTGGTTTGCGTTGTGTACTACTCCCTGAAATTTGATGTTGCTTGCCAGAGAAAACTGGAAGGACATCTGAGGACATTAAATGGCAACAGAATAACCCTTAAGGATATTTCAAGCTCGGATATTGATAATGAGAAAAAAAATCCTCTTCTGAATGTTTCTTTTGCTGGGACATCAAGAAAACCCTCGAAGGGGTACATAAAAAGAAAAAAAAACATATCCAGCAGCCTTGTGCTAAATAAATAGCAATTACACGTTGGTTGTGACGTGATAACCATAGTTTCTCCAGTAATATTGACATAATAATCTAATATTATTGATAATCATAAGATATGAATTGACTGTAAAATATTTTAAATTAAAGCATATTGAACCACTGTATTTGATGACAGTTGAGTGACAATGATGGCAGAGGAGAAGAGGAGGAGGAAAACAAGAGTAAGAGAAAAATATTAACCAGTAAAAATGAACATCAGCTTCAGTCCGCCATTCCATGGTCTGGTTTTCTTATACTGCAAATCTTTTCAAGTTCTTTGGCATGAACTGGGAAGAGAAACCAGAGTTCCTCTTCTCAATCTTCACTCATAGGAGTAACAATGTATTATAATACATGGCAATGTTTCATATTATTGCAGACTATAATGTTTTATAGTTCTGTTTTTTAGTAACATCTCTTCTGTAAACGTGTCCATCTTGAAAATCTAACTATTTTTGAAACAATTGCTGTTACCATATGGCATGACACTGTTATTTATTCTCTGAAAAGCAGTGTGGTGAACTGTTTTTACTGTTTCCTTCTGTATTATTAACCATGGCTGACCATTTTTATCAATATTGCTATTAGATTTTGTACTTTGATTTCAGACCTTTACTTATAAAGTCAGTCTTGAAATTGACGTTGTTTAATAGTAGAACTCACTTGAGTTGGTTGTCTCTGTGTCTGTAATGAATAATATCCACTTTAACCCCTAGTTTAGTCCTGGATGCTTGTACTGCAAGTGTCATGGTTTCCCTCTCTTTTTGTAGAACTCTCTGAGGTGTGACAGTCTCATGTAATGTTTGCTGTCTTCTTCTTTTTTGATCCCCATGAAGCAGAAACTGTGTGCAAAATTTGTGCTATATTCAGTTCTACTCACCTCAGTGCCAGAAGATGTAAGGAAAAACAGAGGAGGGTGCTCAAAGGATCAAGCAGTGAGATATCTGAGTAACTCTTAGACTGTAGTATGTGAGAAAGATTAAATTTAAAAGAACACTTGCCTTTTAGTAAGGTGTAATTTAAAGGGTCATGACAAGTGGCTCTAGTATTTGAAGGTATAAACATCTAAAAACATGCAGTATCTTTAGAAGAGTTATAATGAAGAGGAATGGATTGAACTGAAAAGGAATACTTTGTTGAACATTAGGTAAAATGCTTTAGTGGCTTCTTTTCCATTAAGGAATAATTGTTATAAGAAGATGTGTAAAAGCAGCATCTTCATCTTCAAAACTGTAATGGACAAAGTATGATAACAGTACCAGAGGTTCAGTTCTGTGTTTCCAGGTTGGCAGTGGCGTGGTATGATTTACCTTCCTGCAGACCTAGTTCAGTGGTACCAAATTCAGTTACCTAAGCATTATTCTTTTATGAATACAGTGTGCAACATTAAACAAAATACTGCAGTGGATTTTGCATGATTGCTGAACATACTGTACCGTGTGCTTGTGCGTGTATTGAGAATGTCACGTGAAGAGTGTCAGTGCAGTTTTTCCCAAGTTTAATAGAACACCAGCAGACAGAAGAAATGCAACTACAGTGTAAAACCTAAAGGGAAGACGGAGTGAAGAGCTTGTCTAACATGCAGTCAAACCTTCTCGGACCCAAATGCAGGCAGTGTTGATTCCAGTCATGGATCCATTGGATCTATTGCCTCAGTGCTACAGGTCTGTGTCTAGTTAAAATCTCACTAGAGCACTTCTTCTTGACTTGATAGTTTTGGAGGAATTCAAGGATATTCTTCTCATGTTTGTTACCTTTATGTCTGTTTGATGCTGGGGTTGGAAGTGCTAGTACACTACAGAGGGCTCTATCTGGCTCCTGATGCGGTAGCATAAGAAAATGTGCAACATCTCCTGATATTAATACTGAATCACAGAATGCTTGAGGTTGGAAGAGACCTCTAGAAGTCATTTTGTCCAACCCCCTGTTCAGAGGGGGTTACTCAGATCAGAGAGATGTGTTAGTAGCTATGGCAAGAGATTTAAAAAGGGCAATTATTTACTGGAAAATGCTTTGGCAAATATGATTTTTTTCATTAAGCAGAACTACATTTGGCAAGTCTGTTGGGGAAAAAAGTTTCAATTTATTTTTGTGGATTAGTCCTTTAGTCATATTTTGACATTATTTCATGATAAACCAATAGCAGTATTACATAATTGTCACTGCTCTTATTTGCTTCATAAAATGACACAACGTGATAGTAGCTAGAAATGTTTTAACATGTTAATACAGACAGGAAACATTATGATGTAAGAACACTGAGATGTTTCCATAAATATTTAATGCTATATGTAAGGATTTAAAATTCAAAATGATGAAATTCAATACTAAAATTTATTAGCAGTGAATATGTCATGTAATAATAAAAAAACAAGAATGAAAAGTAGGACTAAGACATACAGAATGACATTCCAATCCTTTTTTTTTTTTTTTTTAAACAGTGTCTACCTATACCAGACCTTTTCAAAATATTTAGATCTGCATGAAGTTTTAAAAGTGTATGTTTTGTCAGTTAAGGTACTTCTAAATATTTAGAAACCAATTTAATTTGGAAATCAGTTTTTCATATTTAGTTTCTTAGTTTCTTCTTGGTCATCTTTATCAATTTAAGATTTTTCAGAGTATTCTGCAAATTTTGTAAAATAGGATGATGCAAAGTTATGTAGTTTTATTGGAACTTTGAAAATCTTTGAAGTATGGAGTTTTAGTTGTAGGGTGAAACTGTCATTTCCATGAAGGTGCAGGTGTTTACTCCTTAAGTGAGAGAAAATAACAAATAACTCTTCTGGATTTCATTCCTATGGAAAAAGCTTGGCTAAACCAAAACATAAGCCAGTCAAGGATATTTTGATAATTAAATTGTAGTAATAGTAGAGCCGGTAAACTTTTCAAGTGAGTAAGTTTACTGAGAAGACTCAGCCTGGAATAAGATTGGCATGTAGAACAAGATATGAGGAAGGTTGAAAGTATAGGTGAAAAAATATTTTCAGAACTCCTATTTACAATGAAAAAGAAAGAGGGGATGGATTACCAACTCATCATTGCCAAAGCATCCAGTGGCCTAATTTGTAGGAGTTGTATTATTCCATAAGTTGGTTCAGCAAAACAACAATCATGATAAGAGGAGAGGAAAATGAATTCCTGTTTTGATTTCATGCTTATTGCTTTGAGATTTGCATAGCCTCATAATAACACTTACCAACCATCTGGTTTCCAGAGGAATAAAACTTATTTTTTCTTACTGAATAGGCTAGGACATAACATGCACCATTTAAAAGCTCATTGTCTGGAAATGACATGATGACTTTGTGTTTTCAAATTATTAATTAGTGATTAACTCAGAAAACCAGCAGGTTATGCCAACTTTAGGGGACATACAATGTATTTTGTGCAATTCCTATCACTGAGGAATCAAATTAAAGTAGTTAAAAGGTGAGCAGAGATATTAAAGAACTCAAATGTATTGCAACATGTACTTCTAGTTTATTTTAAAAGATATAGTTTTCTTATTAATATTTTAGGGTTTATATGAATGAAGATAGAGGACTATAAATGACCTATAAATGTTATTTTTCAATAAATCCAATCATATATGTGGCCTAGACTATACTGTCATTGTACTACATATTCCTGAGATGTGATGATGGAAGTCAGTTTTTTCATGGTGTTTGTAAGGTGTGCATGTTGGTGAAGCACAGGGGAATGGTCCATTATATTTTCAGTTTACACAATAGATGCTGTTATACTGATATTCTTTGAAGAATCTTAAAAACAAGCAGACAAAATACATTTCACCCTTATGGTGCATCATTGTAAACTACACCAACTGTTACTGTAACTAATCATAACTGACAGTGTAGTGGGCAAAATGAGATGTGAATATCCACAGAAAAGAAACTATGCATTTACATTTCTTTGCAGTGATTTTTCAGATTTTTCCTTTAACTGTGTCATTCTAGTATGCATCAGTTTAGGTGTGCTGACTTTTTACTGAGGTCTAACCCAAACTGGCACTGAATTCTACATACAATCTCAGTAGCTTTGACCGTGTTACTAGAATTTGAATTTGGGCTGTCTTTCAGGGGCTCATTTTTCTGCAGTGTTCTCTGTTTCACTTATATTAGAAACATGGGGGAAAGAAAAGAAGTAGTAATTTGAAGAGAAATAGTAACCTGAGAGAGAAGTCATGAGTTCTCTACTGATTTCTGGACCTGAAAAGTCCAGATTCCTTTTTTCTTGCTTTTTGATTTAATTGCATGATGATGTAGAGAGACGAGAGGCCAGTTTCCATCTGAGAAAATGATGAACAGGAATATTCTGCAGCTACATACAAACTTAGAAAATATTAAATAAACAGAAGAAAAAAGACCCCCTAATTTTATATACCAGTATAGTGTATCTTTGCTGTGTGCGAAAAATGTGAGTATTTTGTCTTGAAACTGAGGATGTAAAATTACAGTGAGTAATGAGGATGTATTCCTCTGATCCCTTAATGTACTTGATGCGAGGTTCCTCTTTCATCGTAGCTAACATGCTGGCCATTAAATACACTGCAGCAGCATCATTAGTGGCTTCAAAGTGCTCCTACTTGGATCACATTTTTCCTTCCAGCAGGTGAGTGAGAACAGTGATCAGCAAATACCAGTATGTGTCACTCACTGCTCATGTGATTGCCAGTGAAGTCCTGTGTTTGGAGTAAGGGCAGCATTAGAGTTGGAAGCAGAGTGAACTTTCGCTGCCTTCATGGCTCTGAAAAGCTTTCAGCTCCAAGCATCACTTGTCCATGTCTAAGATAAAATTCATCCTCTTTGGGGTATGCTGTTTGAAGCTGCTTTGCTGTAGTGGTATGTGGTGAAGGAGATAGGCTTGTAGAGGAAGGTATCCTGAGTAACAGGCAGTGTGTTACCTATATGTTTATGACCCTGAATGGTGAGGTTAGGACGCAAAAAGAAACTCCTCTTACTTACCAGTATCACAGTTTACTATGACGGGAGGGAAGGATTCACTGAAAATTTCTGGATCCTGAATCCTCAGAGGATTTCCCTGGACTGTTTAGAGCAGCATACCATAGACCTTATATGAGAGGTGTTGACTGGTTGATGTAGATACATCTATTTTCTGTTCTCTTAAGTTGAGTTAAAAAAACCCCAAACCCTACGGTAGTAAAGTGAAAAGAGAGTCTCAGCATTTTCAAAAAAATTCAGCTTTAATTTTTATATCCTTTGTTGTAAGATGCAAGATGGGGGATTTTTCTTTATTAGAAAGGTGAATATTAAAACTATCTACCTTACCTGTAGAAAACAATATGAACGTGTTAAAAAAAAGTTCAAAATACCTTATATATTTTTTCTTTTTAAACACTTAGATATAAAAATCAGTAACACTTCTTATAGACCTCTGAATCATCAATAGTTGCATTTTTATTACATAAATATAATTTTATGGAACATCACAGAATTAAGCCATCTTCTTACACAGTGTAAGAAGATTTAATTTTTTTTTTCAGTTTGTAAGTTTAAACATTATCATCATACTTATTTAGCTGAAACAATCCACTGGGACTGGATAATTTTTGCATCAATGGTAGCTGTGTATTATGGGGCAAATTATATTGATAGTATTTCAAATTAGATTTCCAGTAGTTTGAAAAACTGTTTTGTAAAAATTAGCAGAATCATACTGCAAAAAACCCTCAAACCTGAAAAATATATCATAATTCAGGGAAAAATACTTCAAGAACATCTCTGCATAAGGAAACAGGAAATTTTCCTTGATAACTCTGTTAAAATTAAGAAAAGTGCTGATAAACCACCGTTGCAAAATTATTCCTAATGTGGAAAGTTATGTATAAAAGGATCACAAATTCACCTCTGAGAGCTTTATGTCCAATGTCCTGTTTGCTTTTCAGGTGTTAGTTAAAAATTCCCTTCAGGGAGGTTGGTGCACTGTGGTACTCTGGTAGTTCTGTGTTGCAGCCGTGAATTTAGTAGGGTGTTGAGTCACAATACTTGTCACCTCTGTCCTTCTCTTTCTCCTCTTGTATCACCAGAAATACCCAGAACAACATCTGCTGTGGAGCATCTGCTGTGAAACTGTTACGAGTGTAGGTAGAATTGAGACGTGTTTTGGCAGGAGCCCCTTCTTGAAAACGGAGGTCTGATACTTAGCTGCAAAGGTCTTGCAGCTCATGTTCTGTGCACACTTGCATACTATTTTTTGAAATTAATGTCTCCCTAAGCATTTTCTCAATGGTCACTTTTTTGTCATTTCATGATTGGAAATATTCTGGCCTTGGCTCTAAGAGCAGACTGACCATAGGCACTGTCAATTTTGTTGTGGCCTCTATGATAATGGTAAGAGAAAAGAAGACAAGGGGATAAATGAAAGTGAAGTTCAAAATTACTGGAACATTTAAAGGTCTTTGAAAAGTTTATATACGAGCACGGTTAATGCTGTCATGCACTGAAGTGCCAAAAGACCTAGCAGTGAAGAATATTAATCTACTTTATTAAAATCAAAGTGTTCTTATTTTTTTCCATAAAGAAATCATTTGAATAAAATTTGACCCTTTCTACAATAGTCTGTGGGTCAAATTGAACCTACTATTAAAATTCTCTAATATCTTTCTTGTATTACCATTTCAAAACTCAATTTAAATATTCACAGAGCTCTTTTTTTAATAAACTTAACAAAATTCAGGTAATTTACTTCAACTTTCTTGATTGAAGGGAGGCAGTAGGTACAGATATAAAAAAGATGTACAGCTACGAGCAAAACCTGAAATCAATTATATATAAGAAATAACATAACACATGGAAAGAAATTAATCAAAAGAAAAAATTTCTGCTATATGATTTTCTTGGTCTACTACCTGCAGGCAAAGAACGTAAATGAAAAAAAAAATCAGCATTCTTCTTACAGATAAGGGGAAAATTAATAAAAATGTTTCCTTCCTACCAGATCCCCTGATGCAAGTTATGTTAAAAGTGAGTGGCTGCAGGAAGAACTAAGGTGTTTAAAAATATCTTTTTTTTTTCTTACAGAATTATACTTTTGTGCTTTTTTTCTTGTTGTTAAGCTCAATTATGTCAGCTTGGTATAGATTTATAGTGTCCAAAGAGCATTTCTTTTCCATTCTTTCTATTAAGTTCTTCACTGAATCATGGTCATAAAGTTTCTCCCAGTTTGAAAGTGAGAAATGGTTTATCCTGCTTGGGTGCCATGATGAAGATGTAAGGAGTTGCTCACAAATTGAAGCAATCTGGACAAAACTTAGGAAGTTCAGCCAATTTGCATAACAGACTGGAGAAGTTCAGTGTGCACAGGCACTGTTGCATCTCTAGAGTAGAACTCAAAACAGAATAGGAATGATAAAAATAACTTAGTTATTTCCTAAATAGGAAACTCAAGGGACTGACGAGGGAAGAATTTCAGCAAAAGTGGAAGTGGTTTGTTTGACTTTAAGAAATTATTAAAGTGGTTTTTTTCTAAACTGATTTCCCAGTTGCTCTTCAGTCAGCTACTGCCAGTAGCTTAATTTTAAAGCTATTCCTGCAATGGTCAGTTTGTCAAGATTAGGTATAGCCATTTAATGTCTATTATAAGAATCTTTAGGCTCTTCTCTTGCCCTTTTTCTCTCTGTTCTCCGGCAATTATGTGATTAAACAATTTGCAGTTCTCAAAAGGAGGGAGAGACAATATTTTTTACTATGAAAATTGGATATTTGGATCACTATTAACCAAAAGTCACAAGGGAAAAGTAGTGTGGGCACTCACGGTGTCAGGTTGTTGGGGAGCAACTAGTTCTACTAAAGAATTTCTGTTGCCATTTTGGTTTATTATCATCTATGATATTAGCTGCAGACTTGTGTACTTCCATTTCTCTGATTTATCTAGTTGAAGGTTCTCCTTCTCAGGAGAGTATGGATCATCTCAGAATTAGTCCTGACAGTATCTGGCAGTCCTTGTCCTTGACAGAAATTGAAAATTTATTCTGATTGCTACAGCATATCTTTATCTCCCTTGTTATATCAGTCCATATCTTGTTCAACCATGATTCAACATACAGGGTCTGAAATACCTGAGCAGGGACATTTTAAAAAATTTTACAAAACCCAAGAAATCCAGATTCCCAACAAGGAACTTGGAAGTATATTTTAGGTAGTGTCTTGAAAAAATTTCTTCCTCGAAAGAAGAAGCTGGATTGTTTCTGTTGGGGTTGTGCAGATCACTGTTAAACTTGTCTCCAGGATGCTCTAAAAGCAAAGTCATTGGAGACAACCACTCCTTTGAGTTAACTGGCATGGAGGAGAAGTCTCTAGGACGTCTTGTATGGAAGACTTCCCAAGAGGAAGAGAACTCTGAACTCTTGTATGGTGTCTTCACTCCCATTGCCATATTTAAAATTAATGGAACCCTTTATTGTATTTTTAGTATTCCTGACTGAATTTTTAGGAAAAACGTTCCCAACAATGTGAATTAATAGAATTCACAGCTGGTTTTCTTATGTAATTGTTTACACTTAGAAGAAAATGTTCTTTTTGAAACAGGAGACAAATGGATTGATTTTTATGAAGCTTTTCCCTCTGTAATCAGAGAGCATCACATACCTAGGTCTTACCATAAGCTAAGGATAATCTGTGTGTTGGCAGCGTGTTTTCCTAGAAAATATTGAATGGATCCCACAGTACATGCAAAATGTCTGATGTACATCCGAGGAATTTCAGGCCTCCGATTTATCAGAGTTGTTGCTGTTTAATGCTACTACTACTAATTATACTCATTAACCTCTCCCCAGCCACTCACTGTCAAGCTTTGTAGGCTTTCTGAAGCATTCTTAATTTGTTAAGAGCACTGATTTATGCTGCTGCTCTGGGAACGTAGGAGAATATTGGTAGGTGAGGGGAAACTAACCACTTCACATTTTCATGTGATAATTATTTCAGTGATACTTCCCTGCCATAGGATACAAGCATTTGAAGTGCAAAACACTGGACAGGAAAGCATATAAGCACGTGCTTAATTTGAGCGTGTGTTTAAATGGTTTCATTAGGGAGAAGTCTGATGAATTTGACTATGAGAAATTATTACAGAACTTACCCAGTTCAATGTTATTGAATTTCAATTATTTCAGTACAGTTATAGTACCATAAAACTGGAGTCAAGCATTGATGTATCAGAACTAATGCACTGAAGGGGTCCGATGCTCAAATCTGTGTTCAGAGGAGTGTTTATTGTAACAAAGGCATCTGTTGTTAAGTGAATGCAAATCCTTTTTTGAGTATATTCTCACACTTTTACATTCTATTAAAATTCTTACAGTGTTTGTTTTGTTTTGTTTTGCTAAAGTAGCCTGTCTTTTCAAGTGCTGAGGTAGGATCTGTTACTCGCTCTGTAAAGATTGTCACTTAGCTAGCTGTCTTTGTGTGCTTGCATCTATATGGCTGCATTTATATTACAGTATATGATATCTCAGGAATATTTATTTAGCATTTAGTACATTAAAAGTGCTAAAAAAATACATTTTTGACTGTCTGTAAATCTAATACAAATTAGGGAGCACAGTTCAGATTTCTTCACACTGTGCTGGCAAGTGGCCTCAATCAGAAGTAATTTTCTCCATGAAGGCACATGCAGCTCACTCGTCAGCCACTTCTCAGTAGATACTGTTATTTGTATCAAATTATATGTGGTGGTTTTTCGAAGTGGACTATGGTGTCCACTAAGCCATACAGATTTCTGCCACATTGACCCCTTCGTTGCTGTCACTAATTGTAGCAGGTTTTTACTGGCTCTTTTTTATCTGTGCTATTTGCAAAAAGATTTGAGATTTGTGTTTATATCAATAAATATTCATGAATTGGAGTAAGTACCAAGCGAACTACGAAAATACTCAACCCCTCAAAATCTTCTGTTGTGTACAACACAAGTATTTGCTTGTTTTATAAAGGAACCACTTTTTTTCAGGACTTCATGCAAAATCCAGAATGAATCAAAGGAGACTCAATTTGCCTTCAGTACCCCTGTTTAAGATGGGAAATGGAGCTTTTACCTAGCGTGATTGGGAATTTTTAACTGTTTGTCCTGTATCTCCCTAATCTGAAGCATTTCAGAATCAACTCTCCTTAGATTACATCACATGCCTTTACAAACTGCTAATAGGAGAAAAATTGCTGAAATGAGAAGACAAACATCTAGACTAACTGCAATTAACTATTCGTCTAAATTCCTTAACCGCCTAAGTGTGAAATTTTACTGTTTTAATTATTAAAGACTCTAGTCATATGTCAGAGCTGTTTACTGTCAGATCACTTATGTTGCTGCTCTGGGAATGTGAACTCAGATGAATTTCAGTAGTAGAAATTTTTGGATTTGCATTGCTATGTCATTGTGGTCGTTGGTTGTACAGTCACACTTAATCAGCAGTTCTTGAAAAGGATTTTTCATCAGAACTGGATAGAACCTTAACTCTGGTCCAGCTGAAATAAAAGCAGACATAGTACATTTTGTGCCATAGGTACTTAATAACATGATTAGTATAAGTAATGGGTGTAATACTATTAAATTAAATCAACAGTTTAAAATAAATGCAGAAAGAAAGGTGTGGTACTAAAGCAACTGATTAACCTGTATTCTGACTGTTGAAGGTAATATATCAACATAATAACAACTGTGGAAAAAAAAGCATTATCAGAGAAAACAGTTGAAAGAAACTATTCTTTTTAAAGACTTATTTATTTTTGTCTATATGACTGTATTTTTAAGTATTTTAAATCAAGGAAGAAGTGGCATAGCTTTTGTGCAGGTTTTTCCCTACATAGAGGAGCTAGTGAACTTTGAAACTTTTTTGAAACTTTTTGAACCAGATAAATTCTTCGTTCTCTAGCTGACTTGATTTACTGGTACCAGTAAGAGGTTTTTGGAAGCACATGTCCAAATTAGACAAACATAAGCATGCATAGTTAATGTGTTTGCATTTGTCAGGAATATGTTGTTCCATGTAATCTCTGTTTTGAGATTCTGAAAATTTATTTATTGTCTGTTTATGTGCAAGTAATTATGTGAACTAGTCAAGAATAGAGAATTTAATCTGTTTATACTTCCTAGTAACTGGCTTTGGATTTTACTGTTTTCTTTAACCCACTGTAGGTTTGAGTGATAATTAAAAATGGCCACAGAAATTAGGCATTGGTTTTGAGTTCCCATGAAACTGAGAAATAGTTAATTTTGGTCTTATTTATGTGGGTTGATCTTACTCAAGTTGAATAATGCCTTACTCTTTAGTTAAAGTTATCGGTTTATAGCTCTGAGCATGAGCTCAGTGTATTTGAACATCTACAAAATGAAAGATGGCTCAACATGCATAAGACAAAATTTGTCCCAAGGATCAAGTTCGAGTTCGGTGAATTAGACAAGGCAGCAGCTGCCTGAAACCTAGAAAAATAATTTATGCACAGATCCTGCAATTTCAACAAAAGTCATGCTGGTGTTTGAAGCACAGCCTCTGATGTCAGCCCCTGAGGTGAACTGTTACGTAAAGCTCTGATGCGTGCCCCATGTGTGCACCCCTGGATAAACACCACTGGGGTTTGTGTTTGGGCTGGCACGCACAAGGCAAAGCCCATTGTAGATGCATGCATACCTCTGATCTCCTTTGGATGTGACAGCATTTACGTTTCTGCTTGCAAATGCTTAGACAGGTAACTTGAGGAAATGTTACATACCTGTTCATACATAGCATGTATCTGCAGTGGCATTAGTCAAGATTTTTTTCAGTCTGAGACTCATTTGAAAAACAAAGTCCTAAGCCACAAAATGACAGGGCTCTGTGGATTTGGCATGTACATTGTATTTCTCCTGCCTTTTTGGAAAGAGTGTCAGTGGAAATCGTAAGGTGTGTTTCCATGAGTGCTGCAAATGAAAGCACACCAAGTGTATTTATGTTCTTTCCCTAATTAACATACAGTGATGATTAGCTTGCTGATTGCTTACTAGTGACCTGATCAAACAAACTGGTTTAACATCTAAAAACAGACCTTAAGGTCATGTACACATGCCAATTGGATTACTTGCAGCTTTTGCTGCATTTTGCAAGACACAGTGAAAAAGTGAAATGACAAAGAAGCAGTCATGCAGCAGGAAATAGACTTTCACTGAAATGTTGGCTGAAGTTTAAATTTTTTCCCCAAATTTAAAATACTTGGAAAATTGATTAAAGGCATATAGCTTCATTTGAAATGATGCAAATTATGGTACTTACCATCTTTATATGTGGCAAAAATTTACATTTCCCTAAAACAGCATATTTTTGGTTTCATTGTGTTTTTCCTTCCTAGTATATTTATCCAGATGTTACTGGGAGAGCAAACCAATAAATGACTCTACAGACAATGTCACATTATAATAGATATTATGAAATCTGAACAGTATTTCTGATAATTTGTGCAGAACTCCTTGTGCTTTCATTTCTGCCATGAACCAGGACACACGTGAGGTGCCTGGACTGCCCATGTTCAGCTGCAGCGCACTGCTCCGGCGTGTGCTTTGTTCTCCGTTCCGTACAGTGCGATAGCCACTCTTCATTCCCTGTGCATATGCAGTTGCTGGATTTTTTCCCAGCGTGGCTGGAAGGTGCAATTAACAGTAATGGATACTTTGATAGTGAGAATCTTTATTTCTTCAGCCATAATAATAGCCCCTTATTTTAGGAGCTATATTGTTGAATGACAGCTAGTGTTGGCGAGTGTGTGACCACAAAAGTGGGTTCATTTGGTCAGATTCTCAGCTGGCACAGAGAGTCGTATTTCCATGAAAGATAGCAAGCTATATTAATTTATGGAATCCCAGCTGGGAATCTCAATCAATTTCAATAAAAAGTACCCATCATATTCCTCTGAAGCAAGAATTACACAACCTAGCCTAAAGTGAAGTTTGCTGTTTTAATAAATGTAGGTAGTCACTGGTTTGTAATAAATTACATAAAATTAGACTGTAGTCAGTATTTGATTTCTTTAAAAATTTATTCCTTCCTTTTCATCGAACACAACACAATCATTTATATATTGTATTTCAGCATGATAGATTATATAGGAATAGTGTATTTAATACTGTAAAACTATCATATAAATACAAATCACATTTTTTTTCATTAGCTAGCTCACTTTCATTTTGAAGAAGAAATACTCAATTATAAATGAGGCTGTGCTTTCACTGGAGAGTGAAATATGTAATTTTTTCAAGCCTCAACCATGTATAATGAAATCTCTCCTTTGAAATCCAGTCTTAAGATGGATTTTGAAACATACTGACATTTAATAAAATCTTAGTTAAATTAAAATATGTTCAGTTATTTCAAATCTCCATTTAAATCTAGGGTAAAATTCTATACCCTGCACAAGAGATGTCTTTAGCAAATAGTTACTATTAACCAATGATTTCGAAGTGTGTGTATATTAGAAAGACGAAATTTTAATTTTTGAGTGCATTCCAATCAGTAACCTGGGTGTTTTGTGTTATATGTCTGTCTGGCACTGGCTCTTTGAGAGGATCTGTAGCAATACTATGTCTAGGTAATTAGAAGAAAAGTCAAAGATCTCAGGCTGCCCTTTCAAATTCAATCTCATACCCTGTTTCTGTAACTGGTTTATGTTTCTGTAGCCCTTGGCTGGTGGTTTGCCACAACATTTGTTTGCCCTCTGTGAAGTGAGCGGATAGTCTGTCTGAGTCCTGTGCATTGGCTGGGAGTTCGCTAAAGAGTGGCAAATAAATGATTATGGATACCATCAGGGGCTGCTTGAAGCAAAATAGCGGAATAAGCTGAAGTTTGTACTCTTAATACCTTTGTAGTAATTCACTGTTGTCAGTACTCTTAATTTGATTAACAAAGCCTGTAAAAGGAACATTTTAAGCACTGTAATTCAGCATCAAAAACAATCACTAACAAACAAGAGAAGGCTCTTCACTGTTTATGTGGTTTTACAAATATAGCTTTGATTTCCGCTGTTTAAACTGTCTGTGTTTTAGTACTAGAGCTCAATGAATAATGAAAACCCCCTATGTGCGAGTATTATTAATACATATTATTAATGACATTTTGCATATTCTGATTTGAAGTCATCAGGAAAAGTCACTTTCAATTTCAATTTCCATAAAATGTTATTTGTCCAATTCTAATAAATGCTGAACACAGCTGTGGAAGAAAAAACTAGCTAAAGAACTCCAGTTATAAGTTCACTAAGGTTTTATTTCACATTGTCCTGTTAGATGGTTTTGCCACAGTGTTCCTGATTCTTTTTAAAGGGCCCCTTGAAGATGCCACTGAGGATGAAGAAGAGGAGTGCCTGTCTGAGGAGAATGATGCTATCTCAAAGGAAGACTTTCCATTGGAGGAAAGCTTTTCTGCAGAATTTGAGCCTGAAAATCTGAGCTGTGAAGAAGTGGAATACTTTTGTAATAAAGGTAATCACTGTAGCCAAACTCTTGAGCGAATACTGGCCAAACTGTGTCCAGTTGGTCAAAAAGATTTTTTGGTTTATAATCTACAAAAAGCCCTATTAATATAGTACCTTAATGGGGAAAAGAGTCAGTCATGGAGTTAAGTCTGGTAAGGGGTAAATATTTAAGTGTGTTGAAAGACACTTTTCAGGGATGTGAATTGTCTTGCCTTTGATGTTTTCCTCCAAGTGTTATTTTCTCCATATTTAACTGTAGAGAGCAGGCCTCAGAAGTCAATTATCAGCAGATCCGAAGCTAGCAATGCAGCATGTCTGTTCATTGCTTGGGAATAGTGCTCTGCCTAGGAAACACTGCTAGAAAAACAGATTGTGTCTGTAGATTCTAGGATTAAAATAGAGCTTATTATAGAACTTATTATGTATGGTAGAAAACTAGTGATTTGTGAAAGGATAACTTTTGAAGTTGCAGATACCTTTTTGGTGCATTTGTTACTTGCAAATTATTGAAGATAGAGGTATTTTAGCATAAGTCACGCCTATTCATTCTTACCCAGTATTCAGTCTGCAAGGTTGTGCTGCTTCCCATTCAGCTGACAGAAAAAACTCACTGCTGTGTGCTGTTATTTCAAGCAATGAATTAACCTTCTTCTTGTCAGACTTCCATTTGATTATTGTTTGTCTTCTGCAGGTAAGGATGCCTATCAAATAGCTGGAGTTGTGGTGGTGGTGTTCTTCTGTTAGTCCACTAACCCCTCAGGCATTTGGATATTGATGTTTTCTCTGTCTTTCTGTTCTTTCCCAGATATTGACATATGTTTTTTCATGATAGCTTGATATGCTTCTGGTTTTGTATTACTTTCATCTGTTTTGGACAAAATCAAATGAATCTGTTGGAAAAGTCAAGTGTTCTGACTGCAGCATATTAGTTCTTCCTACAGAGTCTTCAGTCATCAGTGGGAAAGGCATGACGATGTATTTTCTACGTGTCCTCTATGTAGCTTACATACTTTCAACAAAATAATTTAGTTTTGCACGACAGATTCTTGATACTTAGTAAGTCAACCTAAGAGATCAAAACATTCTAGTCAACAGTTTAGAGTTCAGCTACTACAGATCTTACTGTGAGGAGAGAACAGATTATGGACAGAAATGCTTTACAAACAGAGAATTTAGTACTACAAATACTTTGTGTGCACTTGTTCACATGCCTTTCAGATGCCACTTTCTGTAGCTGAAAAAAAGTACTGGTCTTGCTATCAGCATTAATAAATAAATAATGTGCATCATTGTTATATTGGTGTCTCTTGAATTCCTTCTGTCAACAGTGGAAGACTATGCACTACTGTCAGTTCAAACCATATCAGTTTGATTTAGTTACCTCTGTACTTCTCACTACATTTCCAGGGCCCACCAATGGAAAATACTATGATTTTGGGTGAAATCAAGAAAAAAATGTGATTTTTTTTTAATAGGAATCAATATTGCAAATTCACATTGAATTTCAAGTTATCTTGGATCTTCTCTTTAATAAACACATCTTTCAGGGAAAGCACTGAATCCAGGCCATTGTATTAAAGAAGATCAGGAATCAAATGGGAATTTAAATCTGAATCTTGATTATCATATGTTTTATTAAGAACATCTGCTGATTCTTCAAGCTGAATGCCTTCTGACTTCTCAGCAGTCCTTTTTCCAAATGTGCTGTAGTTAGAAAGCAATCTTAAACCTCTCCAGTGCAACCACTACAGAAGAAAAGTTGAAAAGGAAATTTCTAAGGATCAAGTGGCACATAAAACCCCTAATCTACCTCCAGCAGAGGCAATGTGATAGAAAGTCCCACTTTGAAGCAGGTTGAGAATATCCCTGGAAAAGGATGGAATGGGAGAGAGTAGAGATGTGCTGGCTTTTATTAACGTCTCAACTTCCATTGAATGTCCTGCTTCTTCAGGGAAGCATCTTAAGTGTCATTACTATGGGGTCACCTATGTTTTTCATTGAAGTTTCTAGAAAGTAAAGGTATTTTCTTGGTTATAAATATTATCTGTCCTGTCTCCCTCTTTTCTCCGCTGGGGTTTCTTCCCAGCTGACTCAGAACAAGAGGACAAATGAGTAGTGGGGCTTCCTGAAAGAACCAAGAGGCATGGGGAACAAGCGGCAGACGTGTTGAGGAGGAGCTGTTTGTGAGGCTCCATCCATGGTATGCTTTTTGTACTTAGCCAGCTATGTAAATTCAAGTATCACATAAAACCAGAGGCTTTTACCTATCCAGACTAGGCACAGAAGGCAAAAATTTACTGAACTCACAATTCATTCAGAGGAATGAAAGTAGAGGACGTACAGGTTCACAACTTGGTAACTTTGGCTTTTTGTCTGAAGAGATTTTCCTGTCAAACTGTGCCTGATTGTATTATAAGCAGAGAGCAGTCTCTTACTCTCTAAATTGCAAACAGCTAACCTTTATAAAGCCATACTTGTCATTCCCACCTTATTAATTTGGGTTTGTGAGATAGATTCAGCAGAATAGTTGCCATTATTAGAAGGTGGAGGCGAAAGCCTCGGCAAAGTGTGAAGCAAATTAATCACATTGATTGAGCTACATGTCATTTTACAACTGTTCTCAGGTTTCAAAATTTTGACTTTTGGCTATTTCTTTTCCCTTCTCCTTTTGCTCATTAATGGCTTTTGCAACAAGGAATCTGGAAAATTTCTCCCACACTTCTGCCACACCACAAATCCACAATTAACTTTGCTGCATTCCTATGTAGTCCTCCTTTACACTCAAATGTGAAGAAGTGAACAATTTTTTAAGCATGTAAATATTAAAAGCTAGAATGGAAGTTACTGATCTACTATTTGCCAGGGATTGTTTTAAGCTTCCAACTCTACTTTTTTTTTAACCTTTTGGATGAAGAAGAGCCTCATAATAGATGGCAGTTTAAGTTTAATTTGTTTGCAATTTTGACAGTGAGATTAGGGGAAAGGGAATATCTTGGAAGCAGCAATAATAACAACACAGTCATAGTGTTCTTCTACTACAAAGATGCACTGGTCTGTATCTGTGGAGTAGAAACAAAAAATTTGATAGAAGGTAGCCTTGGTGATAGAGCATTACATTTTTTCAGTTTGAAAACAGCCTTCAAAAATTGGTGTTTATGTTTAGTTACTACAAATTGATGTACTGCCAATAAAGAGAGTATTTGATGATGCTGCCCACACAAAGCCTGTATTAGCCTGGAATCTCCCTTACTGATTTATTTTTTTTTTTAGTGTCCATACAGTGATTATCTGGAATCAGAGTTTGTGTTAGGTTAAGATTAATTTAGATTAAATTCAGAAGATTTATTAGATAAATGCCAGTATTTGAACATTCTGAATAAGGAGAAAGTAGCCTGTCTTCCATGCAGAGGAGTGATAAACTAGATGGCTGAAAACCTACTTTGGAAGCTAGGAGATAGTACATACAGATTAAATTTTGGCTGTTATAGGTTGGAATAAGAAAATGAGGTAATGCTAACAAGAGACAAGAGAAGAAGTGAGCTGGGGGCGTGATAGGGCTAATAATTTCAGAAGGGCAGATAGAAGGAGGGGGCATGAATTGCAGAACAATGCCATTGGTGGCCAACAAGGCCAAGTTGAAGGTGATGGGATGAACAGCACAGTACTAAACCAAGCTCATCTGAGATGTGAAGTAGTTTATCTTTGTTTTTGTAGTCACTGATTGTTGTCATCCTGCCTAGATACCCTCAGGAAAAATAAAAAAAATACTCTGGTCTGTTTGCCATACTCATATGGTGGTGACACCTTTTCCTCTCTGTAAAGAGCAAGGAGAATAGGAGCCTTGGCTACTTCACAGGGGTGGGAACTGGCTAAACAAATTACAGTTCCTTGTGAGCTTCCTAGGAGAAGTGTTCAATGAGGGATTCACTTTCAAAGGAAAAGTTATCTTGAGCAATGAAAGAGATCACTTGAAATTAGTAGATAGTTAAATGGCTGTGTTCAGAGAAAGAAAGAGGCAAGAGATGAAAACAGAGGAGGTCTATAATCAAGAGAGAAAATGGGGGACTTTTGCCAGGAGAAAGAGGCAAATGAAAGAACGTACATATCTGATAATTAGAGAAAGAGGGTGGGTCCATTTCTTGCTGCCATGCTTCCCAGGACAATTTTGTCAAATTCTCCCGTTCTTCGCTTATAGCCTGGCTGTTGCATTTGATCCTCATGTTGTAGGCTTTCCATGGTTACTTCATCATGAGGCAGCATTGGCACCAGCCCTCAGTGGAAGGAGATTCAGTGGCATTAACACTACTGGTGGTAGATTGGAAAGCAAACGGCTTCTGCTTCCCAGTACTAACTGTGCTTCAGTTGGTGACGTCGGAAGATACAGGGGATACGTGAGGTGGGATGGAGACTGATTGTTTCATGATGCAGTGCTTTTGGAGTCCATAGCATGAATGCTAGGTACGCCTGTAGTGATGTGTGTCTGTTGCCAGCTGATGTGTGGTTGCAGTTCCTGATACATTGGTTATGTTTATTTGTGAGTGAAGAGGGGGATAAGGGGAATCCAGTGCAGTCTGAAACTCATATACAGTTCTAAGTTAGCAAGAAGAGAACTCCAGGAATTTATGGCCTGCATACTGGGTGCATACTTCTGTATTCTTGTATTCTGCTTGGGCATGAGGCGATGAGCTCAGAACCTGAACCAAGTTTTCTGCTCGTATACAGTATTTTGTCACTAGCCTGCCAAAGCAGCTTAGGACTGGAATTTTTTATGTTAAACCATGTGACCTGATTGTGCAGCCAGGCTTGAGATTCAGGGAAACGGCTGCAGTGTGATTCCTCATGTAAGAAAGCATATACAAAGCTAAGTTCGTCTGTGTATTAATCTTTCCCTTCCTACTTCATGTGCAAAGCTATCATGCTATCATCTATAATACCAGCCAAACTCTTAACACCCTGAAAATGATTTCTGTATGTCCCTTTTTCCTCTGGAGTATGACTTTGTGTCTGTGTGTGTGCCTGTGTGCATCTGTGTAAATATTCTTTGCTTCTTTCATGTTAGACATGTAATGACTAACAATATGCTTGCTATTTTCTGTTTCTGGATCAAAAAGTAGATTTATGCCTTTTTTTTCTGGCTTGCCTTTTTTTGTTGTTCCTTTTTTTAACCAGAAACCTCTTAATCGATAATGTTTCTTTCCTGTTCAATAATGGATTTCACAACAAATTTCTAACTCTTTTGCTATAGCAAGTGGAAGTAGGATCAGTACAAGGCGGCTATACCATAATCACTTTGAGCTCAATAAGGAGATCTTTACAGGCAACTTTGTTCTTATTTCTTAACGGGATTAAGAAGCTCAGCTCTTTAAATTCTTGCATATAACACTGACATTTCCAGGGTGTGTTTGGACCAAGGAGTTCAAAGAGAAGGAATAGAAAAGAAAAGCCAATATGACTTTGTTTTTTACCTTGCTGCAGGAGCTGTTTGTGCAAATCGCCTATAAGCTTATTGACCTGAATCTTTGACTCCTTGTTTTCTCTGGATTTGGCTGGAGTGTAGACACTGATAGAGCACTGATAGAGGTGATTGCACAGCCCTCGGCTTTGCTTGGCACCAGACACCCTCCCTCCCTGTGCCTGACATTATCTTTCCCTGGCAATACTTCTGTTCTCCTGAAGCTCATATTCCTTTAAATTTTTTATATATATTTTAATTCATGGCATTTTCTTCATAATAGGCTTTCTGACTAAATGAAGGCTACATTAATTATTTTTGGTAATCAGAGACGGAAGAAGGCATGTATGTGTGTGATGTATTTTCATCTCCTCCAATAACTAGAATATGCGTAAGAACTCACAGTGTGACTTCGTCCAAAAACACAATAGTTACCTCTTACTGACTTGTGTGCATGTTTGTGACACTGTTGGATTCTCATGTTCCCCAGAGTGAGGGTTCTCATGTTTATCTGTATCCCATTCAGCTGAAACAACTGAATTCTGTGCATCTTCCATACTGTTCATCAGGTTCTGAATATGGACAAAGAAATGAAGGAGCTTCTCTGATAATAGACTTTGAGAGGTGCTAAATCAGAATTATATTGGATTCTAGCAGGATGAAAGGGAGACCTTTTTCTTCTGATCATCAGCCTTTACCTTGTGCTTTACCTCTTATGCTTTCTCATTCTTTCCTGTTACTGGACCTCAGAGGACCTTCTAGCAAGAAGGCAAAGAGATATCTGAAAAGGTTGGAATGATTTCCGTATTTATTTTTTTTCATCATTCAATAGGCAGCATGGAAAGGCTGCCAGAATAACGAATACAAGATTGTCTATTCTACACAATTTTCAGTTTACTGCTAACCCACATTTAAACCTCGCAGGCCATATTTTCAGGCCAACTAAAATCCATGGTGGTATAATATCAGCTTTAGTTGGATAAAAATTTGACAAGTTAAACAAGCAAAGCTTTTTTTTTATTCAAGACATTAAATAATTGGTCATCAAGCAGAAAACTGTATCTCAAAAGAAACTAGAAAGCTATGTTTAAATAAATAAATACATAGATCCAAATAGAAAACATTATTTTAACTGTGCAGAATTAAAAAGTGAGAGAAACACTTAAACAGCTTACTCAACTTTAAGCAGTTTATCAAAGCAACTCCAGCCTTTTCAGTCAGCACATTTTCAGAACAATGAAATTCTGAATTCTATCACAGCTAGGGATAGAATTCACGGAGGGATTATTTGGTTACAACAAGTAGTGTAATGTCCCCTTTCTAGAAAGTCACAGAACTTGAACTTGAATTGACTCAAATTTGAGCTCAAATTTGACAGAATATGAATTGCAAATTAATAAGGGTAATCTTCTTTAAAATATGAAATGCACAAATGACGAATTTCACCAGATATTCTTATTTCATGTGTATTGTACATCTGTTTCTAATTTTATTTATAAGGAAGGTCTATTTTCCCTTTTTTTTGTCTTCTGATGTCCCTGACACCAAAAATTCTGAATATTTTTTAAGATTTCTGAGACACGGATGAAAAAATTCTTGCCAACCCATATCCAAAAAGCAGATTTGGTCACAGGTTGTGTATTATATGGGTCAGTATGGGTATATTTACACTAAGCTAAAGTCAAGCAAAATATTGGACAAATATTGGTAAGACAAATATTATTGCTGGGTGGATTCTGCTGCTGAATAGAGAAAAAGAAGCATTTATTTATGACTGAAAAGTCTTTTCCTTGGGTTTGACTAACAGAAGTCTAGACTGGTTTTGAAACCATGTATAATACAACCTGTATGTGGAAACATACCTGTAATGATAGGGAATTCACTGTTTTTGATATTGAGGCATCTGAAGGGTTGATTATTTCAAATAAAAGCATCCAGTTGTTTACAACAAGGTAAATTAAAATTTCACTGTGTAGCAAAAAATATCTAGTGCTACTCATTATGTGTGTGGATATCACATGAAAACTGGATTTGTATATGATAATGAATTCAGCTGCACATTGTAAAATGAGGTTTTTCTTGGTTGCATGAAGAATTTTCATAAGAAACGGAATATTTCTGCAGTAGGGGAGGAACAGAATTGTTATATAATTAAGTTGAAATATGAACTTGCCAGAAGAGACTTCAAACTTAGAGTTGGAAACTTGTTAGAGTTTCTCTGACGTAATCTCTCTGTCCTGCTGTAGGTGGTTTAGAATCTCATGGATTGTCCATTTCGATTGAAATAATTTTTGAAAATTATACTAAGCAATAGTCTTTGTTTGTGGCATGCAAATATCTTTTAAAATATGCTTCTTCTGCTTTTGTAATCAAGTGTCTAGAGGTATGGAGTTTGAACCTCAGGTTGGTACTTGAATATATCTAATAGAGTTCTTCTATTTGAAGTTTTAATGGGGAAAAGTTGAAAAGATGCAAGACTTTTTTTTTTTCCTTTAAACTGATAGAAACTCTTGGGTAGCCAGTATATCTGAATGATACTCATTTGTAACACTGGTGTCACTAGAGTTGCTCCCTAAAAATGAAGAGATTTTATATATATATAACTAATTAATTAAAAGGAAGTCTGGCATACAATTTAGAGAACACTTCCACTGTTCTTCCGCAGGAAATACATTTGAATGAATGATCCTTGTCTTGAAAGAACTTCAAAGGCAAACAGTGGTGATAATGAGAATATATCAAACATTTAGAGAAAGAGGAAGGCCAGACTCCGTCTAGATGAACGTGCTGCACAGCAGTGTCTTATCCCAGGAGAAAAGTGCTCTAGCTGAAGTGGTTAGAAATAATTGACACTGCTTTTTAACATGATCACTGTGCTGAAATGTAATGTGCCAAGGTGTCATTTTGTTAAACAAAGTGGTAATTTTAATAGGAATCAAAATACTTTTGTACCACTATTTTGGAGAGCTAACAGCTTGAACTGTGTAGGTACTTGCCGACACATGGATATTCGTAGATCTGTCCTAAAAGTTAGGGTAAGAGAGAATGCATTGTTTCTGACATTTGTGGGATAAATGATTCTAAGACTGCTTAGGGCAACAGTTATTTCAAATGAGGTTTATCCCAGGAGAAATTATGATTGTTAATCAGCATGACAGAAAACAATAATCGCTTGCAAAGAAGCAAAGTATTGAGGTGATTAATATAATCTGAAATAAAATGCAGTAGATTAACTTGTACAAGTGCTGGTTTTTTCCAGGTATGTTAGCAAATCAATCAGCTGAAGGCTCATACTTTCTGTATTTGTAGAGTAGGGTATCTCAGTTGATTTTTATGGGCCTCACTGAAATTATTTCTGATATCCATCAGATGAAGTGGTAACAGTCTGGTAGTGATGGTACCAGATTTCTCTGTCTGTCTCCTTGTCTCTCTGTCCTTGCAAGGCTTGTAGAGTAAACCCATTTGCTGTACCCACAGTAGTTGTTTACCTTGTCCTCACACCAGTTGCCAAATATGGCAGAGTGCAGAAACATTCCACACTATTTATTTTGTATCTTTATTCTCACAGTTCTACTACCATACCAAGACCTTATTTAAAGAAATTTTTTTTGCATTATTTTATACCCAGAATGTTTTATATCAGCCGAAAACTTGTATTACCATTACAGTTGGAGTTAAATATATACACCGAATTCTTTAAAAAAGATTATCCACAAGAAGGGTAGTTAAGGCCTCTTACATGTCATTGGTATTTTTAAGAATAGAGTATGCTGCTAAAAAGTAAGTTACATTGAATGAAATAAGTGTTCGTATTTGAAGTTGTGCGTGGTTTGTTTCAAAGTTACTAAGTATGGCTTCTGAAGAGAGATTCCTGGCAATAATTCGCAGTTTACAGAATGTGTCTGTGGATTCAAGAGCAGGATTATCACTGTGTGTAAGCTGTGTTACTGGTCACAGACATTGGGATAAAGCGAATAACAAAGGACAGTTTTTGTTTGCTGATATATAGTTTCTGAAGCTCTGTCATCTAGTTTGTATATAGTCTGAGAATCCTTCTTTGGTTGGATCTAGAATTACTGCTACTGTAGACTGTGGCAGAAAGGAGATGGCTCCTTTGTCTCAGTCCCCAGAAAGCCTGCCCATTCCCAGCCAGTCACACTGGCCTGTTAGCACACAAAAGGTTATGTTCTTGCCAAATGACAGTCTACACTGAGTGACTCCCCAAGTCTGTGCATCGTGTCAGTTTTCTCTTTTGGCAGTACAGAATGCTACAGGCTTTGCAACAATTTATTTCTGAATTGATTTATTATAATTGGGAAGTGATGTTTCACTCTGAACAGCTGTATGAGGATGTTAACAATTTCAGTTTACATTTATACTGCCAAGAAGGAGGAACAAAAACAGAATTTCAAACTTTGAATGTTCTCTCGCTTTAATAGAAGCTGCTGTGTGCTGTTTGTGACTGGTAAAGTCCTTCACCCAAAGCTATTTTGTCAGATGATAAAACCATGAGTGTATGAAGCTTGCACATTTTTCATCTCTTTTTTGACCTTATCTATTGTGAGCGACTTCTGTGAAGGTATCCTAACTATAGGAAGCACCTGGCAAACATATATGATATCTATGCTGTGATAAGCAGTTACGAACAAGAAAGTAGATCTGTCAGTTCTGAACTGTTCATTGTTAAAAATACTTTGTTGATTTAGCTGATTGCAAAATACATTATAGAGTGCCTAACAGCTGCTATAACAGTCATAGTCAAGAAAGTTCAATAGTTATATTGTACGAGATTTTCTGTAAGAGCCTAATACTGATAGGAACAACATGGATTAAAACAGCAGGGTTGAGAAGAACTGCTAACCCATGTGGTTCTTTAAAATAACTGCAACTACTTGTGGCACAAGCTGATTAAGTACAAATTGGGAAGTCTTTAATTTGTTAAAAAGATTAAAGTGAAATTTCTTGTTAATATTCAAGTCTCTCTTTTCCTACTTGTCAGTGTTGTCAGAGATGTTGGAGTTCTCCCTCTCATGTTTCTGGTAATATGTCTCTTTTACAGTCTCCAGATTTCTTGACCAACTTTACCACCTTGAATTACAGTCTATTGGGTAAACACCAGGGTATTAAAAACCCCATTAAAAAATTTGAACTGTTTTTGAAGAGCAACAGAAACAGTCAATGCTGGTAAGAGATAGTGAGGCCAAGATGAAAATTCTATCCACATTAGAGTATTGAAGTTGTTTGAAAAAGATTTTTTTTTCCTCTTAGTTAAGCAGTATTTTGTGTATTCAGCACTTCAGCATAAGTTAGAGATTTGTTTCACCCAACTTTAGCTGACTAAAGATAGTTTCCTAGTCTAAGCTGTGTGTTTAAGAGGATGATTCATTTCAGCTCTCGCAGTCACCAAGAGGGGTCTCATATCTCAGGCATCCTAGAGTAGGATGAGTCACTCAGGAGGTTTCTTTCTTCCCTGTCTATAGGAGCATCTACATGAGTAGTCTGGACTAGCTTAACTTTCAGGCATCTAAGGTTAGAGGTGATGAGTTCTGCCCTAAGTTTAACTTTAATACCAAATATAGAGAAGTAGCTGAAATTCCATTAGACTTACTTGACTCATGACTAAATGTACCCTATGGTATTATATAACCTTGCTCGTAAGAGCCTTTTTTTCATGCAGCGATGACTTTCAAATGACAGAATTCACTTACCAATCTTCATTGTTACAAGGAAAAAACACACAGAACCAGGTTTTGCTTCATTTTAGAGTACTTATCATTACTGATACTTTTATACTACTCTTTGGTGTTGATGGTAAAAAGTTACTTCTCCTTTAAGTTAAAATGTAATTGAGCAGCAAAGTGAAGAAAAAAGCATGGGAAAAACAAAGCAATGAGATTAAAAAGGAGTCAACAAGTTAGTAGCAAAGTTGGTAGTATATATAAGGCAAAAAGCACTTGATTGGACTTGGAAGAAAGAAATAATTCGTTTCCTGGATCCAATTAAATGTCTACACCAGTAAATTGAAGAAAAATGTAATCAGTTCTAAAATAAATATTAAAAAATAGTCTTATTGAGACTGAAAAGTAGTCAGTGACTGAACAAAGAGAGTAAACAATGGAAAGAAAATAAATTCTGTAAGGAAATAAACTCCTTTGTGCAAAACAAATATTAGCTGCTAAAATAGCATTAAGTAAGGGTAAAGAGAAGAAAAAAAATCTTGACAGATGTGTTTTGTTATCAGCTCTTCTGCTAAGCCTCCTTTTGGCTTTTTAAAGTTGCAGTGTCTCCAGCACCAAATAGATTGTCTTGGTTGCCCATTTCAGTCTGACTTTGATGCTCAGCTGAGCTGGGATAGACTTCTCAGAATCTTAGACTATATGGAGTTGGAAGAGACCCACTAGGATCATCACATCTGACTCCGGGCCTGGCACAGGACCAAGAGTCACACAGTGTGCCTGAGAATATCATCCAAATGCTTCTTGCACTCTGTCAGCCTTGGTGCTGTGACCACTTTCCTGGGTAGTCTGTTTCAGTGCCCAACCA
Organism: Cephalopterus ornatus; assembly: GCA_013396775.1. Lineage (NCBI taxonomy): Eukaryota > Metazoa > Chordata > Aves > Passeriformes > Cotingidae > Cephalopterus > Cephalopterus ornatus. The sequence goes on from VZRE01008286.1 coordinate 127,448, forward strand.
CCCTCTGGGTGAAGAACCTTTTTCTAATGTCCAACCTAAACCTCCCCTGACACAGCTTCAGGCCATTCCCTCAGGCACTGTCACTGGACACCACAAAGAAGAGATCAGCGCCTGCCCCTCCTCTTCCCCTCACAAGGATTCTGAAATCCACAGTAATGTGCCATTTGTTGGTTTCACAAGCAGATTGGAGTAATAAGGGAGAAAAGGAGAAATCAGTGTGGTGGTATTTCAGGTGTGTAATGCATGCACTTGGCAGTTGCTAAATAATAGAAAACATCAATGAAAATAATTAAGAATACTTCTAGATGCAAAGCAAAGTTTTCCTTAATGTAAATTCTGCACATTTTATCTACTCTATTTGCACAAGACATGCATTAATTCATGAAAACTTGATTACGAAAAACACGTAACACCGTACTTCATGAAACACTGAAGAAGCAAGTTAATGAAAAGTTAAGTCATCTGCTAACATACATTTTCAGATCTTTCTTCATCTCCCAAATATTTAATTACTGTGTGCTATAGTTTGTGTACCTTAGCTGTGGTTTTGTCCTTTTGCTTTTCAGCCCAATCTTTTACTTAACTTTCTCCTCTTTTAATTCTAATAGTTTAATTTGTTTGATATTCTGGTTGGTTACATTGATTGGAAGAATGCTCAAATTTGTGGGTTAACACCAGGTTGGCATATATTATAACCTGAAAAAACTATTAATATTTCTGAGCTAAAGTTTTCCATGATTGGACTTTATGTAAAAGAATTATTTCTAAATTTTGTTGTTGCTGTTCTGATTTAGTCCGTATAACTTTATTATTTACAGTGGAAGAAAAACATTTTCTTTAGTATAAAAATTCTTTGCAAAGAACATTTGAAGATCTTTCTGTCGTGGTTATACAGCTTGAGTTAAAAAACAAGAATTGCCCTTTCTGTGAAGCACTTTCCAACATTTTCAAGGAAACTGGAGTTGATCTTGCCAGGTTTGAACTTCGAAAAACTTTCCTGAGTATCTCTCAGTAAATTCGTTGTAATGTTAAGTAGCTATGAAGGTTGAAATAGGAAGGTAAAAATATCCAATAGGTTCTTCAGTCTACCCAAAGAAAGCAGAGCTCTGTTTGACCACTGCAGAGTAACCATACAAATGCTAATTCAAAATAGGCTAATTGGTTAAAAACAAATAATTGCTAAAATTGCTTATCAAGAACTTGATAGCTTTTTTAGCCCATGAGTATTTAGGACTGTCTTCTAAAGATAACTTCAGATTGAACTGAAGCCTGTGAACTTCAAATGCTTGGGCACAGTTACGCAGTGTATTTAACACAAAAAACCTGTACTAGATATATGTGTTGTATTCAAGTTTTATTATAGACACTAAAAGTGCCTATGAATATAATGGACTGTGCTTTTAGCACTACGAATGCACTGAACTATATTTTTGTAATCGAAATCTGGAGTGAATATAGTATTGTGTTTGTGTGAGAAGTAGTTTATCAGGCTCATGTAATTCAGATTTGAAAAACTGTTTGTTTTATGAATGCAAGGAAGAATGTATTATTACAAACCATTGCATGTGCACATGAAGTTAATACTTTATAGTGTTTGTATATAATCATGTACTTGAAAACTCTGGGTCACAATCTTATCTGGTGTAAATATAGCTCCAGTGATAACGTATGGGAATCTGGCATGGTTTGTTTTAATCACATTTCTTTACCTATGTTGCTAATTAAAGCTTTTGTTATCGTGAGTGGGGAAAAAATTACAAGTTACTGCTTAATTGCTGTGCTTTTTGCTCCTTCTTGGTCTCCTGTTGTTAAATCAACAAACAGTCTGATTTTTCAGATTCTAAAGTACACTGTATTTGTTTTTTAGTACTGTCACTTTTCTGTGGGACACCATTTTATAAAAGGTTTGCTTCAAGCCATAATTTAGTCCTATTTGACTGATGTAGTTAACTGTGTAGATATGATTTTTTTCTCACTGTTCATAGTGTATTCCTATGCAATAGTTTCTTGTATAGATTAGTCTTAAAAAAAAAAAAATACAAATGCAGGATAACCTGGATAAGCCCTCAGAGATGTCACTTAACACATCACTACACATTAGTAGCCAGACTATTTTCTGTTAATATGTAAACACCTCATCCTCAATGTAATTTGTCATGGTGGTTATTTCAAAGTATTTTTGCACAGACCTTGCCTAGAATATTTGTTTACCCAAAAGAACTGCACTTTTATAAGGAGCCTTAAAATTGTCATCTCTAAAAATTTAACCTTATCATAATTTTCTGTGTGTCCTGTATATGACCTTGTACTGGGTAGTAACTAAAGGCAGACAGACACTTTCAGGTATTTCTGGATGATGAAAATTCTAAAATTTATCAGAAATATTGCATTTCTTTAAATAAAGCTTGATACAGAGAAAACTATTGCAGCGATTTGCTGCTACATTATGACTTTAAGGACTAATTCCTTAAATGCTGAAATACCAGATTAGCTTTCCACTAGTGTGAAAAACCAGAATGTTTAGTGGACCATATTTTTGTTCTGAGTGTCATTAGTGTGCAATGCCTAAGAAACATCTAGGTGTCAATTCAAGAAAACTCATAAATAAAAGCATATGTTCCTGAGAGGTAACAAGCTGATTTCTTTTTGTCATTTGTGCATACAAACTTAATGACTTATTGTGCTTTGGTTTACAGAATTAGGTGCAAGTTGTGATTTTGTTTTTTTAAGCATATGGAATAAACACAGTTTTCCAAGATTTGTTTCTCTGTGAACTGGAAGGACTGAATATTCAGGCCTTGAGTCCCTGAGAACTGACAGATGTTTACGTGCCTAGTATTTTTATTCACTTCTGTTTATAGACATGCATATGTTTTCACTTAGCCATGTAAGCAGTTGTTCGGATATTGTAGGAGCTCTGCTTCAAAGTTACTGTTGAGATATGTCAATACTGTATTTCTTTAATGTTTTTTTCAGGCAATGAAGAAGGCATCCAGGAGGCAGCAGAATCTGATGGAGATGCAAGGTCAGAGAAACCAGGGCAGCTTGCTGTGGAGACTGAAGACTGGGATGGGCCAGGTAGGGAAAAACAACTGAAAGCCAAGAGAAATTTCTTAAACTAGATTCCAGTATTTGCTATTTTTATTATTTTAGTAAATAGTTATGCTTTGCATTGATTTTTAATGAACTATTTCTTTTATGATCCTTTGGACTCCAGAATATTGACAGGTAAGTACTAAGATGAATTTCTTGAGTGAAAAAATGGTTTGGGTTATACCATTTTGTAAATTGTTCAACATAAAATACCTACTTGATGTAAAGAAAGATGTTCTTGCTGCTTAGAATTTTAGGATCAAAATTTATCTTACTTCCATGGTTGAATTAAGGGAGAAGCTTTTCTGCTCTGTTTTCTGATGCCAGAAGACCAGCAAACACCTGGGTCTCTTCTCAAGCTTTGTGCCAACATTTAGCAGTGTACTGAGCTTACCAAATAGGTATGGTATCTACTGACACTTTCAAGGACTTTTTTTTACCTCTTTTAACCTGATAGAAATAATTTAGCACACGTGGCCATTGATTTCATGGGAAGAGAAACTCGGATTGCAGTTTTGATTAAGTGTTAGAACTTCACAAGAACCATGTCCTATCGGTACCACCTGGGGAGTCATTCTGCTGTGCCTTTTGCAACCAGACATGTCTATCTCACATTGACCTTTTTAGCCATCAGCGCGCTTGTAGCAAGCGTGGGTAGAGTCCTTCACAAATCTTCGTTCGCGAAGCCAAGCCATGATGATAATGAGAACTTCACATTAAGACAGTAATTCAAGGTAACATTTTCTACTATATAAGTGAAGGTGATGCAAGCATAACAATGCTAAGATATAAGATGTAATGGTAACATGGTAACTTTCAAGTATCTGTTCAATGTAAATATGTAAAAGCTCTGCTGTACCTTATAAATACCTAAGGCAAAGGGGTAAATTGAATTTCTCAATTAGGCAATTCTGCAGTTGAATTCAATGCGATGTTTTCATGCATATGGACTTGGAAATAGGCCTTAAAAATCCATTATATTGACCATAATCTAATAGTACTGTTAGAAAATGTGCATCTGAAGCCAAACATGCTCTAGCAATATGTCTTATGGAAATTTTCCCTATAAAGGATGAACACATCAGAAAATAGTTCCAGAAGCATTCCATCAATAATTTATAATGCAATAGTAATATTTCATTAGAAAAATACCTATATTTCCATCACATTTTCATCCTTGCTTGATTTTGCAAATTAATGTATGCTCTTCGTCAAGGGAAGAACAAAACTAATGGTAATATTCTGAAACCAGTAGCTGGAAAATACAATGCAAACAAAAAAGAAGACATAGTATATCTAATTAAATGCTTTTAATGATAATACAAAAAGAAGTTGATATTCTATATAAAGCAATATGGTGTTATATGAGAACAAGATTTACTATTATAATACACTTCTGTACATTTAAAATAATGCAAAATATGTATTTGGATCAAACAGAATGGCCTTTTCCAGCTTCATAGTAGATTTAAAGGCTATCAGTATTCTCCATATGACTTGTTTTTTAATTTTGTTATAAATAAACTCTATCTGAACTTTGTAATTTTTTTGTTGCATTTTTGGTTTTAGTGTATTTAAACATAGCTGAATATGCTTTTTGTGGACTGTTACTGCTTTTTATATGAGCTACCTTATACAGAAGTTTCTGAGGTCTTTTATGACACTATGGAGTCAAACGAGATTTTTTTATTTTGTTGTGAAAAAAAATCAGTTAAACAGTAGGATGTGTGCACATCTTGTAATATTTATTGATTGCTTTGACATGTGATAAAATGGAAATCAAAGCCGAATGTGGAGAAATTCCTCTTGACTTCCGAAAACTGGTGACCAAAACCAGTGGTTTTTTACAAGGGTATTTAGACATGTGAGAAAAGGAATGGAGACATACCACATCCCATACTCTCCATTATGCATGAAATTAGTTGGTTATTTATTGACATGGAAAAAGAAGTTATCAACAGAAGGTCATTTTCAACCATGCAGTACAAAGATAACGTCTTTCAGTTCTTTGAAAAGAAAAAAAGCAAAGCATGAAATATTTGGCTTATTTAGGAACATATTTTAGCACGGCACAAAAAGAACCATTGAAAATTTTGCTTCAACAAATTTACCAACTGGCAGTAGAGGCTTTACCTCAAAGAGCAGATGACGATACATTCTTTGTTATCTGAACTGTCTTCTGGTCTCCTTACCATCTCCACTGACTGTTCTGCATGATACAAGTTGCTGTCAACTGATAATGTGAACTGTGACAACTCAAGAATTTATATAAATAGTAGAGCTGTTTTGTTATTTTAATATTTTATGTCTTTTTTTAGCACTAAGGGAACATATTGTGATTTTCAGAGCCACTGCTTGTCAGGAACTGAAGTTCTTTGAGTTACTCATTAGCAATAACTTACACGCGGATGAGTCAAAGTTAAGCTTCTGGCATTAATTAGAGTTTTATTTTGTTTGAAAATTTGCATTGTTAAGTGTTCACATGCATTCCCAAGCCTTTGTAATTAGAGTATTTTTATGAAGAAGAATCTAAAGTTAAATGTGCTGTAGCTTCAAAGAGTTTCTACTGAAGGAATCTTTCAGCTTGCAGTCTTATGACCTTCACTGACCGTTGAGGAATTGCAGAGATAATGCCTACTCTGTGTAGTCACTTTGAGTGTTACCTGAATGTTTTTCAACTATCCTCAGTTTTCATTGTTCTTCTCCTCAATTTTTAAAAAGTCTTTTCATTGAAAAGACTACTCTGAAATAATGGAAACTGAGGTCAATAGGCTGTATACTAACACACAGTGAAGGACCTGATCCTTTTTCCAAAATAGCAAACAGCAGAAGTCTAAGGAATTTTAAGAGCAAAGCAAGACTGGACTTAAGTATGTTTTATGGAAAAAGACTTAGTTTCTAAACATGGAAGCAGAGATAATTTTACAGCCTTATGTATGCTGTTTGCCTTGGTACATGGAGATACATAGTTCTATAGCCTTTGTATTACTGCTGAGGTATCAGTGTGAGTGAAGCTGATGATCAGTGCTTTAACATGTAATGAACAGAAAGGAGGATCTCCTATATGTTTTCTATGCAGACCATCCATCACATTAGAGAATAGGATCATTCTGGTTTTTACTGGATATATGTTCCACGCTTTCATAGCAGAACATTCTTAAAATTTCTGAAAATTATAGATACTAGGCACCTCAACTAAAATATTGTTGAAGCCAGTATAAGGAAATTATGTGTTATATGCCGTCTTGAAAGAAAAAGAAAAATTTTTTAGAGATTTAGAAAAGAATGCATATTTATCATCCAGTAGTCATGCCTTTATTGGTGGATACAAATTCATCTTAAAAGACAGCAAATATGAACTGTAACAAAAGGAGAAAAAGTTTGAATTAAGATTATGAATTATAACTTGGAAGTATTTAAGAACAATTCTTTGGACTTTCCAGAAGCCATAATAAAAGTGAATATTGACTTTACCTAGAAGAGAATTTAAAAAAACTCCAGAAATATCCAAGTTTAAAATAAATAGGAAAACAGTAGGTGTAACCAGATGCTAGAACTGTAATACCAAGCTAAAAAAAAAATAAAGAAGAAAACAAACTAAAGTCCATCATTAGCTTCATTAATAACGGTAAGATGACAGTTTAAAATGTGGTACAAAAAAAAATTCAAAAATTGTAGAAAATCAGTATTGATCTATTACAAGTCTAGACTTTTAATAGTTATAAAGTAATTTTAATATTCCTAGTCTGCTTAAAACATATTTGTGCTGAAAAACTTTTTGACTGTAGGTGATGACTGTACTTCTGTACAGTCTGTAATTTAAGCAGTCTGATAGTTTGAATTTAACTTTTTTAGGAGCTAGATGACCCATTGCCCTAGTGATCAGTTACAGTTTTAAAAAAGTTTTGGTATTTCTCAAATAAGTTCAAAAAAGTTTTGGTATTTCTCAAATAAGTTCAAAATCATAAGTAAAGGTTGGTCTGGGTAGTGACAGACCATGTGACAGTGATCCCATTGGAAATAAGGGGATAAGTGATGTAAGATCCTTTTATTAGGAGACAACTAGTAAGAACGCCAACCTGTATAGGTTTGTGGAAAAAAATATATCTTGTAAACCCAGCATAATAATAATGTGAGCTGAAGTATATTTAGTTGTTTGCAATATATTTAAAATCCAAAGAAAGTGCTGAATATTGTGTAAGTATTGCTATTGACAAAACTGAATACCTAGACATGTTAGCGGTTGCTAAATTTAAGTTCCTGTATAATTAAAGTCATGTGCTTCATATAAATAAATGTTTTCATAGAATTGTTAAGGTTGGGAAAGACCTGTAAGATCATCAAGTCCAACCATTTTACTACAAAGAGCAGTGTGTCCAGAAGTCTTGAGGTTTAGTGAACCAGAGTCGAGCCCAAACCAGAGTCGAGCCCAAAAGGTAGAGCTGTGGCTAAACGGGTATGTTTGCGTTCTGAAATTACCTTGCTTATCTTGTCAGTCAGTTGTCTTGTTTGATGCTGAAACAGGGTTCTGTCTTCTGCAGTCACATGTTAAGAATGATGTTAAAATTTGGAACAGGTTTAGAGAGGAGCCACTAGAATGTTGAAAAAGTCTACATCCTTTTACTATTTATTTTATCGAAGACATATTAACGTTATATAAAAGGACAACCTGATTATGAACTCCTTTAAATTCAGAATGAAAATCTGATAACAGTGGACACCTCTTTCTAGCAAAGTATCAGAAGGTTAAATGGATGTTGAAGCACCACAAAGAATGGATTTTAGTGCTTAAAAAAGTCGTTATTGGAGCATTTTATAAAAAGTCATTTATCTGTCATTATTTACCTTCAGGATGAGATACTTTCCAAAAGAACATGATCCGTTTCTGTGGCAAACACTGGACTTTGAAAATGAGATAGATTCCACTGGAGCAGAGGTTAGACAGGCTGACCATGATAATTCCTTGTAACTCAAATGAAATTAATAAATGAATATACTATATATATTACTTTTATAAATATTGTACTGTTTGGGTGCATTTATAATGAATAAGTATTAAGAGTCCTCTATAATCAACTCCCAATTTTTATTTCTCCATTAACTGTATATTAAAGCTATATTAAGAATGATAACTTCTCTGTGTTCTTCTCAATTATGTGTCATTGTGCTGTAGTGATGAAATAAAACAATACAGTAGAAGACATCCTGTACCTATTCTGTAATATGTAAGGGAAAGTTCTTTCACTGTAGACACATGGGACATAATTTCTAGTTCTGACTAAGCCAAAAAGTTTTTCCAGATCCACTCCACCATCCTGTGTGCTCAGTTCTTTTGACTTTCTTCCCACAGTTCCAATAACCAGAGAGTGTTTCAGCCATCGCTGAAGCTGTATCTGGCTTTTAAGACAGAGAAATATTGTCTGTGTTAACGGTTGATGAACTGAGTATAGGGCATTTACAAAGGCATTTACACTCAGAAAAGTCTTGATCCTAAGGAAGAACTGGATCTCTCTCTTCTTAATTCACGTGTACTGTACTAGATTGTCTTTATTCCTTATGTGAGCTCTTAATATTATAGTCATAAAGGAGCACAGTTTTCTTACGGAATGGTGCTGATTTTGTGAGTTGGATAGCTTGAAAGTCAGTCTCAGAAGTTCTTTTGAATTGTATCTGAATTCCTCTTGGAAAGTGGGAAGATGTGATTTGTCCACATGTCCAAAAATGGGAAAAAAACCAACCCCCAAAAAACAAACAAAAAACCCCCATGCAGTAGAAAATAAGACCTAAAACTCTCTTTGTCAGTTCATGGTAATTTCTATGTGTTGTTTACATTGATCTCCACATAAAGGGAAAGTTTCCCATTTGTAAAATTCTGCCTCCAGTAAATCAATGGAACTTCTGCTATTGGTTATAGTAAAGCAGTATGAAGTTGCAGTTCATGTTCCGTCTCAGAGGACACATCATAACTCATATACATGTATCAGAGAACAGTTGAAAAAAGTAACAAGGGTAGATAAATATAGCACAGTATAGTTTCTTGAAATTACTATTACAGGTTGGTGTTTTTCTTAAAAATTTATCAGAAAGTTTAAGAAAAACAGTAAACAGGAAACTAAAGAGCACTTTAAAATAATGATACATTGAGCTATGCTATTATTAATGTTTAATAAAACATAGAAACAAGGTTTCATGTGAATTCTGGTGTATTGCTTTAGTGAGATGTAGATCAGAAAGGTTCTAGTACACATTGGGCATGCCAGGTTCACATTTTTACCTCCTATAAAAGGTAGTTTGAAAAGCTTTTCTGAATAGTTTCCCTGTAACCATTAATGAGAATCACTTCAAATATGTATTGATTTTTGGGTTTACTTTGCATTATTAGTAAAACAATAAACAGTTTGGGTTATAAAGCAAAACTGTATGGTATAGAATGAAATGATTGGTAGACCACTGCAAGATGGAAACAGACATTAATGATAGTCTTTTTTTTCCTTTTCCTTTTCTTTCCCCCCCCTTTCGTTTTTTTTTTTAAACCAGTCCTAAGAAGGACTTGGAGATTACTGTCCTGATTTTGTTTCTTTTTTGATTGGGGAAATGTGGTAGATATAAGATCTTGGAAATGCTATTTGATGTAAATTAACAAAAATCCATGAAACATAGTTAACCATAGATATAGTCTGACAGTAAGAAGAATATTGTGAAGAAGCAGAGGAAATCATAGAACGACTGTGTGTTACTCTGACAGTGAATCGGTATTATCTCTGCTATCAGATAATGCAGTTATCATTAATTTTCACATTTGCATTTCAATCTTTGGAAGGAAATGACTCTTGCCGGATGAAGATAAGAGCTCTGTACCACTATAATGAACCATCATTTTATCCTGATGCTTTGTATCCATATGAAAATGAGGCTGGGTGGTGTGGTATGTGAGGGGGGGGTGGGGGGGGTCATAGAAACATTATAACAAAGTGTCAAAAATCACTACAGACTTTTGGAGCCCTTAATGAAACAAGAGGCAGTCTAAATAAATCTTCTGTAGTGAAGTGGGTATTGGATTAAAAGCAGAGAGCTGGGCTCCCAGGCACCAGGGGTTGGAAGGGAACCTTTTAGAAGCAGGAGAGGATTTCTGTGGATCTTGATCTGTCCATTACCAGTTTGGAACTAGGAGGAGGCCATGTGGACACAGAATAACAAAAGTAAGAGCCTAAGAGTCATCAAGTTAACCCTGGCAGTCTAGGTCTTACTTTGACACTTGAATTCTATTAGAGGAGGTTTGGTAAATGCTAGTGGACCACTATGTTCATGGTTTGGCCCTGTATGAGCCTGAAGGGTGAGAATGTTAGAGCGACTGGATGAATTCACGTGGAAGTAGCATCCCACCCTTTGCTGTCATCTTCCCCATCTTCCCCATGACAAGTTTTGACTTTCGTAGGAAAGAGGTTGTTGCATGACCTACTGAGCATGTGGAATAGATGGGAGAATTTTCACTTATGGTCACCCCTGGCAAAATGAAATTATACCCATAAGCCAGAAATAGTGGTCACCAAAGCTTTAAGAGAAAATTGAGGTGTAAAACAGTTCCTCTAAAATCATGTGAACAGGCAGTAATAAATTTTGAAAAGTAAGAGATACTTCCTGTCATGATAGCTCTTGTTATGGTGACTTCTGTAGCATCTCTTTCATGATTCGAGGTGCAAATATGGTAGGATTCTGTAAACCTGTAGATATGTGTTGCCTCATCTGACTTGCAGCTTAAAATGTCAAAAAGCAGTGAGTCCATCAGTGAATACTGGAGCACTTGTCAAGCATTCAACTGTTTTGGCAGTTGGGATGCCATTTCCTTATCATTGTATCCCACAGTTAACATATACATGTGAATTTAAATTTAATTTCAAAATCAGTTGCTATAGAAATGAGCCTAGTTTAGAAGTAACATTTTCTCTTATATACATTTCACATGTGGAGAACTTTAATTTTATTTAAACAATTAGCCTTTTAGAATATTTTCAAATGCAAAACATTTTTATCCAAGTCAAAATGCTTCAAAAAAGTGAAACTATCTAGAACCTTCAAGTCTATTAGCTTTTCATCTGATGGTATTCATTTACTATTTCTGGTCCTTTATTTACTCATCAAATGTTTATGTGACGTAGTAAGGCTTTTAATTTTCAGTGTGTTTGGTGTAAATTGTTCTTTGGAAACCATCTTGATCTGCAAGTGGGCAGGTTTCTAGGCTAGTGTAGTGATTTAGGAGCAGTACTCCCTGTCTCCCCATGCTCACTCCCCTCTCCCCTCTGGTGGGCAATACAAAAGACAGAGATTACGGGTCAAGATAAAACCAATTTACTGGAAACAGCAATGAGATAAGAAAGTGAACAGTCATAGCAGCCATTGTAATAACAACAGTGTAAAAAAAGAGCATTTTTACAAGCAAAATGCTCATTGATGTGGTGTGACCCCGAGACAAAGAGCAAAATGGCCGGTGGACCCTTCATGCAGCACCTTTTCTTCCTGCCCGCAAGACAGGCCCCTCCTTCTCAGAAGTAAAAATCACTTCCTTCCACACCCCAGTGATGATATGGCTGGTATAGAATAACAACCTAGACTTGTCTATATGGCTCCAGGCTCTTTCCTGTCACAGATATTGCAAAAATTTAAGCCTGTTCTTGACCACGACCAGGACAACTAGCTAGACTTGATATTGATCTGGTATCTTCCTAAATTCTTTTGTACTTGTGTATGCCCAACATGAAGAACAACATTGGTCTGATTTGTAAAAGCCATTGACCTCAGAGTGATAGGTGATAGACATTAGAAATGTAATTCTATTTTGACTGGCATTTATGTTTCAAGCACAAAAGACTTCTTCACTGAAAAAAGTTGATAGCTGGGAAAGGCATGTGCAAGGGAAGAATGATCAGGTTCACTAGGTACTTCGCTTTGGACATGATACTCTATATAGTGGATATTATGTAAAGTACAAATCCCCGTAGGTCACAGTGAAGGACTCCTAGTCTGTGAAATTCTGCAGGGAATCAATGAACATCTGCATTACAATACATTGTTTCTTGTAGTTTCATGCACCGAGGGACCTGCAGAGGCTGGCAGAAAGCTTTGCACTTTTCAGCTGTCTCCACTGTAGTTTGGTCATAAAGGCAGTATAACACCCTGGTAATTGCAAAGGACTGGGAAACAATGTCTGGTTTTGGAAGCAGGTGGGGTGAGAATCAAAAGGGACGTGTAGTTGGTCCACAACTATTTTTTTCTTTGTTGTGTTTTTCCCATAAATTCAGCTAAGATTATTGCATGCAGAATCCAGCATAGCAACACCAGCTTGAACAACTGAAGAATGGATGTATTAGTATATTGGACTCTATGCACAACACAGTGTTATTTAATGTGCAAAGATGCAGTCCTGTGGTTGGATACAAACACCTAGTGAGAGATGCCAGTGACCTTATTTCTTAGATTGACAGGTTTCAATTTGTTTCAGTGATGAATCCTGTGTTCAGCGTATCATCAAAGAAAATATTTTGATTTTCAAAGTACATTTTCATCCTCACCCTTCAAAAATGTTTTATTTACTCTCTCTTAAAGCATCATAACATAAAATTTGGAATAATAGAAATAAAACAACAAAAAAATTGTCACCAAGAAGCATTGTATCTCCTTTCAAAATAACTAGCTTTTGCTAATAAAATTAATGCAACACGCGATACTAGTATTTACACAACTCAGAAGGGTTCAGAGTCAGAAAAAGAAACAGGACATGGTGGTCATGGAACTGCAGTAGAGTCTTAAGGGCAAAAGTCCTCTCTCACTTTTGACCTTGACTTTCTCAGTATCTGCGTTTAGCTCAGTGAGACCAGCTTAGCACATATTTGGGTTTAGGTTTAATGGCCACATTTCATTTTTCAGGGTGCTTTACCGTTGCATGCTTGAAAGTAGCATATGAATAGAATAGAGTTCTTACTTTCTATCCTTGATTTAGGCTTCAGACAAGGGTATGTGTAAATGATCTTTGTAAAGTGCAATAATTGGTCATCATACAGAAATGCTACAAGAAACTCTTTCATGCAGTCACTCAGCACATGTTCACCAACATGGCAAAAGTAAGCATGGTTGTCTTAGTAGTGTCAGACCTCATTTTTATCTGATTACAAAATGTGTAGTTCTTTAAACGTGTTCTAATGGAGTCTGTAAGAAACCCCAAAATGAAATATTCAGAATTATGAGCCAGGGTTAAAACTAGCAAGACATTTGGGTAGGCAGAAGTAATAATGATTAAAGCCTGTGTTTGGAAAGCTGTAACTGTACAATGACTACTTTTCTCAGTTTTTCCTGTAGTCAGTTGATTACCTTAGACCTGCAAAAATAGCTGTATAGGGGACATTTTGTTCCCACCTCCTTTTCCCCCAATAAAGATTTCAGAGCTTTCCAAATGTGCACTTTAATAATCAGGTTTGATTCCAAAAACTATTTTTAATCTACAGCATATTAAATCATATTCATGGGCAAGATGCTTGCATATGCCTGTTTTGCCAGTGTGGGGGGCAGGCAGTCCAAGTGTATACATTGCATCTTTTATGATACATTACAGAAAAAATGAATCGAATTGTCCCATCATACGTTACTCCTTCTCTTTTCTCCCCTTTGTCTTCCTCAGGACTGTTAAGCAATGTATTCAAGCTGGAAACCTTGACAAGCCATATTTGACTTCCCAATATTTTAATGGGTTAAAGATAGAAAAACTTTACAGTACTTTACATAATTTTGTCTTAAGTGAGTATTGCAGGATTACATATGGGTTTATTGTTTGTTATAAAACAATACTGTCTGATGTATTTCAAAGATTGGGGATAAAGCTTTAAAAACCATTTTACTTGGAGAAAATACTTAAGGTGGTCTCGTTTGGGTCTATGCTGGTCTGATTTCATGGCAATATAGTTGCGTTGATTTTCAAGATGCTTCATCAGCATAAAACCACAACGACGGATTATTGTGGATAATGTAGAAAGCTAATACAGTGCATATACTAGGGACATAGTGTTCCAGAGTGTTGCGTGTATTCATTTTGGGCTGGGTGGTTCTTAAAGGAGACTGAATTACAATTCAAATTACATCATTGCATGAAAAAAGCCCTTCATTAAGTTTTCTGAAGTTTGATACTTACAGCGTAGTGCCAAAACTACTAATCAGTTCATAAATCTTTGGCTTGCATACATAAATAAATAGTGGTTCTCATAAAACAAATTCAACTATCTGGACAGCATTCATGATAAGCATCCACTGAGATTTTTCTCAAAACAACTATAGTCAAGTTTTCAAGGTTTGTGTAATGCAACATTGTAAATGCTTCATATTCTTTGTTACTGTCTGATAAAGTATGTAAAATTTTAAATTTTATTTACTTAATACTTTTAATATTGTGATTTCTGTTTTATCATTTTTATTGACTTTTTGTCAGGAAAAAAAAACAAAGCTTTTTTCCCCCAATTACATAACTGCTTAGCATTTGATATTGACTGTTTTTCTAAGTTATGTATTGGATATCAACTTTTCACGGAAATCTTCTGTAAGAGGTGCTCTCTAAATATGTGACTATTTCTAGCAGTCAAAAAGGAAAAAAAATTTACAACAAAACAACAGATATTTTGGTGTATTGCATTCTGATAAGAGCTATCATTTAGTTTAATTACTATATCTGAAACACTTTAGCCATCAAATTTTCAGCATCTTCCAAGGAAATTATTTTCTCTCGTCTATCTATTTTAATAGTTAGAACTTAATCAATTTTTTTTCTGTATTGTCACACCACAATACGTGAATCATCTGGAATCAAAGTGTGTGATAAGGTAGTTGACAGGGATGTAGGACCTGTGTGTGCCAGAGGACATCTTCAGGGGACACTGAAGAAGTGTCCTTGCATATTGCTGTGGTACCTTTAAATATGCGCTGCAAAGCAATGGGCAGCCAGGAGCATTGGGGTCTGTTCTACATGATGCACGAAGTAAGCTTCAGGTTTCTTTTATACTTTTCTGTAGGAATGCATCTTATTACAGGAAAATCAATCTTGAATTCTTCTTTTTGTCAATATATTCTGCAATGTCATATGCATATTGACAAGCATGATGTAATAGATTAGTTGCTCAACTGATTCATTTGTCTCACATTGTTCGGTGTTCTAAATACTGGGAAGCTCAGTCAAGAAATTAAATACTCTAATAGTACTAAGAAACTGTGATCCTCCCTGCTAAAGAGCCTCTCGCCATCTGCTTGCTTTTCTTTTTCCCTCATAAAAGAGACAAAAAATGGCTTGAATTTGTTAGAAAGCACATCACATTAGTTTCACCATTTCTCAGCTTCTGGGATCATTGCCCTGTAAAAATGCTATGTGTGTTTCCCAAAGCTTGGACATACCATGATGCTTATCTAAAGAGAAAAATGATATATTTTTAAAAGAAAAATGCTGACCTAGTTAGTGAGGCTGAAACCATTCATTAATTAGAAGTCATAATTGCAATTACATGGTAAAATTAATTTATCACGAAAATAATCCTATCAGTTTTCCTTTTTGGAAAAATGGAACCAAATGATTTTAGCAGCCCATATTGCTTAAGGGTGATATTACAGTGATATTGGGTTAGAGTGAATAAAGTAATCAAGTTCTATTTTCAAGATCTGAAATTCTGAGACTGTGTCATAGATAGTTTATATATTATATGAGATTCACTTGAGTTGTAATTTTGTAATTACCTATAATATATAGAGCATATATGCACAGATAAATCCATAAAAGGAAAATAGTGTGCTGAAATTTAAAGAGTGAATTTAAGATAACACAGCACATAATATATAGAAAAATTCGTGTAATGTGGCAAGTATGCTACTAAGAATGCCTTTTCTACTCTCAGGCTATTTAGACTACCTTGATATTCAAATCTTAATGTACATTAAATGGAATTTAAGGAGGTCCACCTTGCTGGACCTCCGGCAGACTTAGCAAGTAGTGATCCTTGGGGATACCACTTTATGTATATATTTGCAAAGATGTTATAGCCATGAAATACAGTCCTTTGATGACATCATAACTGTGAAATATGACTTTATTTTGCTCACCAGCACTCAGAGCTTTGCTTTATCTGTATTAAGCAGTCTGTATGCATAAATAAAGAATACCAAATACTGAAGCTGACTGCTGTAACCTAACATGGCCATCTTCAGTTGTACTCGTCACTCTCTGTGATGCCCTAAGGATGTCAGGGGACTATTTGTAGAGTAACTTACTGTCAAATGTCACTAAGTTTAACATAGTCTTCTGTCCAGAAATGTGGTAATAAGTGTTGTATATACTGTTAGACAGCTATGTGTTCAAATTCAGCAATTTTTTATGCTTATTTAAATTTTAACAGTGGGCAGAAATTTATTATTTTATGTCAAGCTAGTCAAACTTGGTCTTTAAATTTAAGGATCTCAAAATACATCATTAAGATTTCTTGTCCTGTTGAAGTAAATAGAAAAGTACACATTGATGCCAATGGAGTCAATACCTCGTCTGTTAATGGATAGTTAATGTATGAATAGGTATATAATTTACACAATACTCACAAATGCACTTACTTTTTAGGAGAAAGACTGTTAGCCACAGTCACCACGAGTGTTCATCTGCCTGCACTTTGTTATTAACGGGAGATAAGAACAAGTACCCTTTTAAGTATTTGAAAATATCTTAGGTCTCCAAGAAAAAGACTTCATAGAACAGTGGAAGAAATCCATGCATAAATCTATCTGTCCAGACTAACCTGGCAATTGAAGATAGAACCAGTAAGTCCTTTTTTTTTACCTCTCCAGATAGGAAGGAAAAAAAAACAATCTACTTTTAGAAGAATTCTTTTGGTCCTCTAGGCTACCATCTTGCAAAGTATTTACAAACTTTTAATTTAATGCGTGTGAGCATGCCACTAAATAAAGAACTACCTGCATGCATCAAGTTACGCACATATGTATTTGTAGGACTGTGGCCTTAGGTCAGAAGCTCTTCCAAAAAGGAGCTGCCTTTATCACTGAGTACGTTCTACCTACTCAGCAAACTGCTAGCTTGCATAAATTAAAAGGGATGCAAATCAAAGCAATGCTAAAGGCTCCTTTTCACTCCTCTGGAAATGTAAAAGGGCCTTAAAGGTGGACTAAATTACTTCAGTAAGACCCAGAATTCTGAATACAATTAATGACTTGAAATTGTAGCTTCTTCAGTTTTACTTAATTACAGAACACTGTTTCATGGATTTGCTTGATGTTGTAACTTCCTATTTTGAAACATTTTTTAATAAAATACTTAATATAGGATGTTTTGACTCATAGATGCTTCTTAAAATGATTTTTTTTTTCTTTTGAGCAATAGGAGGCTGCTCAAAATCTTGAGGCTGCTGTTCATTTCATGGCAACTTCATTGTCAGTGATGGGATATAATATGTTAATTTTTCTAACTGATAAGTCACTTGGATTCTGCAATTCTTTTTTTTTTTTAGTTTTAAAAATCCCATCATATTTTATGGCTCTCATTACATCTGTGGATACAGTCTTGTGGTGGGATAATGCACAAGAGTCTTGATCTTGTTTTATTTTCAAGTGGTATGATTTACTATAATTATATATAGTAATATACCCCTACAAATAACTGAGAGAAGAAGATGCTTAAATGTTGCTCAAGGATAGAAAAGGATTGCGATACATCATGTCCAAAATGTTCCTAAGGACAAATCTTTTCTTAAAGGGAACTAGTTAATATTTTCTTTGCTTTTTACAGTTTGGGTTTTTTTTATAAAAAGTAGCATAAATTTGACTAAAAGACTATCCTGAAATACTCTTTGTGAAGCATCAGTGGCTCTTAGTTTCTCCTTTTGAAAATCAGTTGAATCTACTGCCCATTTTTTAATTACTAGCTGATTCCAAGAAGTATTTTAGAATTATGACTGTTGCTCCAAGATTTTCTCCAGCATCAGCTGATAAGCTAAATCTTATCTTCGCGGTTAAGGGGAATAAAAGAAAATACATCCTTTTAAAGCTCTTATTTTCTCCATATGAGTTTCTTAATTGTGGAGCATTCTATTTGTATTTTTCATCGACTTTTTTCTTCAATTTTTCTTTTATACAGATGCTTCCCACTCTTCACCTTTTGTCTTCCTTATGCAATATTTGTAGTAGTGAAACCAGTCCATATGTACTGGTTTTTATTTACCTTATAAGCATGCACTGTGAGAAAGAGAGCATGAAATTATTTGCTTTATATGAACTCCGTAGTACCTAAGCTTATATGTGCTTCACTCTTGTTATAGTGGCCTAGTGGTAGTTCCCTGTTGTATTTGTCATCTCCACCTCCCTGCCTGCACTTGTGTTTCCCTTCCTTAATCCACCCAGATGGTCACAGCACAGTAGCTATCAAGGTGACAGTCCAATAGTGCTTAGTGGAGCAAAAGTCTCTATATTTTGGTTGCTTAAAAACGATTCACAAAAAACGTGTGCAGCAAGAAGGCAGTTTCCCCAATGTACTCGCACACATGCTGAAGAAATGTCATTTTCTTTGTCATTTTTTTCCTTAATAAATAAGAAAGCATTTTGTTTTTTCTTTTCCCTTTTGATCATTCATAATTTCTGATCATCTCCTTTTATATTCTTGCCCTGATTTTGTTCATGCTCTTCACTTTCACTCTGCTCTCTATTCATTCTCTTTTTGTCATTTATTTCCTTTGATTCTCTTAAAGTCCTTTTTCCATGTGGTGTGTGTCTTTCATGCATTATAATTATAAAATATTTGTTTTCTTTTCAAGCACTCCAGATTTATTTACCTGGCTTTCTAAGTTTGGATACAGTGTTTCCTACATCATTTGTCAAGGAGGGTATAGACAGAAAGGAGCACACTATTACTGCTCTTAACTTTGCTGTATTTTCAAGGAGTATCAGGTGGTGTTCATTTGATTATTTTTTTCCCCAGCTATGTATATAGCACATGCATAGGTATCATCAATTCAATGAAAACGCCACAGAGAAAATGAATTTTATGAAATTGGGAGGAAGTTTGCAGCAAACAGTGGATTATATTGGTGTTATATAGCTATCTCATCAAAAGGTAGCAAATGCACAAGACCTTTTGCGCTTTTCAATTTGAAAGAAAATGATTTCATTAGAAAAAAAAGAACCATCACTCTGGATGTTGGAGAATGCCAGAGCCTGATGAAACCAGCTGAAGAGACAAACTGAGTGTACGGATGCAGATTAGCCTTCAGAAGATGAGGGTGTAAAAGGGATTTAATGGTAGGATGGATTATAGAAATCCTTGTAACAATGTTAAATAATTATAGTTCCAGCCGAGATCAAAGCAGTGCTGATTGAACCCCCTCAAGCTGTTAACACGGAGTATCTTGAAGAAAAAAAAAAAAAAAGGAAAAAAACCCTCTGAGATTGGTCAGCCTGCGCTGAGAGTGTCCTCTGATCTGGGGAAGTTCTGGCTGTATTGAAGGTACAACTTGTGGGGGAGGGAAAAATAGAGCGAAGGATTTATCAGTCTGAGTAGCCTATTTAGGTGAGGGGGTTGGGTTTCTTTAAGGGAGGAGGAAGGGGTTATTACAATCAGTGTTACTGGAGTTCACACACTTACTGAATTTGCAGTAAACTTGTACACAGTTGGCTTCTTTCCATATTGGAAAAAGGATTAAATTTCTTTAGCAGAATTCTGATCTGTAACAAAAAATTATTAAACTCTTTTTTTTTTTTTATTCTCCCCCCCACACCTCCCCCCTTTTAGACTATGGTTCCTATTTACATACCTGCCCAGCAACAACTATTAGTAGTGATAACTGGAAGAACGCCTTTGTAGTAGCGATCTTTAGCTGCAGGCAGGGAGTACAGTTGCTATGCCCATTCAGTAGCATTAAACATTTTATTCTCATTGCCTTGCCTTCTTGGCATTCATGCCTGAAGGATTATGCTTATGCCTCTATTAATGAAAAAAGAGAAGTCAAATACTTACGGTTTGGTGGCGTAATAACATGGCATAGCCAAAGCTTTTCCTTTTATACAGGTGTCTGTAAAGTGCATCACATCTAGTTTGTTGCAAAAGAAATTGTGTAACTTTAATGATGTTGAGGTATATTTCCAGTGTATCCGGCTTGTTCAGTTCTGAGTGGAAAGCTATAGGGTACAATAACTGAGTAGTTAAAAACAAGGAGGGAAATGATACCTTATGGCCTGAGACTAAACTACAGAATCATAGAATGGTTTGAGTTGGAAGGGATTTTAAAAATCATGTAGTTCCAACTCTCCTCCTTACATTCCACTAGATCAGGTTGCTCAGAGTTACATCCAACCTGGCCTTGAACACTTCCAGGGATGGAGCATCCACAAGTAGGGTCTGTCTGAAGGAATGATTTCATTTGTTCCCTGGCTTTGTGATGGGACTGCAGCTGTGTGAGAATGACCATCACTGAAGTGTAAAGTGTAAACAGCTGTTTGACATCTCCTCTCTGGCATAGCACATAGGGAAAAAGGTGCTTCAATAAGACATCATCAGCTGTATGACAGGAAGACTGCCATCACATAGATTTTGCCAATGAGCGTCCTGCAACTGATCTTAGACTTGCAGCTTTAGAAAGGTTAAATGATGTTTTTTAAGAAGAAGGACTGAAAAATTTTAGGTTCCTGGAGATGCCTAGTTCTTTGAATACATGCGTGTGGCTGTATTTTGGAACAAATATGAGTACTTCGTTTCTTGAGTACTCCCAGTCTACTAAATGCTGATCAGAGAGTGTATTAATGAACTGTTCTATATTTCAGAGAATAATTATGCATGTCGAAACCCCAAACCTGTTCTCAAATCCTTGGGTAACAAGCAGTAGTAATAATTTCCAAATGTTATAGTAAAATCTTGTATCAAATACTATTGCTCTTAAACCTCAAAGATAGCTGCAGTTTTGGTTTATGAGCAGTTGTATGTGACCTGTCTATGGACTTCTGTTAACCTGGTAACTTAGATAAGCTGCTTCTTACTTGCTTAAATTCTGAGTAGTCCTTTTGTTGAGGAAGTCTTAAATAAATCTGTGTACCTCAGGTCAGGGATTAAGACTTTTTAATGACACCATCCCCAAGGAATTTTATGGCTGTTTTCTTTGAAAGTGTGACAGTCTTTGCAAACATCTTGAAGTATCCATAGATGTCCAAGTTAGAGGTTCAGGTTCTGTGTCTATTGTCCTGGCCAAGTAGTATGGAAAACATGGAAGAAACTCTGATGAACCACTGGAGCATTGTCTCACCATGTGGCGTTTAATTGTGTAGAAAATATTGTGGCTAACCTGAGCTTTCCTGTTGAAGATGTAATCTAAGATGAGATAGAAATGATTTTGCAGTAATTACTGAGAGATCTTGGCTAAGATCTGCAAAGTTGTTTAGGTATCTAACTCTATTCGATATATAGTGGTTTGTAAAGTTAAACATGTCTGCGGGAGCAGGGTGTAGTATTTAATCAAACTGGTAGTTACGCTGCTGGATAGAAACAGATAATGCCATTAAGTGAGCTTTAAGGAGGTGGTATGCTAGTTCAAAACTACCTGGCATCAATTAAACAAGGGTTTTAAAGGCAATAGTGGTAAATGTGAGCGTACCTGGAATTGTGGAGTCTTGAAGTCTTGGCCAGGGATCTCACAATTCTGTTTTATAAAGAGGCAATTTGAAGGAAAGAGTTGATGCAGTTTGGACATATAGATATGCTATTTTAGTGGTATAATTTTGGGTATAGTGAAAACTGGTATGATAAATGCTTTGGAGAAGAAATCACCATGCCAGCCTGTGCTAACAACAGTTGAACTGTCAGCACGAGCTTTTTATACTGGAAATAGGAAAGAATAGTTACTTTTAGAGACCGAAAATAACAAGTTTTGTGAATCGACAGAAAAATGAATTACAATTACGTATGTAGTGTGGTTTAATTTTGAGACTGATTATGTGGAGTGCTAGTAGGAAAAGGGAGAAGGAAGAGCTTCTGAAACAGTGCTTTTAAGGACAATAGTTAAAGGCAGGAGGGGAAGATAAAGGAAGCCATTAGGAGTGTTTCTTAACTTGAGGGAGAATTTCGTAGTTTCTCTTTAGAGAATGTGCAGAATCCTTTTTTTAATTTCTTTTCTTCCCCCATCCCCACTGTCTAGGGTTCTGCTGCTGCTATCAAAAAAGAATAATAAAAAATGTGAATCAACAAGAAGCCTCGAGTTATTCCATCATCAGTTTCTTGTGCATGACATAGTCGTTCTGTATGATTCTTTTTTCTTGTATCAGATTAAATAATAAATAAGTATCAAAGAATTAAAAAAAAATTTCCTTTCCTCTCCCCCCATCAGCCTTCCCTGTTGCTTTCTAACCCTTCCTGAAATTGTGGAGGAAGAGTTAATAATGGAACTAGCTCTAGTGCATGTTACTTACCTATTCTCACTTCTTCTTCACACTTTAAAACCCTTCACAGGGGATTTTAGAATGGGAAAATGCTAAATCAGCTCTTTCCCTGTCCTTGGCTTCTGAGCTTTTTTTTTTGTCATTGTGCTATGGAAAAAAGGATCAGACTCCAAACCTTTAAGCAGTAGCTGCATTTGGAAATAATCTAAAGTAAAGAGATGTCTTTGTGCAATAAGGAACATCATTCTTCCCCTTTGTGTTCTGAAATGACAGATTATTGCCCCTTGACAGTAAATTTGAAATCAGATAACCGAGACTCACGGGATGATTTTTATCTCCAGAGTCCATGTAAATTTGTCGCATGCTCTGTGTTGTGCTTCGTGCTTGTAATAGTACGGCACAGCTCAGGGTTTTATCCAGCCGTATGTGAATGACTTGAAGATCTGGCATTTTATGTTACCAGAGGGAAAAAGAGCCTAATTAGACTTAAAAATTTCCTAGTTATTTCTAATTGATATTATTATTTGGAACAGAAATTGTTCTCCTTTTCAACATAACTTTCTACATTTTTATTTAGATTTTGCGTACAATATGAAGGGTTCTAGATGTAAGTTAAAATACATATGATGAAGAGGGCAAGCTTCCCCTTCCTGAATGTTCTCCCTCTCCAGCCAGGTTTGTACTTCAAGTTATGAATACAGTGTAAATACTCTGGAAAAGAAGCTGTTGGCGTTGATAGCCATTTTGTCATTTTTTTCTCTTTATTCATCTTTTATTAAGGCATGTTATGGAGAGGAAAGAAACGTTTTTAGGCCTTGGCTAAATAAATGTATTGGAGATAGTTATGGCTGGTGTGTCTCATCCATTGAACTGAGAGATAGTAATACTTTTTGCATTTGATACATTTGCAGTGCAAAGTTTATCACACACATTAAAAAAAGCAGTAAGGAAAGCAGTTGCTTATAAATTCCAGCTTTCTGGATGTTTTAGTTTGTTTCTGAAATTTTGCTAGGAAGAAATTTATTTTACAAAGAATTAATTTCCTTTTGAATTGATACTATATAACTTCTGAAATCTTTATTTGAATCTCTTGCATTGTGCAGTGTCCTACACTATTTGATGCTTTATATGCGACTATAAACTAGCAAATCTCTCATTCAGATTTAAAAATTTCCAGCTGTATTATAAATTATAGTCAAAATTGCACAAAACTGATTAGAGTACAAGCCAAAATGTACTTCCCAATCTCAAAAACATGATTTAAAGCTATTATTTGAAGATGGAGTTTCAGTCAGTGGCCCTCTTTTGAAGACTTTTTTTTTTAAACTAATATTTGTTTATATTTCTGAGGCAGGCACCAATTTCTCACCTTTCTGAGAACAAATACTAGAATTTGTTTCCACAGATTCCCCTGAATAGTTTACTGAGTGCTAATTGTAATAATTTCAGATGTTCAGGTGTTAAAACTGGTCACATGCACATGTGGATGTTTGCGCTTTGAAAGAACAGAGAATGCATCAATTTTTAATGTTTTCCGTAGGTACCATAAGGGGGAAAACTGAAAGACGTAACCTCATGTGATTTTTTTATACCTGTTTGTAGTAACATGTACTACAAATACTCTAAATATCTATCTTGTGTATATATCATCAGATATATTCAAAAGCAACCACTCGATCTTTCTATCATATCATATAAAACATTCTTTTTAGGTCACCTGTTAGCTTTATGAATTCTCAGAACTAGGACAGATGCTCAGACAAGAACAAACGAACAAAGGCACATCTGAAGACTTAGTCCTCAAGCCTGATGTGTAGTTTTCAGAGGCTGTAGTGTGGTTTATTGACAACCATGAAATCCTACTGTACTTAGCACAGATATAGTTCATTTCATCTTCATAATGGTGTACTTCATTAATAATCAATGTATATAGACTCAGTTTTAATACAGAAACAAATCATCAAGTCTCCTTTTTTTTTTCTGTACTAAGTTCTCATGTTTGAAAAGCATAGTGTAGAGAATGGCTATTCTTTATTTCCTGTAATTATGAATTTAATTGCTAAGTCATGCCTAGCTGTATCTCTTCAGTGAGGTACCCCTGTGAATCACACCTCCCTCCCCACCCCAGTCTTCATCTTGAATTTAATGAGGCTTTTAAGTGAAGTTATATGGTCTTCTGAAATTTTAGATTATAATTGAACTTGTCTAACTCGGGTAATAGTATGGCTTGCCCTGCAGTATGGCTGCAAGGTATCTTCACTCAAATAACTAGTCCTCAAATACTTGTCCAGACATGGAGTAGGGGAAGAATTTATGGGTGTTCATTTTTGACCATACACAAAGCAACAGGACATCTCACTGCCACCTGCAGACAAGAGTCATGGTGCCATTGGCTCAACAGGGAGTTTAGGTCCTGACTTAGGATTTCAGTTGCACTTAAATAATACGTATTTCTAAAGCTGGGATAACTTGGACATAGATAACTAAAGGTGGTAGTTCAGAAAAATCCTAGAGGTGTTCCTCTTCTCCCAGCAGACTCTTCACTGTAGCCCTCTTTGTAAGTGAAAGAGAAAGATTAATGGGGAAAAGAGTTGTGTAGGTTCTTCAGGAAGAAGGCATCATCCTATTATTGCCACTAGAAATAGCATCTTCCAAGCACTGAAAAGTGGATTTGGAGATTGGGGTGCTATGTAAAACAGCAAATGCTCCTGAGGTCCTGGAACAAAGTCTGAGAGGCAACTGAAACAACTTCGTGGCCTGCTGAAGCTGGTGAACGAGAAGGCTCTTTATGGCGGATGTCTCTTGGCCTTTCTTGTTCTTTTGAATTTAATTTGCCACTGCTGCATCTTGCTAAAGAAGCAACAGAGTGGAATGTGGTGGAGTGGGATTTACAGAGAATAAAGTGTATAAATTGAATGGGGGTGGTTGAGGTATAACAGGAAGGATTTGACCCTGCTGGCACACACAGTATTCAGACCTGTGTGAAATAATTAGTATGCAGTCTGGGTGGCATTATGTTTTCTGTGTTTCTACTTTGGATGCATCTTATAAATCATTACTAGACCACCTCAGCAGATGTAGCTACCTAGTTTTTCATTTTACCTTGCTCTGTGGCTTGCTTTGGCTCAGGAGAGACCAACTGGGAGCTGACAGTGCTGTGGGAATACACTTTTATTTTCATGATTCAGAGATCTGCAGCAACTCAGTCAAAAATAAAAGAATTCTTATATAAGCAAATAAAATGTGAATTGAATACAAGCTTCCTGATTTATCTAAAAGCATTCGCTAAAAGTACTTCATTTCTTTTACTGCTGCAATAAAATAATTTTACAGTTAGTAGCATATAACTTACAGGAGTGACAAATTTGGTACTTAAAAAATATTTAGGTTAAAAAAACCTGTCACTTCTAGTAAGTCATTTTTAGAGTGTAATCACTTTAATTCTCCTCTCTAATTTTATCACCAGGAGACAAGCTCTGAGCCCCCTAACCTCCTGTAAAAATCTTTGCGCTGCTGCTTGTGGCTCCCAGTCAGAGTGACAGAATGGGGATCAAGGCTGGCATGGCTGATCTAGAAATGAGGGAAACATGTCTTAGTATCTAGCTACCTAAGTGGTAGATAAACATCGTTAATGGCAGGTCAGTTGAAGTCTAAGTTTAACACAAAACCGTAACTTGTCAGAAAATACAGCATGAAACTTATGACATGTTCTACTTGGACTGGAAAAACAGTAAGCATGTGGTGTCACTAATATTGCAGTGGCATAGCTATTGATTTAAAGACTTGTTTACAGCCCTACAGAAGACGGGCTATTCGAGCTATAGTGAGGGTATCTTTTCTCTTAGAGTGGTCTAATGTGGTTACAGCACACCAATGCACGGTTTCCATTTCAGTGTTATGGATTACTGTCACTGAGGCAATAGCAGCCTGTGAAGAGGGGAGGACAGAGTCTTAGTTCCAGCATCACTGGAGTCCCAGACCAACATGTCCTCCTTCTCTTTTTGATTTTCTTCCTGAAAATCCCTGCCATGATTTTCAGGCATTAAGAAGCTACCAAAACTGAGAAGCTTATTTGTCCACAAATATGTTTCTGTGGGTTTGATACATTTCTGGGGTTAATCATCTGATATTTTACTGGAAACTTCATAAGAAAACTCACCATATGCTGGGAAAAATATGTAGGAAGTAAAAAGAACAGAATAAGTTGAGACAATTTTATATTGGATAGAATCATACGATAGTTGGGATTGGAAGGGACCTCAAAGATCATCTAGTTCCAACCCCCTTGCAATAGGCAAGGACACCTTCCACTAGACAAGGCTGCTCAAAAACCCATCCAGCCTGGCTTTGAGTACTTCTAAGGATGGGACATACACAGCTTCTCTGGGCAACCTGTTCGTGTGCCACACCACCCTCACAGTACAAAATGACTCTTGGTTCATATCTCAAGAAAATTAGTTTTTCTGTTTTTTTAAACACCCTTTTCTCCCATCTTCCATTTTATTAGTGTTGGGTTTTGCAGTCCTGAGACTAGTTAGGAAGGGAAGGAGCTGCATTCATGCCTGTATTTCCAGAATTAATTCTCTTTTGAATTGACTGATTCCTCATTCAAAATTATGCTGAATTCTGGAGGAGTGCACAGAAATCCACATCTTTCTGTCCTTAGATGATGACCATAGCAAAGGGATCATCTACATCCTGAGTTTTTGCCTAAAAAATCTTTTTGGAGGCAAAAGAAATGGGTTGGAGTTTTCTGAGGGTGAAACAAAATGGGACCCCTGTGTCCTGGTTCCTAGATCAGAGTTTTTATGAAATTGTGGTCACTATCAGAAGTTTCCTTGTGAAAGCAAATGTGCCAGCTGTGGTCTGTGCTGTACTCTGCACTGTTCAGGTATGTTTGATTTGCTCTGAGGGTGGAGGATCTCTTTCTTTGTCTCTTCATTTTTATAGATTTAGAGAGATATTAACCTACCACCCCAGAATGCAACTGTATTTGAGTTTAGACATCTGTGGAATCAGAATAAAGAGACTTCTAGATATATGTAATGATAAGCAGCTGCTGAAGTGAGATTTTCTACATCCTTTTCTTCAGTGTTGTTACCTATATTCCACTGAACTTCAATTAAGAACTAAATTATTAAGTCTTGACCCTGTCTTCAGTTCTGATTTGTATTTAAAATATGTTTCACATATCGGAAAGAGAATGCATGAATAACAGACAAGAGTTATGAATAAGAACAAAGCTGGGCTTTTTATTTAGATTACTATGCAAAATATTTTCCTTTCACTGGTAATGTTTTGTAAGTGTAATCGGACTTTTCCATCCAGAAGAGCCTCGATTCAGAAGGACATTAAGTATTAATGTATCAATTATTATTTTATAGGTATTAATTAATAACTATGAATACTACTACCATTTAGAATCATACAATCATTAAAATTATAAAGTACTTCCAGAGGTGATCTAGTCTAACTCCAGCTCAAAGCTGGGCTCACTTAAGTCAGGTTTCTCAGGGCCTTACCTGGTCACGGTTTAAAGATCACCAAGAATGGAGAATCTGCAGACTTTCTCAGCAGTGATTTCCGTGCTTAGCTGTTCTAATGTTTGTCTACCTTATGTTATGGAAATCATTAACATTTTTCCTTGTTACAACTTGTGTTTGTTTCTTCTTGTCTTCTCCCTGAGCAATAGGAGAGCAGCTTTGTGTTGTTTTTTAAGCCATCCCGTCACATGTTTGCCTACAGCAGATAAAGCTCCTTAGCCTTCCTGTCCTAACATCGATCTTCCCAGCTCTTTCAGGTGCCCCTTGCTGCAGTTCCCTGGCAGTCTTGTGGTCCTCCACCAGACTCATCCCAGTATGTGTGCATATGTCCTGCTCGACAGACTCACTCAGAGCCCAGGGTGCAACAAGCCTTCGTTGTTGCAAGAGCACACTGAGGATAAAGTCCAAACTGTCCACTCGCAGATTCTTTTTAGCAAAACTATTTTCCACTCCCAGCTGTGCCCAGTGCCCAGCCTGCAATGTTGCCTGGGGCCAACGTGTCCCAGCTACAGGATTCAGCATTTGCCTCGGCTGAACTTCATTTGGTTTCTATCAGCCCATTTCTCCAGGTTGTTTTGTCTCCGAGTAGTAGCTGTGCTCTCCAGTGGTTCTCAGCTGCTCCCATCAATTTGATATTTTTTGCAAACCTCAAGGGCATTCTTTCTTAATATCCAGACCACTATTAATAATGTTAAAAAGCATTGGCCCTAGAATTGCCTCTAGAGAGATGACACTACTAACTGGACTTCATACTGCTGTACACACTACTTTGATTCAGTGGTTCAGCTGTTTTTTCACTCACTGCTATCCCCTCTCACCTGCAAAACCAGTCATCTCATCATAGGAGTTAGTGAGATTGGTCAGATGTGATTTATGTTTAGTAAATCCATGCCAGGTGCTCCAAACCACCTTCTTATGGTGTGTGTACCTGGTCATGACATTGAGGAGAATTTGCTTCATACCATTCCCACAAATGTAGTTTGTGTTAAAAACTCCTGAAACCTCCTCCTTGTCCTTCTTGATACTTGGCATAATGTTTGCCTGTTTCTAGTCATGCGGGAGCTTCTCTCCTCATAGATGTTACAGCATTTCAAAGCTGATGAGGAGTGGATTCATAGTGACGGTCAGCTTCCTCATCATCCTTGGATGCAGCCCACCTGGTCCCATGGACGTGTATATGTCCAATTTGCTTAAGTGCTCCCTTAGTTAATCTTCCAGTCTTGTGGATAGTGCTGTAGACTGCTATCGCTAAGCTCAGGAACCTGGGAAGCCTGATGGAACACCTTAGAATCAAAAAGTGAACCAAAGTAGGCAGTTAGGGCCTAGCCTTTTTCATGTCACTAACATCTATCCACTATCACCATTGGGTATTGCTGGACTTTAAAAAGGCTTATCACAGTGTATTCTCATAAACATATTGGTGAAATATGAATATATGGATAGATTAAAAAGTGAGTGAAAAGTCACTATCATCTCTGTCCCGCTGGGTACCAAGACCATTTTTTGTGTTTTTTTTTTCATTCTAATTTTGCTGCCTGTGTTTCTGCTGAAGTATATTTTGCTGCCCTTCAAATATTTCCTTATTTGCAACTGGCTAAGAACAGCATTACAAGAAATGTATAGATAGTCCTTTTAATTTTGTCTTATCTAAATACAGTAATCTTTAAGTTAGTTTAAGGTAGTCTTTAGTCAATGAAGTGAGATAAGCACCTTTACTCTTTCCATTTTACGATAGTTATCTACAAGAAGGGGGATAATTTTACATCTTGGAACACGTCTGTCTCAGTTTATTGCAGACAGAACTTGGATGTATCTCTTATACTTGACATCAAGTTTTTAAGCAGTTGAAGTCAGTTTTGAACTGTTAACTGCAGTTTAAACAGCTAAAATTTTAATTCTGCTTATAATTCAAATAAAATACATGTTCGAATTTTCTCCTGAATTGACTTGCTTCCTCAGTTATGTCAGGGTAACAACTGTAAGGTTTGCTATTTGATATTTCTTGATAATAGTTTCACTGTTATTTCTGTTTAATTTACAGGACCTTGAGATTAGTTAAATACAAGAAAAGATAACTGGGGCCAAATTCTGCTCCTCAGACTTCAAAATTGACTAATGGATTTAAATGTATGTTTAACATTTTTGTTTCATATAAAATGTATTTGCACACTGAATGGCCAATTCCAATATCAGGAAACACTTTCAACAAAGTCATCCTTGTTCTGAGAGTCCAGATAAACACTGCCAAAATGCTTTTGAACAGTTTTTAGGGAGGTTATTTTTAGAGAATTTACAAAGCAGAAAGAAAATGAAAAGTCATAAGGCTTCTTTCAGTGTAGAAAAAAAAAAGTTACAAATATCTCTAGGGTTAAGGTGTCTTAAATCTTATTTTCTTCTTCTGCACCGAACTGCTTCATGACCAACTAAGTCACATAGAGGGAACTACTTCTCTAAATTTAAATAGCAAAGTTCTTTCTACCTAGCTTAAAATATCTACAGCTTGATTTCTTTTTTTTTCTCTGCACACACTGAGCAATGCAATTACAGTTACAGTGTTTGAGGATGTTAGGTTATCAAAACTCTGGAAATCATATTCACATCCATAGTATATCTAAAGGAAAATAAAACAGTAGATACATTTTTCTTATTTTTCGCAGATTTACACACTCTGTGTGTGAATGCATCACTCCCTAGGGTTTTTGAGGGTATGTAGTTAATGTTTGTAATGATATTTTGTTTAGTACAAATACAGTCATGCACCTTAAGGCTTGGTAGAAGTATCGAGTCATCAAGAACACAGGACATGGCTATTTCCACAGCTGTTATATCTTGGGTTCTCCATTCAGTTAAAAAAACCAAGGAAAGATCCTGATATGAAAACAATGAATTGGTTTGATGCTGAACCTTTGATGATACTGTCTCTATAGGGCTTAAAAATGTGAAGTGGAACGTATTTCCCAAATCCATGACAAGTGGCCAAGTCAGAGGCTCTAGGGAATGACATCCAGTGAGCTGTTTCCATTATGACATTAATTTAATGTACAATGCAGTCCACTTTTCTATATATTGGATGGTATGTGATTATGCTACTCTCATTTTCTCCTGGAACTTCTTTTATTAAGTTGTATAAATCATGAGAGCACAGTAACCATGAGTCACTTACAATTCTGCTTGTTCACAAAATTTGTTGCAGGTAACCACAAGCTGTATGATCACCTACTATAGGGGTTATCCTGGAAAGATGTAGCAGAGGATTTTTTGCTGTGTCTATGGTTTGCCTTATATGTAAAGACACTTCATTAGGCTGATGTGAATAGCAAGCTAATGCTTCATGGTCTGTTAAAAACTCGAATTTGAGGGAGTCTTAAATGAGGTTACTCTGTTCTTCAATCTCTCTGATGCTTTTGCAGAGAAAAAGAAGGAAAACTTAAAAGTGCTGTGTTAGCGTTTGATATTTTTCCTGTCATCTCCCTTCTCTTAGGGTGGTTTTTTCAACTTGACATCAGTGCACTGATAAATGTAAATTCTGCTGTAATAACAGCTACATGTGCAACTGTTTGTGCATTTTTAAGTGGCCAAACCACTCATTCACCACATGTAGACTATTTGAAACTAAGTCTACTAAGTAAAACATGTAGACAAATGAGAAATTCATAAATTGTATAAATTAAAAGACCAGGAGAAAACATTCAGCTTGACAAGCCATAAAGCAAAAGGTATATTTTAGTGCAGAATTTAGTTACGGTTTGAAGCACAGCATATGTTTAAAACAATATTTTATCCTATAATACTTCAGGTTGGAAGGGACCTCAGGGCTTCTCTGGTCTATAGCCTCCTGCTTAAAGCATGGTTGGCTCTAAGATCACACCAGGAGGATTGGGCCTTTATCCTGTTGGATCTTGGAAATCTCCAAGGATGGAGAACGCATGTGCTTTTGGGAGAACCCGTTCCAATGCTTTGCCTTCCTGATGATAAAAAGTGTCTTCCCATATCCATTCTGAATCATTCGTGTTCAATTCATGTCTAGTGTTTCTTGTCCTCCTGGCATGCATCACTGTTAAAAGCCTGCTTCCACCTTGTTGATTACCTCCTCTTAACAGCAAGGCTGCTGTTAATTTCCCCTTGAAGTCTTCTCTTATTTACACTGAACAAGTCTAGTTCCCTCTGTTTTCTGCAGGGTAAGTGCTCCAGCCATCTTGACCATCTAGATAGTCTTTTTCTCGACTGCTTCAGTTTCTCAGCATCTTAAACTAGTTCCCAGTACGGAAATATAGTATTCCAGATGTGGTCTAACAAACAGAGGATGATAATCACCTCGCTTGGTCTACTGGCTGTGCTTCTTTTAATGCAGCCCAGGAAGCTGTTGAGTTCTTTGCTGCCAGGGTCATTTTCAGCTTTCTGTCAACAAACAGCCCCAGGTATTTTCCAGATCTGTTCCCCAGCCAGGCAGTGCCTGTAGTACTGCAAGGGTTCCTCCCTTCTTAAACCCAGGACATTGTATTTGTCCTCACTGAGTTTCATGAAGTTCCTGAAAGCCTGTTCCTCCCAGTTATCGAAGCGGCTCTGAATGACAGGGCTGCCTTTGCATGGGTTCCCTCCCAATTTGACATCATCTGCAAAGCTGATGACACTGCATGCCAACCATTTCTCCATGTCATTGATGAAGACATTGAACAACATGGTTCGTAGCATAGTCCCCTTCTTATCAAACTCCAGGATTAGGATTCCTGAGTAACCAGTACCAGCTGAGCCCAGCTACCTCAGAATCACAGAGTCACAGTGTTTAAGGTCACCTAGTCCAACCATCCTGCTCAAGCAGGGCTACCTAGAACCGATTGCCCAGTATTGTATCCAGACAGCTTTTGAACATTTCCAAGGATGGAGACTGCACAACTTCTTTGGGCAACCTGTGTCAGTCACCTTACAGTGAAAAAGTCTTTCCTGATCTTCAGAGGGAACCTCCTGAGCTTCAGTTTGTGCCCACTGCTTCTGGTCCTGTCACAGCCTGGCTCCATCTTCTTTACGTCATCCATTCAAGTTCTTGTATGCATGAATGAGATTTGCCCTGAGTTTTCTTTTCTCTGCACTAAACAGTACTAGCTCACTCAGCCTGTCCTCATTTGAGAGATGCTTCAGTCCTTTAATCATCTTTGTAACCCTTCAGTGGACTATCTTCACTCTGTCCTCGTCTGTCTTGTACAGGGAAGCCCAGAACTGGGCACAGTACTCCAGGTGTAGCTTTACCAGTGCTGAGTAGAGAAATTTAAATTTTGAATTTAGATTTTCTATAAATATCTATTGTATTTTTGATAGTTTGATTTGATATTGGAGAATTCTTCTAAAAATGCCCAGCCTATCTGAGTCTAAATTTGCCTACTTGCAGTTTTCAGCCTTTGTAATATGTGATAACATGTTGGCTGTACCTTTGGTTGCTTGATCAAGAACACTATCGTATATTTATTTTCATCTTTTATGTATGTGCATGTCCAAGTCAAACTGTAGCATTCTTTTTGATAATCTGAGATTTAATTTCTTGTCTCTTTTACTATAAGACATCTTTTCCAGCTTTTTAATTAATTTATTGTATTTCCAATAAACCTCCTCAAAGTTTTCAGCTTTTTTTTTCCTGGGAACTAGAGAAAGAGAACTGGCCACAGAATTATGGTAAAGCAGTGCCATCTTACCCCTTTAATATAACCTTTCCACTGCAGCACAATGTATTTCCATTGCTATTATTCAGTAGCATTCGCTACTGTGCATTTCCACTTTCGACTGCAGTGTTCAATTGGGAAATCCTGTTCAGCTGATAAGAGGCCCGAATTCCCAAACATTTTTTCATAGCCAGTGCTTCTCAGAAGTGAGTCCCCTGCCCTCTGGGTATGTCCTGCATTGTTTGATCCCGTGGGCACTTTGTTTTTCTCTATTACCACACACATGCAGTGAGTCCAGATTTGCCAGCTAATTATGCTGTCCTGTACCAGCCTTCTTCATTATTTAGTCCTCTCCAGTTGTTTTCTTTTCCTCAGCCTTTATCCTTAAATGATTTAATTCTTTTTTCTAATTCATTCATAATTAAGTACTATAGTCAAGAACCAGTGCTTTCCAGGCTTCACTAGAAATGCATCCACTCAGTGACCAGCAATGTTCATATTTGTCATTTGTCCAGTTTCTACTAAGCTTTACTTTTGAGTAGTGGTGTCTTACCCCTAATTAAAATGGAACATTGTATTAAGTCAAACATTACAGAAAAGTAAATGTAACAAGTGGTGGTGTATGATTTTATCAGTTAAGCATGACTTGGTTAATAGAAAACACAAAGTTAGTATTTTAATATGTTTTTCCTAAGCATATGTTCATTGGCAGTAATTTTATTCCATTTATTTAATTCCTTACCAATTAAGCTGTATATCGTTTGTTCAAACTGCTTTGTCATGTATCAATATCAGACTGACAGGTCTATTATCCAGGCCATTCTCTTCCTGATTTTAAAGTATCGGCACAACATTATCCCTCTTTGGAAATGTTGTAAGAATGAGTCCTATGGTGACAAGGAAATAATTTCTTTTAAAGTACATCTTTGAAAAACAGCATATGGAATTAATAGAAGGAAACATTTCACAATAAAGAAGAACATGCGAAGAAATATTATAAATTTTTAGCATTCACAAACATGGTAATATGCATGAGAATTGTTAAGAAAATAATTGAACAGGTGACTAAAGTCGTTAATTTTATTAACCTGACCTACAACTCAGCTTGTATTCCAGGAAAGAGGGTGAATAAAGTATATGGAATGAAAAGTCCAGAAACTGGTAGGGCTACATAGGGAGTGCCTCACTGATTTAGTGAACAGTTATTCAGCAAGTAGCCCTTCCAAAGTCGGTGAAACTCAAATGTCCGCAATGGTTCAGTCTATTCTTTAGAAGAAGAAAGTATCATATATGATAAACACAAATCTCTAATAAAGAGACCTAATGCAATATATATTGGATATTTAAATATCGAATTACATAATAGTAAAGAAGAAATCTGATATCTGTATTTAATAAAACATCTGATCCTTAGGAAACCATACTCCCAAACTGATTAATTCAAACTGCTGTATATGTGGGCATAATTACCTGGAGTGAATCTGGCTTAAGAATCATTAACAAAAGGTTTTCATAAAATAATAGAGTACTGAATTTTTAGGGCACCATCTGGCAGTGATGTAAAGAGACCTGTTCTTGGTAGGGATTGATTTATTTGTCTTTACTCAATAACTTCATTAACTATTTGATTAAGGTTATTAAAATAATACTAAGTTGGGAAAGAGTTTTAGAAATGTCTAGGAAAAAAAAGTGTATGCTTCTTTTGATTGCCTAAAAATCTTCGTCTGACATTGCAGTGAGACCAAACCAGTTACATACTGGGTTTCATATGTCTCGATAGCAGAAAAATACTGAAAACTATTTGGAAAAAAAAAAAAAAGGGGGGGGAGAAAAAATTATAGTGATTGCAAACTGTAGAAGACAAATTTTTAGAAAATGTTAAAAAGTTTTGTACATTGAATTTGGAGAAGAAATATCCTAAGGGTCTACTGGGCAGCTGTGAACTAATTAGAATCTTTTCTGGCGGTAGCAGTGGCCAGTAATGGATGAACTGGGGTAGATGATAAGCACATGGCAGGCAGACAGCCCTATTATACCTACCTGGCTTCTGCAGTCTGCAGCTTCCCTGATCAGAAGTTGCATCTTTACATTTACACTTGATAATCTTGATGAACTTTGCTTGTATGAATTTGTTACTGCTATAGCTTTGGTCTTCACACTCTTACCTTGCTGCTGGGTAGAAAAATAACTTTATTTTGGTGTATTTTAAATCTACTGTTTGAATATTTCATTTGGTGATCTCTGGTTCCTTAAGTGGAGGATTGTTTATTACTAGACTTGCTTGATCATGCTTTTACGTACCTCTGCCTTATCACCTCTATTACTTTAGCAACCCAACAGAAGGTTTACAGTACTTAGGACAAACTCCGAGAATTAAAAAAGCAAAATATTTTATTTACTTCAAACGTAAGGTAAATTAAAAGACAAAAAAAATGAAATAAACTTTGTAGCTGTAGATAACATTGTAGATAAAATATAACATTGTTATATTTTTTTAATATACACTTTTCATACAAAATCTTAGGAAAAAGACCTATTAAATTCATACCTAGAAATGTCTAGGACAGCAAGCATGGTCTGCAGTTAAGCAAATTGCATTATGTGCCTCTGCAATCTACGCAGTGATATGAACAGTGATATCTGTGATAACTTAAAGTTTGAATCTGCTGATACCACAACTTGAAGATGTTTGGAAAACAGTCAAGTTGCAAGATTGCGTTATCAGAGAAACTGAAAAGACTGATCTTGTTATGGGTCCCCGTAGTGGACAAGGTAGTGTTTCCCCTGGCAGCTTTTTGTATAGGGCTGAGTTTCTCCTCATATGGGTGTTGCATATTGTGGGGGACCTCAGCACTTAGAGCCACTTCATTCTTCCCCAGATCATGACCCTGAGAAGTTTTACATTCCTTGAAAGCTGAAGGAGTTCCTCGATGGTTGCTGTTGTCAGGGATTTATGCCTAAGAATGCACTTGACTTCACTTCAGATCTGCTTTCTAGCTGGTTTCAATTTTGATCAAGTATTTTTATATGGTTTCATTTAAAATGTTTGTACCTTTTCAGCAATCAAATAGTTCTTCAGTAGGTATGGTTCTCTGTGCCTTATCAATATGATAGCTTGTATTTTTTCATAGTTCTGAGAACTGAGAAAAACTGTGCCCCTCATAAGGTAAAGGGCTTTCTCTAGTTATCGTAAGAACGGCTGTGTGAAGAATTGCAATAGTGGCTCCTGTGGCTCCTTTCTGACTCTTCAAAAGCAAAACCTTCGTCTTGTTTGCCCTGCCAGTGCTTTCCACATACTGAGTTGCAAATGCAGGTATACAGAGATCAAATATCCCCCAGACTGCAGACTGGAAAATCAGTGTCCCCCAAAGACACGAGTGATCTGGGAGAGACCTTGCCGATCCTCTTGTTTAGAAATTATGCAAGTTCCGTATGTCTCCAATGTGCTTACCTTACATAGGATTTTTCTACAAAAATATATTCATTTCAAAGCAAAGTATTGAGGAATCTGTGCTTGGAGCATAGGGCAGAACAGATGGCATTTGACGATGAAGCAGGAAGGATGGATTCCTTCTCTCACTGCACAGTCATGCTTTTCCAGGCTGTGTTACCCACTCAGCTGAGCTCTCACTACTTGTCCTCAGGATCAGGTGTTATCTGGACAGTGCTGAGAGGCATGCAGTACCTCCTGTGGTCCCTTTACACCCACAAAAATCATTAAAGGTTGCAGCTGGAGCATGCAGTCCTTTCCTGTGGGAGTTTTCTCTTTCTGTTTTCCCCTCATCTGTCTAAAGACAATGTGGGCATCACTGGAAAGCAATTCTTGCAGAAATCTTTCTACCTGTGCTGCTTTCTGTAGAAAAAAATAAGTGGGAATTTTTCCTTGGTGTTTTATTTGATTATAGTAAAGGTGCAGCAGTATTTGCTTTGTGTTATCCTGTGCAAGTGTTTATTAATCTAAATAATGGAACTTCAGTTATCAGAAAATTCTTGTGCCTGCTTAAAGTGCTGAAGAAAGTACGAAGTCAGTAGATGCTAATTTTGGAGGAGAACTCTACGAAGATTTCTGCCTTACCTTAGCTCAAAAATTGTCAGTTTTACTATTAGCTTATTTCCAGAATAGAAAGTGTCTACAGAACTATTATATATCCCATTGAGTTGTTATGCAAGTCTGAATTCAGTTTTGTATTCAGAAAAGGGATCTTCCTGGCCTTTAAAATTAGTTTTTGCAGGAGAATCAGTGTTAAATAATATTAATATCTGCCTTAAGTTGGATGGTAAGGATAGGTAAATAGAGGAAAACCAACCAAGTATAGATAAAAAAAACCCTGATCTCTATATTATTGGCATTGTTGTGCCAGTCATAACAGGAATTAAACAGATGAGTATGTTAACAAATTACAGTTAGGACAGTTGTTCAGGTGAAGTTCTGGAAAGGGATAGTCCTTTAGTGCTTTATTAATGTGGAGCTTTTACAGTAAAAGTTTCATATAATTTCTGTTTCTTAAAAATTGTTTCCTCCACTTTTCACATACTCATTCTTATCATACTGAAGATATTATTTGTATTTTTTCTATGTTTTATTAAATAGTCTTTGCCATTTGTGGTTTTGATATTTTTGTTTATGCTTTTTGTTATAGCTTGTTATTTTTCCTATATTTCCTTTTTCTGGGGTGGCTTGGCTTCTATTTTGAGTTTGGAAAAATGGCTACTTGACCAACTAACTATTTCTACATGCTTAAATTGCATCATATCTTTCTTCTTGCCCACAAAAGATCTTGTACTTAACCCGGCATTTCCTCACCTCTCGGTCAAAAACTGCATCATTTCATAGTGAGAAGAGTACATTAAAACACACAATAATAATAATAATAATAATAAATGTTAATCAAAAAACTGCATGTGTCTTTCTGATTGTGCCAGTGTTGTGGTATTCAATTATGCAATTTTCATTGGCATATTAATCATCTTTTCAACAAACAAGCCGGCGTTAATTAAAGCAAACCATGGATAAAGACATGTTGCCGGATCATCATTCCGTTTATCACAGCGCACAGGCTGGCCGTTAAGTAAATTCTGGACTGTGAGATGAATTTCAATGTTGGCTTCATCTTTTTTGTTGGAGTTTGAATGTAACTCATCTAACAACAACAAACTTCAGGCTTCACAAGAGAAAGACGAATTTATTTGTAATTAATGGCAAAAGAAGAAAGATAAAGTAGTTGCATGCTTCTAATGGGAATTAGAGTATTTCAAACTAAACCATTTTTGAAAATTTCTTCCCTCTTTCACTACTCCCCTTCTTACCCTACTTTAAGTGTCAGAGCCCTGAGAGCAAGGAATAATTGAACCCTCATCCACATTTATGAATATAGGTTTCATTTTGACTTTGGAGTAATTAGTAAACTGGCATTAAATGTGCAATGTGTGCAAAGAGAGAATATGAGAGAATCTGTTTTACTGATACATTCAGGAAGGAGGTGGGAGAGGAATACACTTGTATCCTTGAAGTAAAAATAGCCAACAATTTTTGGATGAACAGCAGTTGCATGATAATTTTTTCAGACACCCCCCTTAAAAATGGCTTTGGTGCTGCAAGTTTGTACAGTCAAGAACACTTGAATATATTTGTAAGTCTGTTAAAACAAGTATTTGTGGGTTTTTCAAGTGTTTATAAGACCATGAGCTTATGGATGGAAGCACTATATGAATAGGTACTGCTTAGCATAATAATACTGGTTATTGTGCTTTTTAAGAGTTATTATAGAGACTGTTGAGAGAGCAGCTGAAGGTTTCATTCTTCATTTTATTTACTTTGCATATTGTTTTATTTCAACAGAAATGAAGTTTAATTCTTCTACTGTGCAAAGTACATGCTTCATCCAACAAAGACCACTGACACAGGCACAGCGGGGCTTATTTCTGTCTGTTTCTGTCCTGAACTCTAGGCTGATGGGCTGTCTTCAGCACTCTTTATCACAAGTCCTTAAGTCTAGATTCCTTCGAACATAAGTTTACAAAGATGTCAAATGAGTTTTATTTTAACAGAAAAGTTTTATGAGTATGCCTGAAAAAATGTATGGAAGCACTAGTGGTATATATGGTCATGTCTTAAATCAGCTTATGAAAGTCTTGGACAATAGCAGTTAAAATTGTGTCTTCCTGGATGCTAAGAGTAATCTCTCATTTTAGCTACCTCTATCTTCCTATGTCTTTCTTTTAATCAGTTCTCTCACCTCTTTTACATTAACTGTCTAGCAACGTAATAAGAATACACATGCTTCCTAAGATACATGGAGAAATTGATTTGGGAAGAACTGTTACTTAGCTGAATAACAATGGCTTTAATGTAATTAGTTGTGATTGAGTTAGGGAGTGAAAAAAGAAAAGAAATTAGCAATACTAATTTAATCTGCATACTTCTGTGATGCCCCGGTTAGACTGTTTCTTCAACTTAGGATACTTCATATTCATGCTACCTCAAATACCTCTAGGCCACACGAAGAATATGCAAAGTAGACGTACATTCAGAATGGTAAAACTCAGTTGCCAGGTTGGTACAAGAATTTAAGACAACCTATGGTAAAAAAATCTGCCCTCTCTTAAATTGCTTCATGTGTTGCTGATTTGATTTTAAGATTTGAGTTTACATAGTCTATCAAACTTGATCATCCTGCACACACTTTGTTAAAACTCTTGTAACAGTTTCTGATCTTCAAAGATCTCTTATTTGCACCAGCTTTGCATCAGTGAAATCAGATCTGCAGTATAGGAACAGAGTTCAATACACCATGACTCTTTTACAATTCTTCTTTAAATATGTCAAATCCTGTTTTAATTCATAACCTAAGCCTGTTAAAAATATAAACTTATGTGTCAGATGAGTATATTGTAAGGTATTGTAAAGATATTCGATGTATGATGCATTCAGTTGTCGTCCGCTGTGTTGCTTTTGTTTGGAAGTACGTGAGTCAGTTTAAATCTACTTTATGGCATAAATCAATGAATTTAAGCTCATAATAGTTCAATTCTCATCTATAAAGTGTCTGAATATTGTCTGTAGCTCTAATAGGATATTTTTAAGGAACAGCAAAAGTTTCATGCAGTTAAAATGGATTCTGGTTAGACTTGCTAAATCATTAAATTGTTTCATACATGGTTAGAGGTAAGCAATTGAAAATTAAATCTGTTTGAAGTACTGTAACAGGGTATAAGTGCATATGCCATCTCATGGACCTTGGAGTGTGAACCCAAGTCTTGGTCTTCACTCATCTTGCCTATGATGTGCTTACTGACCCAGTTGTAAACATGTATCTGCCTGTTGAAACAGGGAGTCTCCATGGCTGGATACGGTAATGACTGCGTCATGGCATTCATTAGCATTGTACTGATTGCAAAGAAAATTCAGCGTTGGTGTCATCTTCAAGTCTAAAGAAACCAACATAGATCTTCATCTGTCCATGAGCATTCTGAAACCTTCCTTGTTGCTTTTGAATGTTGTGAGAATGGAACAGAAAAATAATTGAAAATGATGATGGTGATCAAAAGTCTAATTTCTGGTAAAAAATGGGAAAACTGTATAATGCTCTTATTGGTTTGCTGATAGATGCCACCGGACTAAAATGCCATCTTGCACTTATTCCTAAGCAGGGTCATACTACATTTTATTGTGTACTAAACTGTTAACGCTGACTAGTAAAGTTCACCAAAACTACTGATGAGTCTAGAACTGCTGCAGTTCCTTTGGTTTTTTAACAAGAATCTGCAAGTAGTTAATCAGCATTGCAATCAATACTAAAGAAGTGATTCCATACAGTTGTCACTTATTAGCATTTAAAGTCATTAATATCCATATAATTTATTATAACAATATCCTGTTCTAGGTCATATATAGCAATAAGAATCTGGTTTGCACGTATAGTTCAGAAGGACTATCAAGTTTGGAAATGCTTTTGGAAATGCCAGCAGTTACGGCTTTTAAAGGAACTTGTGTGAAATTGTGTTACATAATATAGTGTATGTATGTAGTGTGAAATAGTTTTGAATCTTTCTGATAAAATTAAGTAACAAAAATTTGTCCTAAGAATTCTATTAGTCTGCTACAAAAATAGGTGCACTACAAATATGTAAACATGTCACCTTCTCATAGTATTAATAAGTTGAAAAATAAGGCATGCCCATTTTTGGCATAATTTAAATTAGTTTATTACTTGAAAGCAGCAAGCAGTAAGTGCTTGTTAGATATCATCAATTGGTCACAGATGTGTAAATGTATCAATTCTCTGCACAGAAGAAAATTATTACCTCATTTTACTGAGAATAATTTTGGGGTACAAATATAAATACTTTGTTCTTCCTTTGCCGCAAATCCTTTTTATATTTGTGCAAACATCAAAATTAAGATAAATAAATGAGTACAAAACACAGGTAGATCACATTTGGGTTTTACAGTGCCTTCACATGTCACTGACATGCCTCTGAAAAGAGTATCAACTGCAAATAACGTGTTCATCTCACAGAGAGAGCTTGTGCACTTCTACCTTTTGGATTATTCATTCATACAAAATGCAGACAGACTAAGACATTTATAATTTTTCATCATGGTTTCATCATATGTGTCAGAATAAGATACTGCACTGGTGCAGTTTTGCAGTGTATGTTTAAAAGGTGGAGTAAGAAGGAGTGAAATGAGAGCTGTCATTTTTCACATATAAACAGAATTTCATCTTTCTCATTGGGAAGGAGGCGTTGTGCTTGAAAGTGTTGGGGACAGATGAAATTAGTCTTGACAGTTAGTGAGGAAAGAAATTTCATTTGCCATTCCCTTGCCCAGACAGTCTTTGCAAAGGATGAAAGGTGCCTCCTGTGGGAGTGTTTCCATGCATAATTTCATCCACCTGTCCTGTTTGTAACACAGTTAGCTCGTGAGATCTTTGGGTGATAATATGGCACATTTTTTCATTTTCATAGCAACGAGTGATGCCTGGCAAACGAAAAGGCAGTGAAATAGTCTTCAGAAAGAAAATAAACCCCTGATTCTCAAAACCTTATAGAGTGTGCAATATACAAGACCAGTATGGGGATATCACTGCTTCAGAGGAGTCTGAGCATAGGCAGCTTTGGAGGGATAGGACCCACCTTGGTTCATTTGGGTTAAACATTATGTGGAGCTGGACACATTCTTACAAATAACCCAAACATGCAGGAAGAATGTAAGAGATCCAGTGTGGTGTGGAGGGCTGGTTGGAGAAAGTGCATTGAGCTGAGGTGCAGTGCATTCTGCCTTCCTTTTTTCATACATTTAGAAAGATTTTCTGAAGCACCATCGATTTAGGGTCTGGCAGTTAAAGCCTGAAGGACGATTTCATACTTGCTGCTATCCTGCCCTACATTCTTTCTGGATTAGTTCAATAAAATTATACTCTGCTTTCTGTGTCATTTCTGTCTTTGCATATAAGTAACAAATACTCAGGTCTATTTTAAAATACTCTTATTTGGCACATAAGGGTGCGCATACACATTTTCTGTAGAGCTTTGAGGTTAAATTAGTGCTATCTCAATCTAGCACTAGCTTATGGTACTGTAATGGTGGGAGCTTTTCTTCACTCTAGAGCTGCAGCAAATTTAAAAGCATAGTATGTGGTTTCACCCTCACAACACCCAGTACGTACATCGGCACTGGAATTAGAGATCCTCTAGCTTTTTATTCCTTGTGTAAGGACAGGTGATGTAAAATGTCTTTAAGGAGTGAAAAATATTTTCTTTTCTTTTTGTGCTGTTTTAATATCGAGACTGTGTTATTTTTGTCCACAAAAATAAATTTTATTTTTTCAGTATTCAGAAAGAGAACCAAAAGGTGGAAATTGTAAAGCAGGCACTAATTTTAAGTTGATTTGTTACCTCGCTTCTTTTGAAGAAGGATTTGTACACATCCAGCTATGAGTATGTGATAGCTTGCATCTACCTGCTTTCTTCTTAATAAATAACACTGCTTGATTACTGCTGGGTTTCCTGGAGAACTCTTACTTTGGTTTGTTG
Organism: Cephalopterus ornatus; assembly: GCA_013396775.1. Lineage (NCBI taxonomy): Eukaryota > Metazoa > Chordata > Aves > Passeriformes > Cotingidae > Cephalopterus > Cephalopterus ornatus. The sequence goes on from VZRE01008286.1 coordinate 171,210, forward strand.
AAGTGCTAAGATGTGTCTTTGCACCAGAGCAGTTATTGCATTTGTAGGGTAGCACACAACAGCAAAACTAGGGGCACATCCAGAGCAATGTCATTTAGCAGGGTGTTCTTGTCCCAGTTACCAGGTACCGAGTGTGCTAGGGTTGAAGTGCATGGAAAGGGGGAGACTGCCAGGACTGCCTTACTTCTGCAAGCCTGGGGCAGCCATCCTCAGTGCTGTGCTGGAGCACTCCCATGGTCTGATGCGCTCTGAAGGGAGAGTGCCACCAGCTGAGACCCTGCTGGGCTGGCCAGGATGCTGTTCTGGGTACTGCTGGGCAGCTCTTGCCCATGGGGTGGCACAGGAATAGTGGGAGCTAGTCACCCGTGGGAACACTGGTATGGCCTCTGGGTACAGGGGCCACAGGGCAGAAGCAGAAACGGATGATGGCGCTGCAGGAGAGACACATCTTCCTAAGGAAGGAAGGCAGGCAGGAAGGCAGGCCTGCAATTTGTAGAAGCTGATAAGAGGAGTGAGGCTGGTTTGCCACCGCAGGAGCACCAGTTTACCCATGAGCTGTGCAGACCTCTGAGCTCAACCATCACTTCCAGCAGGGAAACGTCTCACTGCATGCCACACAAAATCCCATCGGATAACATGGGAAGCCTTTTTAGGTGCTGTTAGAGCACCAGTCTGACCAGTAACATACAGTTCACTGAATCACTGATTCCAGTTGGGAAGTTATCTGCTGTCTCTAGCAGTGAAATCCTGACTGATAAGCGAAGAGGCTCATCTGCTGGTAGCAGAGCCTCCAGTTTATCAGTGTCTGACCAGCTCATAAATCAGACTAGTGTCTGTTTTTATTTTGTTTTATCAAAATTTATTTCTATCATTGAAACAGTTAATACTTTAATAAGAGAACTTAGCTGGGAACATTAGGAAGTTAGTTAGAGACATTTTGCAGGCGCTTTTTCCCTTGTCAGTGACAAGGTAAGGTAATCCTATACACAGGCTGCTATTGTGAGATGAGAAACTGGCCTCCTTCACTGCCAGAGACCAGATGCACCTCTCTCTATCCTAATCTGTAAACGACTTAAAGGAGCCTTATCTCGGGGCTCTTCTGCTTCATTTCATGCTTGATTTACTTTAATTTGTCTGATAGGGCACAAGGATTTGGAGACGGCCCATCTTTCTGCAGAAAATGTTCAGATTTTTTTTCCTTGGCATTGTTGTGTTGGGGGTTTTGACTTTTTTTATGTGGAGGAAATCTTGCTCCAGTGCAGCAAGCTGCTTGAGTGTGTTTAGATTTAAGCTACCCCAGCAGAAAAGAGTTTGTGAAGTGGTATGATTGTGTGATGGGCCACATTTACATTGAAATCACATTATACGATATATCTGGACTCCTGAAGGGAGCAGTGCAGTGGAGCGCTTGTGCCCACAAGATACTTTGAAAGGGCTATATATAGTGGCAACAATTGATACGAGATTTTACAGGAGACTTTATAAATATGTAAATGGGTGTTATCTGATTGGGTTCTTTGGCTACACATCTGTACCTCAGAGGAAGTGGAGCTGTGAGAACTACCAGGAAAACAGTAGTTTGCATTCTAAGTGAGGCTGAGAAATAGAAATGTCTCACAGGTTGACAGCAGGTCAGGGCGGAGGTGCTTTGCATACTTTGGAGGTAAGCCTCTTTGATGTGAAAGTGATCTCTTACTTCCACCAGAAAGGTAGAATTACCACGAACAATTTTCATTTGTTTTATAACATGGCTTAGATCAGGAGCCATTGACCTTTAGCATTCCTTGTTATTTCTTTAAATTGCTTATGTGATATGGCACTGGGGGGAATTGCCTTTACGTTTTATGCATTTTAAAAAATGTACTTTCAGTGACCCATGGGAGAGAAAATAAAGTCTTTGGTACATTGATCCCTTGATTAGTTATTTCCTAAATGAAAATGGAAATACTATTAAAGCAGTAATAATGCTATGTCTTAATAGTTGAGGAGTCAATAAATGGCTCCCATGTGCTTCATTAAAGTTCTTAATGAAGCCATTTTTGATAGCTGAACTTTACATTATCTCTGCCTTAGTCAGATACTTTTTAGGGAGAAGGAGGCACTAATTTGATGGAAAATGGTTTTCTTGTTCACTCTAGTAACTATATTGCTAAAATCTTGCATATCATAATATCTGTTTTATAGGGTCATGCAAAACCCATCAATTGTAAATATGGTTATATGTAGCCATACACTTTCTGGCAATTCATATGTTTTATGTATTTATGTTACTGCATAAACATACATTAATAAAATGTAGCATTTTTTTATCACAGTGTTTTATTTGAACGTTGCTATTTGCAGAATATTCTAAGTATTACTGCAGTGGCAGCCTCCTCTTTTCTGTAGACCCTTACTGCAGCAGTTCTTGGCCATTTAATTTCTCCCTCCTCCTTCTTGTGCTGGATTACCAGCCCTGACTGAACTCTTCATATTTTGACAGGAAGGATTTAGTCTCTGAGATGAACACACCATTTGGCAATGAGCTGAAAAAGGGTGTGAAAGGCCTGTGGGCTCCTCTTTTGCCTTTCATGAGCTCTTCTACAGCCAGTAGAGTGGATTCCATGTATGATCCCTTACGCAATAAATATGAGAAAGGAAATCTGAGTAAAATCTCGCATGTCTTCCTAATGGGGTCTTCATCATGGTGAAAGTTGTTTCCCCGGATTACTTGGGCAATATTATATTTATTGTGTTTTCATAGCTAAGAATAATACTATAGAAGCAAAGAAATCATAAACATGTTACAGCTATACATTCTGTGTTATACAAAGCAAACAAAACTCTCTATTCTCTTCAGTTTTCAAAATGGATGGTATGAAAACCAGGTGGTTTTTGAGACTTAGAAGCATAATATAAAAAATAAGAATACAGAGTTATCTCGTCTGTGATACTGACCAGCTTCCTGATGCCTAAAATTTGACCCTGATTTTCCATTCCCCTATTCTGGGTATCTAGAACCTGGTTTTTGCAGGTAAAGGGCTTCACTGGTCAATTAGAAACATGATGGAAGTCAAGTTCTAAAGTCAAGCCCAACCCAAGCAGCACAAAAATGAAAGACTTTCAGTTAGGTTTGAGAAATTGTTTTTATTTAACTGGGAAAGAAGGCTAGTATTACCTTGATATATTAGGAAGATGTGATGCTTGAATCACTTTTATGTTTCCAGCATTTTGAAGTCTTCTGGTAGAAAACATGGTTAATACATACATTAATAGAAGTGTAAATACAGGATATAATCCAGCATGTGTGCATTTTAGTTGACTGTTAGGTAAGTATCTCAGTGTCCTAATGAAGGCGGTAGATTGAAACACATGCATGTAAATTTCTGTTTTAGCAATTGAATGTTAGTAGGTACATGCTTTTCCCCCTAACATTTACTTTGTCTGAACACATTTACAGTACTATAAAAGATTCTTTCCATTTCAATTTATACAAACATATTTTTGATCTAACTAATAATAACTGAGAAATAAATGAATAGAAATAATAAACAGAAATAAGAAAAGGGTAAAAAGGAAGCTCAGAAAAACATGAATTTCATCTAGAGGATGAAATTAACAATTAAAAAATCAATTCCATGGAGAACAGGCCTTTTTTTCTGCTTTTTCCTTTTATCTTTTACATAAAATAGGCTATGTTGGAAATTGATAATAACATAAATCAAAACGGTCATGAAATTGGTTTTGGATTTTTGTATCAATACTACCCTATGGTGCTTCCAATATAATCTCAAGGTCTCAGCAAATTGAGTCTGGAAGAGAAGTCCAAAGGAGCTGAGTATACCTACTCCAGCTTAAGGTAGGTACTCCACATACAGCTGTTGTATAAAATCATCCTTCTCCGTTTAAGAGAAGGAATTACTGACTCCATTTTAGAAAGGGAGGTGAATGACTTCCAAAGGTAAATGCCTTATTGATGCTCAATATGTTGCAGGTTACGTAGCAGGAAAGGGGATATTGCTGCTTTAAGGATTTTTGAGGACATTTTTCATGAACAACTTAAGACTCTCGGTTTACAGTGTTACATTGAATGGACTTTTTTTTCTGAATAATAGTTCAGACTCTTACACATTCTTAGTTAATGTCAATGGGAAGACATCTGATCAGTTGGCTTTGTTCAGTATACTTTATTAATACATAAGTATTTGTAGTAAATAGGTTGAAAATATCAGGAAGAAAGGAGAATAGATCTGGCTAACATGAAAATACTTTAAAAGCACATAAATGGTGAATTAAAATTTTCATCAGATGGAAGTAGCTTCCCATATAAAATATTTTTCAAGGCTTTTTCTTTCCATCTCTGCCTATACTTATATTTATGGTTTCACTAAAACATTCAGGTAGAGAAACACCTGCCCTCATAAATCATTTGCAGATAATAGTGGTTCAGACGCTCTCTGTCCAAATTGATAATGGATATCTGATTCAAAGGAAATGTCTTGTTTCTCAAAAATTCTATGGAAGATGGTGAAGCAAAAAAAAAAAAAAAAAAAAAAGGCAAACCAAAAAAAACCAAAGAAATCCGAGACAACCAAACTAACCCTTTTTATAGTTTCAGATTCTCTGTTATCTGCAACATTAGTTGGCAGAGGTTGGCAACAGAATGTACTATATCAGGATTGTTTGATTTGTGGTTTTATAATTCAGACCACTTTCAGAAAGTTGAACTCGTGTCTCATGTGCCTCAAAAATCAGCAAATCTTTGCCAAATCAAAAAAATAAAAATATACTATAAATAGCAAAAAAAACTCTGCAGAAGTCACTCAGTTTGGAGCAGTATGGATTCCTTCCACTTCACTGTTTTCCTGTTAGAAATTGAAAATGCAGCTGGTTTCTCTTTTCCTTCCTTTTTTTTTCCCCCCCCTAGATTTTTTTCTTTTAGTGTAACCTACAAAATTGTTTACAATTTGAGGAGGAATATTTTGGTTTTGTTTTTCTATGATGTGTTTACTCTTGCTGATATTTCTTCTTTTGTTTTTGTACGTTTATTCTGTAACATGATGGATGTACGACAGGAGACAGCATAAATTCAAATGCTTAATTAGCACAAGAGACATTGAGTTTTGAGGAATTTTTACTATACCTTATTCATATCACTGTTTTGGAATAGATTTGGGCTAAGTTTGAGCTTTGTGGATTTACTTATTTGCCAATAATTTCGCTTCCAATGTGACACCCATAACTTCTAAAGAAGCAGTTGGGCAGGGCCACGCACAGGAGATGAGCAGTGTCACAATCCCAGGGGACTGGGAGGAGGAAGGCTTCTGGGAAGGGGGAGTGGAAGCATTGCTTGCACTGCATGTTGTGCCTCTGTAGCACAGGTTGACCACTGTAGGCGACAGTTGTGCGGTAAATTCTTAGGACAGCCAAGGACAAGTCTAGGATGTGGTCTGATATCTTTAGTCTTCCTGGTGTTTGCAAATTCACTCTACAGTTTTTGTGTTAAAATTAGAGTTTTACTTCCATTGTGATTCAGATACAATGGTTACATATTTTGTTTGTTTTGTCCTCCAGAGACCCAAATCTATAGTTTTATGCGTCTCTCATGCATAACGAATTGAAACTATATGTGTTGGTTTGCTGGAAATGAGTCATGCGATAAAATCATGAGGATTCCTTTGTGCTTTTATAACGACAAGACTGGTATGAGCAGAGATGAAAAAGTAGGTGGAGCTGGCCTTGAAAGAGGTGCTCTAAATCCATACAAGCTGTATGAAATGGCATTGTCACAAAGGAAAATTGAAAAATACGGCAAAAGCAACTTCATGCTTCAGAAGTGTTTCTTTTGCAGGTAAATGTTGCTGCGCAGTCTAAAGCTTTACGTTCCACAGGTCACCTCATGAAGATACTCTGGGACATTTTCAAACATTTTCTTTTCTCTTAGGTGCCTGTGTCCCAAAGCATCCTTATCACGGAGAGACTTTTAAAACTTTCTGTTGGTTGATATTTAAGGATTGACTCAGAGATATTGGCCCTTTCTGTTGCAGAAAGGACTATTGCAGAGCAAGATTTTAAGATGGTGTAAATCAGCATAACACCTTCCATCTGCCTTAGCTTTGAACTAGCTATAATTCTAATTTGTACCAGCTGATGATTTAATTCTATACTCAAAAACAGTGCTTAAGAATAAACTTGTTGAAGTAATGATGTATGGATGAACAGAAGATGACACTGTTCAAAGAGAACAATCCTTGAATATTAAATGGCAATAACAAGACAAATAGTCTTGTATATTTCCTGGCAGGACTTTATTCCATTTTATGTCCGAGTCATTCCTTTCACCTTGCTGGACTTTTGATTTGTATGACTGAAAATGAGAAGGCTAGTTGTGTTCCTGGTGAAACTGCAGCATTTTAAGCAAGTTAGAGAAAAGGTCCATTTTTTTGCCTATACTTGTGCTATTTTATAATTTAAGCATATACTCCTAATATAATCTGCATTTATCAGACTATCTGCATATTATAGGAAAAGTTACATTTTTTCAGGTATTAAATTCGTAATTATTTCAATGATGGCTGAGGGCTCTTAACATTTCTTTAGGTGAGTAAATACTAATTGGAATTAAATATATGAAATAATATCTCCTTCCCTGCATAGAAGCAGAAAAAATAGTTTCTTTGATGACAGTCTTGCCGACCTGTTTCTATTTCAGGTGATATCTTCCAGGTTTTTAGGTCTCATTTTTTTACCTCAATGTTTGTTTGTTTTTATAATAGAAATAGTTTCACAAAGTAGTATTAGAAACTTTCTAAAATTATTGGGTGCTATCTTCTTCAACTATCTTTGCAATTATGATACGGAAATATTGCATCAGCAACTTTCTAAATATAGTATGCAGTGGTGACACGAGTTAATTGAACAGTTAGGAGATAATGCAGTATCATTGACACGATTTACTATGTAATTACCATTGTTTCCAGTGGAGTTATCATGTCACTACCACCTAATATCATATGTTATTTCGTGATAACTGTGAAATTAACTTATCATCCTGTTTTGAGAGACTCTCTTGGTCTTAGACCAAACCCTCTCCACCAAAGTTAAATACTGAAACTGGGTAATAGAGTGACCTGCCCACCAGCTTTGGAGTGTGGCAATTAAATCATAGGTCTTACAGTAAAGCTTTGAAAGAAGCTTCATTCAAAATCCTGAATGGCTTAACTTTGAAATATTCTTTCTTGCTCCAAGCATCTATCCATCTGAATGAGTCTGGCAACATGAGTTTCTACAACATGAGGAGAAGTATTATATAATTCAACAAAACATTTCAAATGTCTTATATTGAACATTGTCTTTTCGTTTTTGTGTGCAATGGGTAACAAAAATGTTTTTACATAATAGCTTACTATATTCACCTTACTAATTTATTTCTTAAGTTTCATAATTTTGTTATGATCTGAGTTTGTGCATTCATTATCAGGCAATGATTTGGTTGGAATTTCATCTCAGTGATTTATGGAAAGTTCCCAAAATATGAGAAAATCAGCAAAAACTTGAAGAACCATAGCAGTACCTGGTAATTTAAGTAGAAAGTAATAAGAAGTAAGAAAAATAGAAATAAGCTTTTTATTTTATTTTTATTTGGGTTTTGATATAGGTGAGTTTTTTGTGGCAACTTGTCTCCAGATGAAAACATTGATAAGTAGTTCAAAAGTCTATAGTTTTTCTTCTCACTTTTTACATGTGCAACAGAAACTTAAGGTGACAATTAATTCAGCTTCTGTTATCTGCTTCAGTATTTTGATAAGTATTTGCATAAATGTATATCCTGTGTTTGTGCATCTAAAAATTATCTTGAAGCAATCAGTTTTGTTATAATTAGGCTTGTGTCACTATTTCCTTAATTTTTTCTTAGAATGAAATGTGGTACATTTCCATGTAAATTAATAACATTTCCTTTTATTTTCTTCCTAAAATTCTTCTTGTTGTTCACACAGTGTGTTTTTTTCCTCGTTGACTCAGCAAATGCATTAATATTAATAGTCAAAAGAAACCATTTGAGCTGTTAAACACATTTTATGTAGGAGACGTGGAGTAACCTGAGGAGTCCAGTAAATTCATCTGCTATTTCTGGAAACAATCTTTTTACTTGTTTTCATGAACTAAGTTAAATTGACTGCTTATGTCTGAATCTGACTTTTATCCTACAGGACAAATAAAATTTATGAGTACTAATGAGGGGCTCTTCAGAATATTGTACCATGATATCTTCCCTGTTATCTTCTGATGTGATAACTTAGTATCATGTACATTTAATTCTACTTAAACAGCCATTTTGTTCTACTAAACAGACATTGGTTATACTAACTGGCACCAGGCTTTGACTACAAATACTTTCCCTCTTTTTAAACATAAAATAAAATGATACATTTTTTATTTTCTATTTACATTGTGGATTTGATATATTGGAAGGGTTGTGGAATTTTGTCTATGTCTATTAATACTACTTGAAGTTTCCTTTACTGAATGCTCTCTAATACACTGCTCTGCTGCTTGTACACAATTGGATGCTTGAGCATAGGTTTGCACAGTAAATCAACTGAGCTGTTGTGTTGGAGGTTAATATTTAAAAACAAACAAGCAAAAAAAACCCCAAAACAAAATAAACAAAAATCCCAACGGAAAGCAAACCAAAACCAGGGAGGAAAAATACATGAGCAAGAGTACTAAACATCAGGAGGGAGTCAGTGGCACTTCATAGCTAGTAAGACAGAAATATTTTAGCAGTTCTGTACTACCATGCTAACCTTTAGTTTCCGAGTATATTAGGTAAGAAAAAGCTTTGAGGAGACTGTAGTGCCTTTCTTCCAAAGTGCAGGATTTTCTCTCCACATCAGTTTTAGATGGTATCTGTGATCAAAGGGACACACACTGTTCATATGCTTCCTCTGTACTTCAGAATGAGGAGTGACCTGGAGGGTGTATAAGTGCCCTTGTGTGGTTGCCTGGAAACTTTGGCCCACACAAGTGTCAACTTTCTTTCATGGTTATAAAGGAAGACTGAGCCTCACAGAGAGCTTTAGTCTTAGAGAAAAAAGGTCCTTGTGTGTTTTAAAACAAGTGTCTCACCAGGAGATAATGGTAGAGCAGTGGGTTATAAATGATGTATTTTGTTCACTTCGCCTTGATAATGGCACAAGGGAAAAAAAGTTCATCGCTCTCTTATCAAAATACTGTGACATTTCTCCTTCGACTCTAAAATTTCCTAGCACATTCCTCTGCTGCAACAGCAACTAAATTTACTCGATTTTGGAGACGACACAACCTCTCATCAAAAGATGTCTTTTATTTCTTCTTTTCTCCCTGCTTATACTTAAGGAGAAGCACGAAGGTTTCTCAAATCACTGTTTTTACAATGAAGTAAATTTGCTTTTAAGGAGTTTCTACATTAGCTAGTGACTACTATATGATGCCATGCAGGCTCTTTTTCTGTCTTGGCCAAAGGCAGCACAACATTTTCTGTTGTCATGTCTTTTTACACGGATCACATTTGTTCTTGATGATATGTTTTTAATGGAGCAAAACACAAATTAAGGTAACTAATTGCTGAAGATCAAAATCCCTGAAAAACAGTTACATTTTTCTTGAATGAAAGCTTATTTCCAGTTAATACAGATTACTGTTTGAGACAAGAGATGGCATTTTTTGTTGCTGCAAACAAGTATCTTTATGTAGCATTTTCAGTTTACAAAAGTGAAAGTCTGTGTGTTCTCAGGGAAACATGTCCATTTATGTTTCGGTTTGCCATGTGCCCACAGTATGGCTCTCAAACTGCGCGTCTCTGTGCTTTGTAAGGGTGTCATTTCATTCCCTCCGATGGGAATGTCTGCACAAATGCATCTGTGCTGTTTTGGGACTGTCTCCTAAATGCCTGTTCAAAGCCAGCTGAACTAGATGAGAAGTGACACCAGTGGGTTTTGGATAAGTTATGCCTCGGTCCAATACAGAGGAGCATTATGGTACTACATGTAGTAGACTGTGTTTCATCTGCAGAAGTTGATGTATAATCACTTATAAAATTATGGAAAACTATTATCCCAGGGGACTGTTCTGTTTTCATGACAGTAATGGCAAACATCATAAAATAAAGTGTGTAAATCCGAAGTGTATGTCTATTTACATTTTGATAGTTGTTAATACAATGATACTAAAAATCAGTAGTGTAATATGCAGCTTTTTGAAGCAGATTCCCATAGTGGAAATTCAACCATGCATCTTTCACCCAATATTTTGCCCATATCAATTTCTAATATGGATATATCAAATAATATTATAGAACTATAGCATATTACTGCAAGTAACTGAGATATTAACAAAAGTAAATACTATTGCTAAAATGCAGAGGTAAATCTCAAGATAGAAACATATCTGAAAGGAAATAACAGCTTAGTGTGCATGTGGAGGGTAGCCTTGAGTCAAGACTGCAGGCACAAAGATATTCTGTTTCTTCCAACAGAGCAAATATTGAAGAACAGCTATAATGCTAATATAATGATTGACTCCTTACAATGGACCCTGCTCAGAGTTATAATGTACTCAGAATTAATCTCCAGAGACATCTAGAGGATATGTGACATTCCCTGCAGGACTTGGGGCTGCCTACTTCAGTAACAGACTTCTGATAATAAGTAAAAACCCTATGCATTAATTATGTGCAACTGCCCCAGTACCAAATGACAATGTGGATAAAACCCCTATATATGTGTAACTCTGTTCTGTGCCTGGTGTGCAAATGTTCGTTTTCAACCAATTGTGACTTTTAACTCAGAGAACAGTTGACTGGATCGTCCTTTGGGTGAAATTAAAAGTGGAGTAATACAGGGATACCAGTGATTCCTGATATATATGATGACTCGATGTGAAATTGGGGATAAGTGAAATCTCATTTGATGTTACATACTTCTCTTTCATAGTCACATGGTAATCTGTCAGAAGATACATTGCCTTTAATCATGGTCTTTTGAAACACAAGCTTATGGGTGGACTATTTCTGAGATGCATGACACAGCCATCTGTTGATTTGAGAAACTGCAAAGGATATTTTTATAAAAACTGGATTTTTAATAACAATAGAACTCAAGAAAAACTCTTGGATCAAAATGCTATGCTTTTATTAGCTGAAACTGTGAGATCATGTAGTAATTAAATATTTATTTGCATTGGAATTGTCATTCCATTCAGAGTACTCAAGAAATCCCCCTTCCCTTTGCACAGTCTTTATTTCATAGTTCTGGGATCAGTGGTGTAGTGCTGGCCCTAACCGTAGGTTTACCTACAGTGCTAAGATATGACACAAAAATCAACAAATCCTTTTGGACTTTAAAATTGTCAAAAAAAAAAAAAGAGTTGAAATTAATTTAAACTTACTTCAAATGGGGCAAAGTAACTTAAACACTACAGTTTCAAAATTTGATTGCCATCTCCTGGTTAGGTAGTGTGAAGTGCTGGGGGATGAGGTGTGAATCCAAAATAATCACATTCTGTAATAGTAAAAATGTGAGTCTGAAATGCAAAAGCATTCACTGTGCTTTCTGAAGGCATGCTGTAAGCATGGGAAAACCTTAGCATCAAAATTAAGAGACTGAAGTAGATGTAGCAGCCCCATATTCTTACCATGGTACATTTCCTGATTAAACAGCAGTTTCTTAAGGATCTTTGATTCCAGTTGCCGGAATTGAAACAGGGCCTAAATCTAAGTGTCTGTCACACTTGTGACAACTCAGTGGCCTTAAACATAGTTTGAGGCTTTGGCAGACAACCCAGAATTTGTAGTACAATAGACAGGATATTGGAATAGTTTTGGCTTAGCATGTCAGGTGCATGGCTGAATGAGAAGAAAAAGCAGATGTCACCAAGAGGCAAGAGGTACTTTTGCACCTTTGCACGAACAGATATGCCTACACACAGTAGGTGCAGATTGATCAGCATGTTGCTTGATTGCATTCGGTGATGTTATTTGTTTCATGTGGTTGAGACCCCTCAAAAAATAGTCTATGGGTCAGTCTGACCTGGATCTGATTAGTCTAGCACATATTCTTACCAGGATAGTTGGGAACAATATCCATTTGGCAGTGTGAGCTATAGGAAACACTGTGCAAATCTTTTGAAGACTTTGGAGTCTCCTCATTTGTTTGGGGGTTCAACATAAAATGGCAACTTCAAAGTAAAATTTGCTTTACTATTTGTCCCCAGAGTATGAAAAACAGGAGCTCTTTATGAAAAATACGTCTTGCTTTTCATAGCAAGGATTTCAATAGCTTCATTGGTGTGCTTTACAAAAAATACTTGGTTTAGGTCTTAAATTTTTATATTTTTTTTCAGTCTATAAAAACTTTACAATGGCTACAAACTATAAGAAGGACACTTTTGTGATGAAAACGTGAAAGGAAAGAAGATGACAAATCTTACCAGGAAGGAATAATAATTTTTTTTTCCTGAGAGCATTATAAAATTCATGAGTGAATATTAACAAATACAGATAATTAAGAAATATAGGTTATTTAGATATGGATCTAGAATCTGTAGATTTTAGTCAAATATTGATAGGCTGGTACACAAAATTTTATTCTCCACATGCATCCAGTTTAAATGCTTGGACATAAATGATGCTAGACAGTCACAACGTGGTCTGGTGCTGTATATATATGGTAGTCTCTAAACTACAGTTTATTAAAAGTGTTACCAACAAGCAAGTTGGGTGTTGCCACAATTGAATGACATCTGGAAGAGTGTAATGAAGTGCATATGAATGAAAAAGTTGGAAGTAATTGCAAACATCATTGAGACAGAAGTCGTGCAAAGATACATAGAAAAGCCAACTGTAAAAGGGAAAATGAACTTGGGAAAAACATAAGACAATCAACTTTGAAAGCAGATATTGAGAAGAAGAAATTAAAAATGTATGATTGATTTTGAGATGAACAAATTAAGAAGTTTGTTGCTACTGGAGTTGGATACAGTTTTATTAGAATTTTTTGATCTATTTGCTTTCAGGTGGCCATGATTGCTGAACCCCATTCTATCTAGATATTTCAATGTGAAATTATAATACATTGGATGAAAGTAACAAAAATAAGATCAGAAAAAGAATTCCTAATAGATTTCCTTGCAGCACACAGTATGTTGATGTACTGAATGCAGGGCCCATGGTATGGGCCCACTGTATGGGTAATTACAGTAACTTTTAATTTTAGGGTTCTCTGACTGTTTTTGTGGAAACCAAGAGAAAGGTCCGAGGAGATGAGACTAAAGATGAATGAGAAGAACGAAGAAAACTGAAAGACCCTTGTGAAAAAGCAATGATGCTCTGTGCAGTGGGAATGAACTTTTTGGTTTATTTTGTAAAGAAAAGTTTAATTTGCAACAATAAGGAGGTTGTAACATACAAGAGGTTTGTTAGGTTGGTAGAACACATAACATCAGACAAGGTAAAAAGATAAGGGGCCACTGAAGAAAATGGAGACACTCTTGCATTGCATGTGTGCACACACTCTTGTCCGCCCACATGCTCCCAGGGAAGAGGAAGGGGAAAGTTACTAGGACACTCAGTAAGTTGTTAGTTTTGGTTTGGTTTTGGTTTGGTTTGGTTTGGTTTTTTTTTTTTCTCCTGTGCTTTCATTTATATTTAATATGAAATACAAAGCTGGAGCAGGGGTAAATAGTCCATATAACCCTTTTCCTTTCTCCACTTCTGGCCCATCTTCTCCGTATTATTTTTCAAGTAGATAAGCTAATTTACAGCATAATTATTTTCTATAACTAATATGTACATCACAGGAGAACAAAAATCACTTAGTATAGAAAAATTCTGGTTTAGGGTTTGGATATGTGAACATGCAGTTGTGGGTTAGCAAGTTTCGTACTTTTAACTTCTGGTAGCTGTCCATTAGTGTGCTTTAGATTGTGAATTCAGAGGGATTTGACTCAGTCCTTTGACCAGCATTCATTTAGCCAGCCTCTGTATTCCCTTCTACAATTTACAAGCCTCAAGCCCAGCACACATCTGCATTTAGTGCCTTTAGCAAAGAGATTTAAAGCCTCAGAAATGTCATTATGTACAAGAGGCATGCAGGGTGGGTGAGATAAAATAATTGGTATCAACATTTCTCCATTGGTAAGCAAAGGCCAACATAGCAGTTTAAACCCCAGAGGCCTCGGGCAGAACCCTAGAAAATGTTCTGTTATTAGCAATGCCTTTTGGTAGGTGAATAGATGAACTCCTGAATGGTCTTTTCTTGGTGTAACTGCTGTGAGTGTAAACATATGTTTACAAGGAGAGAAAGCAATATTATAAAAACCATAATGATTGGAATTTGTTGTCATTTCTTCTTTTAAAATATTTCCACACATTGAATGCTACTTTCTTGCATGGTAAAGTGGATCACAGGAAATACATTATTGATTACCTTATTGTAAATCGTTTGCAGGTGAGAGTTATTTTATATTATTACTTATGCAGAGTCCCACAGTCATGAGATAAAAAGGACAAATGGAAATTTAGCTTGATGGAGCACATGAGATACTTCCTGTTGGGGGCTGCCAGTAGTGCAGCAGAAATGCCAAAAGGAGAGGTATTAGGTAGAAAAATCACAGCAACTGCAGCCTACATTTCTGGAACTGGACAACATGAATCAGGTAATCATTTGTCTATCTGTCTGTGTGCGGTGTCAGAATTGTGGTATTGAATGCAGGGGATGTGGCCTTTTTATGGATAGGTATTAATTTTTTTCTCTTCTTATTTCACAGACCTAGTGCAAGAGAAGAGCCAGGCCTGTTAAAGCAGGCACTGGAGGCTTTCAGGTATGTGATGTCAAACGCCTGAATCACAAGACAGTCACTGTGACAGAGGCACTTAAAATGTTTGGGCTGTCTCTAGAATTCCCATCGCCTTTAACATTGCACTCCATTATAAATAAAGACTTTTTAATTATCTCTTCAACTTCTGCAAACATTTTACAATTCTGTAAAAACAAAAAGAACAAAAGTGGAACAAGGGGACAAGGACAACTATGAGGTGACATCCTCAGCTAATTCATTGTATACACTTGTGTATCATCAAAAGGACTGTGATACAGCAACTGGCAGATTATGACTTCTCTTAGCTTCAAGCAGATAGTGCCAGGAAAGTGAACAGAGACACGATATACTGAGTCTAATTTATCATACTGTTTTTCTGCCTATGAAGCCTGAAATGGTGAAGTGTTTAGGTTGAAATACTGATCAAATTCACTGTTTTTAGAGGGTGGCTTTCAGGTTTTGTGGAATGGAATAAGAGTGAAAGAGCTGTTAAGCTGTCAGTAGTTGTTAAGCTGTTGGAATCCTGAACTACTGGAGAAAAAAACTAAAACCAACAACTTTTTCTGCACAAAAAAAAAAGCATTTTCCTCCAGAAAATGTTGTTTAAAAAGCTACAATAGGATCTTGATTTGGATAAACATTTTGTAGTTAAGAAGTCACTCAAGTGATCTGAAACACAAAGTATAGTTTTGAAAATTTTATTTTTTGTAAGGTTGAAATGGTCTAGTGCAGTGAATTTTAGGTGTGTTTTAAAATGCCATTTGTTTTCTCTATGTATTTTTTTCCCAGAGTCCACAATTTATCACCCTAACATATTCCAGAGAAAATCACTGCGGAGTTGCACATTTTTCATGGCTTTCTCTTTTTAAAAGAAGAACAGTAACTGTAAAAATTTGCTTTTGCATATTCAAAAATGCCTTTGAAAACATATTTGTGCAAAGAAGGAAGTAACTTCAGAGAGTCATTTCAGACACTTCAGTTTTCTTTGGAAATCCGTAAGCTGCTGAGAGGGGGTGAACTGGTGATGGGGTGTTAGAAACGCTACAAAAATTACACTGAACCATCATGTTGAACATGCAAGGCCTATCTGAAACCTGCTGAGGTCAATTAAAATAGTGATATTAATTTTCATAGGTTTCACATTAACCTCATATTTATTTTTTGGAATTATATTATGATGGATTTATTTTATCCTCAGGCTTATGTGCTTATGTCCTTGCAGTTATTGTTAAGTTTCCTAATAATGCTTGTTTTAATTTGGCGTTCAAGTTCTGTTCCTCCCTGTGAGAAATAAATGTATAATAAAAAGAGAAACCAGGACATGGTTGCCTGAAGATGGTGTTCTCATGTGCCAAATGTTTCTAAAATGCCAGATTTTGTCTGATGGAAATATTTAATATTTTGACTCTAAAGTATTAAAATAAACATCATTTATTAAATAAAAAGTGGTTGATGTGATAGTCTATAAGCATTTACTTGAATTACCCATCCTTGTAGATCTTTTTTCTGTTGTTCTGTCCACTATTGCTGGTAATCTCGAAAAACTCTGGGTCTGTGCTTCTGGATGCCATTCTGTTTTATGCCCCGTGTCTAAGAAAACACTAACTAGTCTTTTCTATGGCACGTTAGAATGCATTAGTTTATTTTTGCTGTGAATAGGTACACTTTTAATATTACATAAAATGTGACTAGATTCCAACAGTGGTGCAGCTGTGTCTGTACAGTTACATGGTCCAAAAAACATGTGAAAATCATTTTCTGTGTTTCCCCATGAATCCACAACGTA
Organism: Cephalopterus ornatus; assembly: GCA_013396775.1. Lineage (NCBI taxonomy): Eukaryota > Metazoa > Chordata > Aves > Passeriformes > Cotingidae > Cephalopterus > Cephalopterus ornatus. The sequence continues at coordinate 187,831 of VZRE01008286.1, forward strand.
ATAAAATGTATCAGCCTGAGGATAAGTTACAGGTATGGATTTTTTCATACTATATCTGGCAAGATATCTCTGAATCAAATGAATAAATCAAGACTGTTTTTAGCCCACCAATTCCATGTGCTTCGATGTCTGTGGCTGATGAAAAGCAGTGTGCCAAGAAGCAGGATTCTCACTGTGCCATCTCCCAGTCGATGCAGTCTGTATCCTTTGAACACTAAAAGGACAATTGCAATGAACTGATCGCTCTCTTTCAAGCTCTGTCTATACAGGTTGGTATTAACGTGGCAGGAAAATGTGTGCAAAAGCAGATTGTGGTATAGCACTGTAAAACTTGGAGTGAAGAAAGGTATGTGAATGAAACCCTAAGCAGAAGGGGAGCCTTTATATTAGCCTCTCCAGTTAGAGTTCTTCCCATAAAAGTCAGGAATGTGGACTGGTCAACTGCCCTGGGGGCTAATTTAGACAAATTGGAATAGCTAATTCAAAATGTTTGAAGTAATGTCACTGAGAATTGTCTGCTACTAGCATTGCGATATTGTTCTATACAATAATCGTCTCTTTAATCAGATTACAAAAGAAAACATTGACTGCCTGTGTGCCTGTGTACCTGTGTCCAGGGGAGGTTTTGTAACCCATTCTTATGTGCATCTTTTTCGTCATTCAGATTGTCATGTTATTTTGTAACCATGGAGAAGCAGCGAGGGATGCCTGTTGGTCGAATTTAGATTTCTCCGGCTGAGTGCAAACCAATTTTTGAGAAAAATGAGAAAACATTTCTTAATGTAAATTGTACTGTCACTCCCTTATATCATCAGTGCAAAATGGATTTCTTTCCAGATCATCTGAACTGCATAATTAGCATATTGTTAAAGAATAGGTTTGGATGTGCAATATTGTATACATTTTTAGTGGCTAAAGATAAATGCAATTACACCAAAGAAACTAATAATTGGTCAAATAATAAAAGTTACAATTCCTGGATAAAACAGGGATGTCTTCTAACAACGTTACTACCATTTTCTCTCAGAATTATTCTTTGCAGATTTTTTTATTAATCTACCTCTGTTTTGAATAGGAATTGGTTTACAAGGGTAGGGGCTAATTTGATGTAAATCATCTGGCAATAACAGTTTGCTTTACATAACTATTTTATGATGGTTTGTATGCTTTAAATTTCAGAATTATCCATATTCTACACTGCTTAATAACATTTTAAAAATACAATATGGTTGCTGAGTTTAATTCATTTATCTTGCCTGTGTATTTGGAGCATGTATAAAATGTAACTTCTCCATCATGTCATAAAAAGTTATTGCACTCTTAGGATCATGAATTCAAGAAACATGACATAATAGACTGGCAAATATGGCCTTGTGTCTTCTGATGATGATCCAAATCCACACACTTATCTTGATCTGCCTATATTGTTAACAACATGGGATGTCACACAACAAATTTTTCATTTTAACTGTTCTTTATGTACAGTGCAGTGTGGAATTTAGTTTTTATTGCCTTTCAGAGGGAAGTATCATACCTCTCAGTGAAATAATGGTTTTGTCAGACACTGGTATCTTTATTGTGTAGTGCTTTTAAATTCTACACTATTTATACCAAGCTCTCATGGTGTAGGACAGGTGAGATGTGATGCCTCTCTTTCTCCATGAGAATACTTAGAGCTTTTTGAGTACAGAAATGTTGATATGATAATTGTGAGGTCTGTGTTGTAGCTTTCAAACAGAATTATTTTGTTCTTCCAAGTATTCTATGAATATACAAAATGTAAATAGCTACTGGAAACAACTGACAAACCCGAACCCCTACTCACGGTCTTCATATTCATTTTCCTGGTTCTTTCTACCATAATTATACTCATTAAAATGAGTAGATATTGATTTGCTTTTAGAGGTTTTATTTCATTTGTTCATGACAAGGAAGAACAGCAGTAATTTTATTGCATGCGCTGCCAGTGTATAGTTGTCAGGAGTTGTCTAAATGGGTGATTGTGAAAAAAAGTCAAAGAATGATGCGTGATTATAAAACTCTTGGGATCCAAGAACGTAAATATAGTTGATACGTTTGTCCTGGAATGGTGCTGAAGAGTGGGCTGCCACTCAAATTGAAATAATTTTCATTGATCTAAATATTTCTGTCGAGATGACAATGAATTAAAAAAGGTGTTCTCTGTGTGCTTCAGTGGCGGGTAAGAAGGGAGTGAATGGTTTGCTTCTTCTACTTGTAATATTGTGGAAGGACTGAACTCAGCGTTTCAAAGGGTATCATTTGCTGTTTTTTGAGTGTATCTAAGAGATAAAAAGCAACATATAAACAAATATTTTCCCACCTATCTAAATTTGTTGATCGTAACAATTTCAAGAGTAAAAATATGCAATGGTTGAATTTATATAAATTCCAAAATCAAATTAAAGCAAAGGCCTCAAACATCAAGCACTATATTTGAAAGCAGTCCTCTGTGTCTTTCTCTCTGGCTGCCTTTTAATATTATTCAGGGGGTACAGGGTCTGAGCTTTGTTTAACTATTCCAAAAAGGTGATATGGAGTACATATCAGAAACATAATCAAAGTCCCCTTGCAAGCCTACTTGCCAGAGACAAAAAAGATGCAGAATATTTGAAAAGAGCATTCCTTTCAGAATGCCAAGATATGTTATTTTTTTGCTATGTATATTACAGTATCACCTAGAATCTGTTGGTTTCTATTGACATAGATCCTTTATGCTATACTTTATAAATAATTAAAAATCTGTGTACATACATGCATCTCTCTCTCTCTCTCTCTCTCTCTCTCTCTCTCTCTCTCCATCTATCTATCTATCTATCTTTTATCTATCTATTATATCTATGAATCTGGTTTATATTTTTTATATATATGTCTATACATTGCTTGCTATCTAAAAAGACTGGTCAATAAAAGGTGAGAGAAAGGAAGTAGTATTACTTCCAGAGTTACAGAGAGATTATATGTGATATTGGAGGTCCCATAGGAAGTCAGCTTAGATCTAATTTACCAAGCCCAGGACTTTCAAAGATTATAACTAAAATGTTTGCTGCAAGACTGGCCTTCTCTAAATGCCTATGCATCTTTATTTGAGAGTTTCTTGGAATTTTTATTGTGATATGCATGGGAAACAACTGCATGGGAGCTTGCAAATGTCAAAGCTACATGTTTGTAGGAGTTTCTTTGGTACTAACTTTTTAACATCTGTCTCTCATTTAAGAAAGTAATTTCCAGTATTTTTTATTGATTGTCAAAAGAAGAAGACAGCATAGGCATATAGAAAGTACCTTCACATATTATGGCCATGTTTGCCACAGTGGAACACTTTGTAAGTTGTGTATGCTTATTTATAAATATATTCTCAAGTATGTGTAAGTTTAGATGCTCATGTTACAACCCAGACATAGGTGAGTCTTTAAATCTTACTGATTTAAAGTTATTTGTAACTGGTTACAAAACGTGAAAAAATATAAAACGTGCATGGAGTATAATATGACATTCTTCTCCAAGTATTATTAATACTTTCACATTTATTCACCTTGAGTCAGTACGAAGTTAATAAACATGGAGTTTACTTTTATTTCATTATGACCTTAGTGCTTCTGCTGTAACTTGAAATTTTCTAGTTTCAGCTTAGGCTTGACTGGCAGATAATCTGTGATCAATAGGGGGAAGACAGAAAGCTAGAAACCAGATGTGGGTAGGAAAGCATGTGTGCCTTTCTGCTCATGTTTGTCTGACATTTGCTTCTGGACATTGTGGAGGGCAGTCACTGGGAGCTTGGATATGGCACAATGCTCGCCACTGAGGAGGAACACTGAGGCCATAGAAGGCAATAGGGGGAGGACAAGTGGCAGATGAGCTGCACAAGGAAGCAGTGTCCAGGGGACAAGAGACAGGGTAGAAAACTGGCTTTTATGCAGAAGTACTTGAATCTGCAAAAGAGTGGTCTGAGGCTTAAGAGGGCTGCATGGAAGGTCAAGCTTTTTCTAATGTTGGAAGGCTTGATTTTTGAAACCACTAACTGCAACGTTCGCTGTGTAAAAGTAGGATTTGTTTGTCTAAATATTCTGTTCCTTTTAAGCTAATGCATTATGTATCTTGTTAATGTCAGATGAAAACATATGGGGAATAAAACTGGTGGAATCAAACTGTCCTCCTCCAAGACTCCTTGTAGAGCAAGTTGTGTGTGCCTATCGGAAAGGAATTGATAAGTTGAAAAGTATGGACATGAAAGTAATGGCCATGGCTAAAATAGAAATTTTCTATTTACATTGGTGCATATGATTTTTTTTTTAATGGGGACAAAGTGAGAAACAGATGTTTTTAGGGGCGTTTTTATGTTATTATATTTAATTTTGTAAACTGCTGATTTTATTAGGGGAGTAAAGATTTCAACCTGCATCTTTTTCAATATGATAATTTTCTACATACTTAACCATTTTAATTCTAAGTACTTCAAAATAGGCTATGCTTCTTATATTCTTATAGTAAGTCACTGTTGCAGGATAATAAGGGATAATAAGAAGCTGTTCTAAAATGGCACTAGTATTTTTTAAAACATCATAGTATGGGGGCAGTTATAATGTTTCAAAGAGAAAATAATTCTGTAGCCCATATATATTTTAAATTATAATTATTTTGATCACTGTTGATGCTGCCCATTTAATGACTGTGCTTTGCCAGCAATACTTTCCTACTTCTGCTTCTTTCAGAGGCAGTGATTGCAACTGTCAGAGAAAGTTAGGGCTCCTGGTAATAGCACTGACTTACTCCGAGGCCCTGAGTTTCTTATTTAGGCTGAAATTTCCAGTAAGGCCATAGAGTCTGTGGACTTCTCAGTCACTGTTTACAGGGGTAAGGTCTAAGCTGTGAAGAGTCAGTCTCAGGAGGTCATTCTACAGGAGAAAGACAGTCTACATGCTACTGCTACAAAACGTGTGCCAGTTGTGGCTCTCGGGCTCCCCAGCCACTGCATCTGTTCAAGCAGCAATGGCATATTCAAAGCATGTCCTTGTGAAAGGGGAGGTGGTAAGGCAAAACCATCTGGGATATGCTTTACACAGATGATGCCCCTGTGATTTACTCAGGAGAAGGTCATGATCATTCCTGTACAGAAGGCTGCCACAAGGCCGGTATTCTGCTTAAGTCTTATGTAAGCCTCAGAGTAGGATTTAGGTAGTGCACAGGACTTGTGCTCAATCTCTGTTCAAGGGTTTATTTTACTCAAAGTTACAAGTCTGTATAAGTGGCCATCACTCTATCGGCTTCAAAGTCTTGGCTATGCTAAGATGTAGCTGCTAGTGAAAGCAGTGTGATAGTCCAGCCTGAGGCACTGAAGGAGTGAGTGAGGGTACCCTGGTCCATGTCCAAAACCAGCAGTCGATTCCTGTCTGGCCCAGTGTTAAAAAGCTGTGTTGATCACTGCTGGTACTTGATCACAGAAGATGAAGATAAGCACATAACTCACGAGTGCCAGAGCAGTGCAGAGCCATGTGTCTGTTATGCATGGCCATCCCCAGCAAGTATACAGAAATTATTAATTTGAATCTTGATATTGTACATTATAGTTATACTACATTTGTCTCTATTTATAATAATGTTACTTTTCATATAAATTATATTTATAATGGATGTGACTATATATTGCATGCATGTGGTGGAGTGTGGCATTCAATCTCTCTTTGTCTCAGTGTCCTTCTCACGTACCTAATCTCGACAGTAACTAGATATTTTGGATTGTCACACTAAATACTGATAAATTTGAGTCTTTATTGAGATTTTTTTCTTTTTCTTGGTAGTCTCCTTCTTTCAGAATTTTGTTGCAAACATTGAAAGAAAATAGGAAAATCATGTTAAAGCATCTGCTTCTTTTGCAAGACATTTGGACAGTTTGGCTCACAGACTCTTAGCTACAAATCAGCATCTAAGCAGTGGTTTCATAGCTCTGAGCATGCATATCTAATGGAAAGCAAATAACTTATCTGCTGTTACACAAATGAGAGATGAAAATAGATCCTTCTATCTCTAAGCATAAGTACTGTAAACTGAGAAGACACCACAGATACAGTCACAGATGATCTCACTGCTCTTGCTTTTACAGTTAAAAAGAATAATTTTCAAAACATTTTTTCACGTAATGTATTTCATTATGTCAGTACAGCAATCTTCATATTAAGTTAACTTTAGGAGCTTTTTGCATTCAACAACATCACAGGCATCACAATACATTGATATTTTTCACTTTTTCCATGTAAAAAAGAAATCCTACAATATTGAGTAAACATGCAAATGTGTATTAAATATTTTCTTTAAATATCACAGTTATGCAAACAATGTTGTAGAAAATAAAATGTTAACGTCACATCTTTCAGCTAAAAGGATTCCAAAAAGTCTTAGGGAAAGATTGGTGTAGATGATAGTGAAATGTTTCTTTTTCTCCCCTACAGAATAGCATCCCTCTCAGAAATCTGAGTTGCATAAGCTGTATTTTCAGTTGTGCCCACTTTCTATTGCATTATATACAATGATCCATATACCTCTAACTGTATATGAGCTATATGAAGCAACAAAAAACCAGGCAGACTCAGGACTGAAATGTCTTTGCATATATCAGGGGGAGAATCTGCACACAAAGGGACATTTATCAGGGGCTACTGTTCCTCTGCTGAGGAAGGGAGCATACCCAAGAGTCCAAAACCAGATGATGATCTTATCAAGTAAACCCTCTTCAGTAATATCATCAGCCTGCTCTTGCCAAGTCTGGCATTTCTGTATCCTGTGTATTTGTGATGGAGAGAGAGGGAGCAAAGCTGTGCAAGCTACACGTAGCTGGGATAAAGAACCTGCTCAACCCACTGGGTCTGTGCTGTGTTATAATATAATTGGGAATCATTTTTGCCAGTATGGAGTGTCCATGTGAGTTTAAATGGAGTTTACTGTATTTTTCTCACTGAGAGCTGCAGGAAGGCCTTTTCAGCTACACTGGCTGCCTTTGGGGAATTTTTTTTCTGTATTTTTGCAAATACTTCCACTCCAGGTTTATCTCAACACATACAGGGAGTAAAAAAACCTCTTGAGCTGTGTGTCCCAATGTGGAGACAGACAATTATTGAGAAAAAAGAAAAAGAATTTTTTTTAATCTTCTTATATGACAATAAGACTTTGAAAACAGAGGTGTAAGTTGCTCTTGTGGTGAGTAGACTTGCAAATATTTCGTCTAATTTCATTGCAGGATCAGGATTTGGCTGGGTTTATTTTGCCTCTCTGCAGACTAGATGCTGATATAAATACAGTATTTTTCATATTGTATGAAACTTGACTCTGAAGCAAGCGAACAAACCTTTGGCATTGCTTAACGTGTCCTGAGTAAATATCTTTGTCCTTCTACTTCTGTCTCTTTAGGTTTTTTCCTTTGAGCACATTTCTGTAAGTTTAACGAAGCAGTCCAAATAATGGAGAATCTATAGAGCTGTGTAAGAATCTGTTCTATTAAAAAGCTAATCAAACTCTAGCAGCAGTGTTCATTAGGTACTCCTTCCTTTCTGACTTTCAAGAAAAAACAGGACTTTTTGTAGTAGTTCAGCTTAAGCCTTAAAAATTATTTTGATGTTATACGTAATGAAAAATTATTACTTAATTTGCCATTTCCATTTCTTTAGTAGCTACTCAGTTTATGTGCTCTTAACATTTATTCAATTAATTGCCCTCCCTCCCAGCTGTCCCTAGATGTAGAATTTGCATTGTCATTTCAAATTGATGCAGATTGTGTTCACCATCATAGGTCTATAGTTTTCTAGTCTAGGATGTGATCCTGCGTTCCTACTAAATTCTGTAAATTACAGGACTGTGAGGTACTATAGGAATGTAACATTTTTTTCCTTTGTATTCATTTTATATAAGCAACTTAGTACAAATAGAAGACATATTTGAATTTTTGAATTTGAAGTGTCAGTGCATACACTTCTTTTGAAACTATGGTCTTTTGAAAAGCATGCTTGTGTTGCAAGACACAGTGCACCTTCACATCACTGAAGTTAGCTCTGAAGTTCAGTTGGAAATCTGGAGCTGCTTAAGTACCTACACCCTAGGTCACATCAACCAGGCTGGAGTACCATATCAGTGTGATGGTCATGGCTGGAGCCTGGTGTAAACTGAATAACCAGTAATGACATTTCTTCTCAAAAAAGTTTGTGTCATACATGGTGATTTGGGTACTTAGAGAACGGGTTTGACCAAATGTCAGGTGAAATCACATCACTGGGTGCAGTGTAGACTCTTTTTAATTGTAGAGTTTAAGCCAGGATGCAACTGAGCAAAGATGTATTGGAATAAATATGTTTTATTTTAGTGTTTTAGCTTATGAATTAAGTACTGTAACAACACAAATGCTTAGGCTAAAAAGGGATAATAGTGTTTGCATTCTATTTCTAAATGTGAATTCATGCACTTCTCTCATGTTTCATATGTACTGTTTCTCTCATTCTGGCAAGTTTTCTGCATCCCGCTTTTTCTTGAATATCTTCTGATCCTATTTTTACAGGCTCTGTCTTTGTGCCGTGATCAGACCTAATTTGGTCTTCATATGGTTCTTTCCCTAGGCTCCCCCTCTCTTGTCTTGTTTTCTAAATTTATTTCCCCCCCCCTAATACTTTTGTGGTCTTTTTCTCTCTGAAAATCTTTGCCTAGCCTCTCCCTATTCGCACTTTGACAATACTCTTTCCTTCCCTTTATTGCCCGATGTAGGACAGCGCTGTTGCAGATAAGGATAGCACCTTCACTCTCTGCCATTTGCAGTACTAGCAGCAGGTAGGAGAGATAAAGAAACTCTGCTTCTGACTTTCGCAGCTCTAAAGAAAGGTGGGGAGCAGTAAGATTTTTTGTTATAGAAAATGGAGAAGCCTTTTCATTTGTCATCCTTACCTAGAGTGCATAGCTGCCCTGTGGGAGCATTGTCAAGATGGGGCAACGTTAGGCAGCTTATTTAGGAATGAACCAGCATGTGGCAGCTTCTGCTGCATGGTGTTTGCTATCTAGACCTGCTTCTAAACCTAGGCAAAGGAGAGCAGTGGTTAGAGCCATAAGTATCTGTGGGCTATCCTTGTGTCCACTTCCCTCATGGCTAAGAGGTTTGGTTAACCGTACTCCTTAAGTGGGAGGGATACAGAGAGGGTCAGGGTTAGGGGAAGGAGTTGCTAGTGGATGGCAAAAGCTTCAAAGAAAGGCTGCTCCATTCAGAAGCCCTCTACTACCACAGTGGCAGCAGACCCTCCCTCCAAGGTGACTCCGCTCCAGAGCTGTTTTGTCATCTTTCAGTCCTGAATCTATTGAAGATGTCCCTGCTCATTGCAGGGAGGTTGGACTTAGATGACCTTTAAAGGTCCCTTCCAACCCAAACTATTCTATAATTCTGTGAATTGTCTGTTACCCAACGTTCTTCCACAATAGCAGTGGCAAGCATCCAGTCAGTGCTGGAAGAGGATGTGGTATTCATTCATTCATTCATCATGAAATGCCGTAGCATAAGCATATTTTAGGTTACTGCCTCAGACTCACAGTTACTTGTTTCAGGGTTTTGGGCTATTGAATGAGTCCTGTGGAAAGGGAATGTTACTCTTTTGCCACTTCCATTATGTTATCTTTTCCAGTGCAATTACCAGCTAATTCAAAGCTCTTTGTGTTAAGCTAATAGCTTCTGATTCACTGCTGTCAGCCACTCCTCTTTGTGCACTTTTCATACCACTTACCAGTCCCCCAACCACTTACCTATGAAGAACGTTTATTTTTTTTCTGAGTAGAGGCTCATCATAGACAAATCATTAATGGAACATCAAAAAGATCCCATCTGTTAGAGTTGCATATGGGTAAGATCACAATTATCAAAAGCCTCTTTTTTTCCCCCTATGCTTATCCGTACAATAAATGTAGTTGTCAGCAGGATAAGTTCACACATCGGATAAGGTCACAATTTCATTTAGTGACAACTTCCAACAGCGTGAACTTACAAGGTTCGATTTATTAAAGAGTCAGAAGGGATAAGATCACTGCATGGCCAGCCTGATTTATCAGGGTTTGACTGGAGTACTTGAATAGAGAATGTCGTATTTCAAGTTTATGTTCAAAATTGTAGTTTAGTATGTGTTATGTCTCAGAGACTTGAAAATTGAGGGAGGAGAATTTAGAGAAAGTATCTCAATAATGCAGTTTATGTCTGCAAAGCAAGCGTATGAGCACTGAATACTGGAACTACCTTGTTAAGAATCACAGAAGTGGAAATGGGACAGTTCTCTGCTATCAGTGAACTGCTGTGCACGAATGTGCACATATTAGTTTGTTATAATGGAGGCAATCACCGGCCAAATATTAATTGCAGATTCTTCCTGTGCATACAGGATGGCAGGCAGATCTTGGGCTGGACAGTGCTTAAGAACTTCTAAGAGTGTTTTTAACTTGCTCACTCTGACTTCAGAGCAGTCCTTGTTTCAAGCCACAACATACACAATTGCTGCTGTGCTGTGCAAAAATACTCATTAGAGAGCCAGGTGGCTGTGGACTGGAAATATGCAAAGAAGGAGCCATTTGCTAGTGGAAATTGGTAGAGCCCCATGATGTCAAATAACCAGTCTCTAATTATAACAGAGGAAGAGCTTACTCATTGTTTTTAGCTGACTCCGCTTAGAAGGCTATTCCTGATTTAAAAAAAAGACAAACCAAAACAACATCGAAACAAACCCTACTGCCAAAGCTATCAGTGACTCTCTTAAAAATGTTAAATGTGTATAAATCTGGATACAGTATTTCTGAATGAAGTAGTTCTATTTTTCTCCCACCAAACTCTGTTTATCATTCACCTTCAGATACACACTCATTTGTTTCTTACTCCAGGATGTGGGTAAATGGATGAAAGCCAGTGTTGTTTTGTTGCAGAAATACTACGTATAGTTGAATTCTTGTGGTATTCAAACTGCTGTCAAATCATGTTAAGGTCCAAAAGCTGTTGTTGGGTTCCTGTGTGTACTATATGTTTTGTGGAGGGTTTTTTAAAAATTATCCTGATTATGATGTAAAACAATACAAAGCTAAACTGACCTCTCTACCTTGTGTTTTATGAAAGCCCTATGTGGCATCCCTGAAACAATCCATATATATATGAAAAGAATCGTAAATTGAGTCCTTTCATTCTGATTTTCTATCCACCAAGGTGGCCTAATATCTTAAAAGCCATGGGATGTTTTGTAGCTGTACTAGTGAGTCATGACTTGAGGCTTCTTTTACAGTGCAGCTATCATAAGTCTTTGAGTAATCACAGACTTTAAAAGTATGCTACATCAACAAGATAAGAGAAACAGCCCACAGCACTAACAGCATTATCTTTTACCAAAATTGATTAGCCCATACTATGTGTCTCAAATATTTTGTATAAACTTACTCAGCAAGCTGGAAATAAGTGTGTTCCTGAAGAACAAGCTAAAAAAAAAATACTTTGTCTATAGCCAGGAAAGGACAAGTAAATATCACTAAATGGAATGTCTTTTAAGTAATTTTTTTTACCTATCTTGCAAAAACTAAAAGCAGAGCATCACTTCCTTTCTACTAATATTTCTTAGTGCTGCTTCTTTTATACTTCTGCTGTCCTTTTCAGTCGGAGAGCTGACAAGTCTAGGATGAAAACAGTAAAATAAAACTGTTTCTCTACTTTGCCATGGGAATGATCACATATTTTTTTCCTGGAGTGTGAATTAATTCTATTGTAATTTGCTGTTACGTGAAGGAACATTATATTCAGTACTGAGGTGGTCTGTTGCAATTGCTGGTTACTAGAAACACCTAACAGTGTTTGGCACAGAATTTTTCTGCTACCTTTGGGCTGGAGCGTGGATTAAAGGAAGCTGCAGCAGTTTTTCATCCTTTCTTTCCTTTTTCTACCCACAAGTTGGAATCTCTGTGGACAAGCATAAGTGAAGAGTCAGTACCAGCTCAGTCTTTACACTTCTTACTGCAAGTGGTGATACTGCAATGAAGTCTCAGATCCTCTTCCTTCTCCTGATGTAATCTGTTAAGATCCTGAGCAGTTGTGCAGGGATGGAAGCTGCAGAGAGCACTTCAGACTTGCATCTATCTGAACTTCTTCTGAGCCTGAAGGAGAAAATCTTGTTTGCTAACACATTTTTCAAACCCTTTTAATTAACAGTCACAGGGTGAGATTCTCTTTTCTTCCGGCAAACACCCTTGAAGTCACACATTGCTTGATACCACAGGTATGGCGCTTAAACCACTTAATCCTTGTGGGAAGTCAGTGGTGAGTAGGGGACAACCCCAATTATATCAGTGGGAGACTGACCCCCTCTGTGCCACAGTTTTGATACCATTCATAAAGTAGGAAATTTCAGAGGAGCAAAATGTTGTAACTGGATGAAGAAAAGTTGCAGGCAGTGTTATTTTTTACCTCTAAAAAAAAAAAGATTTTCAGTGGGGAAAAAAAATCTTTGCCAAGGATCAAATGTAATGTGCTGAACCTTGTACAAGCATAGCCAAATTGTCTGGTTTTGCCAAAACATGAGAGCAGATTATTCTTCCCAACTTTGACATTCATCTATAGCATTAAAATGGCTGCTGGTCTTGGTGACAAGAGAGAAATGCCTTTTTGGGGAACTGTGATGAAAGGAAGCAGAAAGGTTATGCAGCAAAATATTTTGTTACCCTGTCTGTAATCTACTACTCTGTCATGGTGTTCTAAGTGGATGGGAGAACACAAGTTTCAGTATAATTCAGCATGATGTTATCCCATGTGTAGTACATTCAAAGTATTCATATATATTGAAATGTATTGCCCAAACTACTGCCTGTAACTGTAACAAAAGAGAATGAAAGAGAGAAAGAAGCAATCGTAACTTATTTAATTATCAACTGAAGGGAAATCTTACGTGTTTGGAAAAAAAAAAAAATGCTTGATCTTATGTTTGCCTCAAACCTGAACTACTTATCAGGTATAAGATTCATATGTCAACATTCATATTATTAATTTTATTTAAAATATAATGTGTAATGATGTGTTCCTTAAAACTTGGGTAGGTTTTTGGATATCACTGAATGATCTGCCCTAAGTTTGTCGTTCTTAATCCATTAAAAGACAGGCCTGCTTGTAAATCCACAGGTACAGATAAGGAGTCACTGTTTGACTGTGTCTGAACCCTTTTCAAATGAAAAATGTCAGTGGCAGAAAGGGAGGCTGAATTATTTTTTAAAAGGGTTTTCAAAGATTCTCATGATTCCTCTGGTATCAGTTAAATGTGACATGTCCATAGACATGGCTGTTTTTTAGTGTGTGAAAGCAAGCAAATGCTGCAGTTTTCATCTCTATGAAGAGAGAAAATGCAGCAGTATGGCTAAGTGATAAACATGTTATCTTGCAATTTCTCTCTTCCATAATTAACATATAAAGAGATTTTTTTAAGTTAATACAATTTTTAACAATGTGACTGTGAGAAGGAAAAAATGCATTTATGGGTTTTTTTTCTTTTTTGGATGCATATATATCACATGTGTAAATTAGATATAATTAATCCATAAGCTTTCCTACTCACATACTGCCTTTTAAAATGTCATAGCACTGTCATGATGCGGACTCACCCACATACAGAGAGGCTTTTGTAAACCAATACAGCTCTATTTCCTAGATTTGTTCCAGTTTGCAGGAAGGATCTGATGCACAATTTTACGTAGAGTAGTTTTGTAATCTGCAACACTCAGAGGTGAAATTTAGATTTCTGTGCTTGAAAGTGGAAGCTGAAGCCAAGTCATCTCTTTGGAAAACGGTCAAAATTAACCCCTCTGGACAAGGCTTTGCAGCCTGACTGTGTGTAAATCCAGGCATCTCTTGGAATGGTTAGTTGGGGGAAGTCTGTGGAGGCTGCCTGTGAGCCAGGAGTTACTCACTTCCTGTGGCCCAAGGTTCATTTCACAACAACCACCAGTTCTGAATCTGTGACGAGTTGACTCCTTGCACAGTTGGACTTTACTCTGTTTTGGAAAAGCAGCATCCTGATTTGGGGTAGAGTTGTTGAGACGTGCTGATGCAAAAGACAGGAAACACTGTTTCATCTATTTGGTATGGAAAGAGAGGAAGGGGCTTTAGCAGACATGGAAAACAGGTCCTGAGAAATCATCGCTACACCGGAGTTGTGGTGAGACCTGCTGCTCATGAGAACAACAGATTTTTTGCCTACCTTTAGGAAGGGCAAAGCTTGAAAGTGCAATAGCAAGTTAAGCATCTAACAAGAAAAGCACAGATAAGCCTCTCCTTGTTCCATTCTATCCCTCTGAAAGTCTGAAACCAGAATTTATTATAATTGTTTTAGAAAATAATGTTAGAAATTGTGTACTTAAATATAACTGTTGCTGGATTTTTGATTGAAACATTTGTTCATAGAAAAATAGGCTTAGTGAAGAGGCTGCTTTCAAAGAAGGGTTTTCCAGACTATTTTTTCGATCTTGAAATGAAGTGAAAAAAATACGGGGGAGAAAGGTGGTGACTGAATTTTATTTTTCTCTCCATGAGAATGATCAATTGTGTATTATTCTTTCTCTTTACTGGAAAATCCAGAAGAGTTAAGGTGAACTAAAGAAACAAATTCACTTTAAAGGGTTAATTTTTAAGTCCTTATTTTCAGAAATAAAATTTGTTTTTAAAAAAACCCCCAAGGTACTACACACTAAAAATCATTATACAACCTCCCCATTGCTTTTACATATTTTGTGTTATAACGTTAGGCTAGCAATTAAAAGTATTTCTAGTCTAATTCTGAAATGTTACTGCCTGTAAAACCTCACTCAGTTGAAATTCCTGTTTCTAATTGTAGTAAATGTTTTTAATAGTATCTCAGAGATATTGTGGGTTTATATTGCTATATGGTGTGTCTCTCAAATTTTTAGTAGCTGCATGTTTCAAAATGTGATCTTGTGAAGCAAAATACATCAGCTAGGTTAATACACCAGGTGTGGCTGCCATTGCACTCTCTTCTTTCAGCTGTCATCTACCCCCCTCCTCAGCACTTCTTAAGAACTTTTATGAACGGCTGTTCTGAATAAAATTGCTTTCAAACTCTAATGGGTGTGAAAAGATGCAAAAAAAAAGAACATGATTTTCTAAACCGAATTTGAATATAATTATAGGGGAAAAATGTTTGTTTTTCTTTTGCAGGATGACAAGATCAGTTGTTTTTCAGACAAGCATAATTAATTCTCATTATATTGATCCTCAGAACATTGTGCGTCTAAAACCAACACAAAGGCAGAGGTGGTTGTTGTCAAGGCATGAGTGAAAGTACTCTCAACACTGCTTGTTTTCTTTGTTTGCAGGAGAGTTGGAGGTGGTCCAGAAAGACGGGGAGCGCAAGATTCAGAGCCGGCAGCAGCTTCCGGTCGGAACAACGTGGGGGCCTTTCGCTGGGAAGATGGATCTGAATAATAACACCTTGGTATGTAGATGCTCTGAGACACTTCGCTTTGTTATGTTGTGTGTTGTTCTTTAGGGAATAGCCTGAATTGCTGCTCAGGCAGAGCATTTGAAAACAGGCATTGTTAGCTTTAATGGACAGTGGTATTTGGCTCTTTTCCAATTAGTTCATCTATGGCAACCATCCATGTGAAGTTATTTGGAGCACAGGTTAATAGTATTTAACTGGTTATTTTACAGGAGGGAAATGTCACTTCCTTGTTTGCTGAACCAAGCTGTTGTGTTTCAGTAGTAATATCTGATATTTTTAGTGGATTTTTAAATTTTTATAGCATTAATTGTTGAACACCTAGTTTATATTAACAAATGGTACCATAATAAATAGCTACATTATTTTAGGAAAAAATTAATTAAATTTTCCATACTGTTAATGTAACTGAATATAGAAAAATCTTCCATCAAATTAACATTTTTTGAAAGGCATCAAAAGATACCTGTCATATTCTGTATTAGCCTTACCTTTTCTTCTGATTGCAGAAAGTATGTCGACCATATTACTTAAAAGTAATGCTTTGCTGGTCTCAGTTCAGTGCACAGAAAGTCATGTCATTCCTAGGTCTTCATTTCTTCTTTGTTTGTATTGGTTTTAAGTCTGAGCTTCAAAATTATTTGTGTATAGTTTAGATTAATTTTCTGAGAATATCAGGAAGGAAGCAACTAATATCTCTAGGAGAAGGGTTTAAACAATCTTGGAACATGCATTGCATTGCCCTGTGGGATACTTCTGAAGAACCATTATCTGCAGCCTGATCACTGTTTGCTATTGCAGACTTTGCGTTGAATGTATTTAGCATAATGACCTGTGGAACTGTTTTCACAGAAGGGGATTACATATATTTGGGGTACATAAATCTGTGCTGTAAATGGAGAAGCTGAGCTTCCCAGTGTTCACCAACACTAGGTATTGTCCTGCTCTTGGAGGACCTGAAGAGAGTGAGGAGCACTGAGTTGCTGATGAATCATCTGGGACAGTGTGAAGAGAGGTTATGTGGACATGGGAGAAAAGGGGGAAAACTGTTAGTCTTTAACTCTTTTCTGTAGAACCCATGCCTGAATATTAGAGTTCCCTTTCTAAGGCCATGCTGAATAAGATGCATGCTACTTTTTGTAAATATGCGTATTAAAATTTGAGTGAAACATTATTCTAAGTACGTAGTAGCCATTTAAAATCTTAATATTTTGCACTCCTTAGCATAATTTATTGATCAAAAGGTGCTAAGAAATGTTATAGAAAGTGGCATGGAAACTTTGTCTAAGTCTCCTAGAGTTCAGTATTCCCAACCTAGATCAGATTTCCCATTCAGGCACCTGAATAAAGAACAGATTTTCAAAAGTACTGCACAGTCAAAACGCCTTATTGTTAGAGAGGAGAAACTGGAAGATTTGAATACTTCTCTCCATTTTCTAAATCCATTTAATCTTTATTTTTGATAACCACCTGCAATTCAAATAGTTTTCTAAATTCCACTATTACTACTTTCATCAACTTTCATGTAACTGAAACCTTAGTCCTGTTGTAACTCAAAGTCAATGCACCATCCATACCTTTAGGAGAATTGCTAGCTTGGTGTGGTCCCTATTGCCCTATCCACTTGTAACACTTCCTCAGGTATATACGACATGAAGATAATGTTTAAGTATATGAGATGATGTTGATTGAGCCTTTACTACAAAATTAATTATTATCAGATATTAGTAGGATTAATTTGCAACATGTCAGCTGTCAAACATGTTATTTCACTTTTGTTGTTTGATGGGGACATGGAGTAACTACAAACCTTCTAGGAGGAGCTTCCTTCCGCTCTGGTAGCACAGGCATATATTAAGGTCTGTTATTACTTCGTGAATTTTGCAGTTTTGCTGTATCAAAAACATTTTGCTAAGATATTTTGGTTTTAATGAACTGATAATTAAGCAGTGAACATAACTGACTTAATTTGGTGATTGTAATGGGATGGAACAGCTTTCTCAAAATAGTTCAGAAAGATGTGGGATGAAAATCTTAAGGACTGTTTTCCTCTAAACTTTCTCTAAACTGGAAAGATATTTTGTTTCTTGTCAAATTAAAAACCATAAGCTATTTTTGCTAACACTTGAAAGATTTTACTTTTGCCTACAAACATAAATACATTTGGAAATTTGATAAGGTTCCTGTAAACAGAAGTTTCGTCCTCAGAAATATTGTTTTGTCCTCTGAGCCAACCCATCCTTTGAGAAAGTCAGAATTCAACAGGATATCACTGTGAGCAATCTGATTTAACTTCGAAGTTGGATCTGACTTTGAAGTTTGCCCTGCTTTGAGCAGGAGTTTGGACTGGATGACCTCCAGAGGTCCCTTCCAACCTGAATTATTCTGTGATTCTAAGTATTGTTTCTTTTTCTCAAATATCAGATGTTTCCTGTAATCCTACATTTGTTACTTTATAATGCTGTGTGAAGAAATGTAAACCTTTTGATGCAACTTTAATTTATTGTTAAAGCAACAAAATCCCAGCACCAGCTTCTACATATTTTTGTTTATATCTTATTTTTTTCTTGAAATTATTCAGGTTTATTTATGAGTTTTTTTGTTTGCTGGACATATTTGATTACTTATCTCACTATTGTCCATGTTCTCTGTTTTTCATAAGGGGAGTTGCGATTCCTTACATAGGTTATTTATATATGTTTTGGAAAGCTCATTTGAGTAAAGCCTCACATCCCTAGAATTCAATCAAACTTTCACAAGCAGCTGACAGCAGGTTTAGTTCGTTTCTGAATGAGAACTTCAAATATTGCACTGCTATAAACATCAAATAATTTTTGGATAAGAGCTTTAATGTGGATTTTTGGTATAGAGAGGAAAGAAAAGAAAAATTCAGGGACCCTCAGGTGAGTAAATATCATAATTTTTCAGCTGCTGTCTTTACTGGGAAATTTGTTTGTGGCTGACTACAAGTGCCTTACTCGACTTTACTGTTTGGTGTTAGCAATGTGGCGCTGCCTCGCAGGATTCATTACCTAACTCTGAGTTACAGCTTACTTACTACCCTTGCACTCTGCACTGAATACAGCCTGTACATGCAATATCCTGTTGAAGCGCTTCTTGTTTCAAGCAGTGCTGTGTTGCTGAATACAGTCTCACTGCTGTTGGCTCAGGAGACAGAGCAAGTTAATTAATTCAGCATGGTATTTAATTGAGTCACTGTGCCAGATGTCAATTACTTTTTAGATCTTTCAAGTTTCTGTCTTGAAGTACATTAGCAGTATACATCTCAGAGTATTGGAAGGTTTGGTCCCTTGAACAAAAATTATTTAAATGCTGTTCACAACTGTAAAACGAATAGCAGTATTTGACTTCAATTCCAGCACTGTCAGGAGATATGGTAGTGCAAGACTCATATCAGGACTGAAGAATACTCAGATTCTAATGGTAGACTTGAAATAGCTCAATGACTATTAAAGTTCTTAATTTTTCTCATCTAGGAGTTTAGCCAGTACTCATGAATTACAGATAATTACATTATGTAATAGTGTATGCCATGCATTACTGTTACTGTTGATGAAACAATTTGCATGCAGCCACTAGAAATCTTAAGAATGTTGGTTTTAACAAATGAGTCTCAGATCTTAAAACTTGTCTAGGTATTTAATTTTTGTTTCAATCTGACCTTAAGAACTCCTTATATCATTATTAAATATTTATAGATATCTATTTAGATACTTTTATTAAATTTAGGGTGATAGATCCCATATCTAGATAGTTTTAATGATCTGTTCCTGTAATTTTGCCAGACTGGCAAAATTCCTCTGCTCTCAGCTGCGTGAGTAGTTTGTATCTGTCTGTGCAATTTGGCATAGAGGTTATTGCCTTCCATTTCCCTCCACTACTTCCATTTTCCATTTACTGTTCCATAATAGTTGATAGTCCCAAGAAAATGAAATGCATAGGAATATCTTTTCAAGCCTAGAAAGTGTACATGTATACATGTTTCCAGGTTCTCTTTGAGATTTAATATAATCTTGCTGATTTGACAAACAGAGCCGTGAAGAATTTGAAGAATACTGTTATGTGTCTACAGCTGGTGAGAACTCAGCTGTAGAAAGGAAGACAACTCGATTTTATCTCTAGTTTCACCAGGAAGGCTCCAACTTTGTGCCTTGCTGCATCACAGAAGATTCAGGAATTCATGAGTACCTACAAGCAGACAGGAATGTATTTTGAAGCATGAGATTCCTAGCTTGTGATTCCTGTCTTTAACAGGAAGGTGGGTTTGCACAAATGCCAAGTCTAATGAGACCATGCAGGTGAGAAGAAGACCTCTCTAGGCTGGTCATACAGACTGCTGAAAGAGGACCTGCAGTGTGTAAGCAGACCTAAATTCAAGGCACTAGCAGCCTAGTTAAGAAAAAGCCATTCACTTGCCTTTTTTCAGCTGTAAATATTTTCCCTGTTTGAGTGGACAGTTTGGTGGGAACGAGGCCCTTGGAAATGAAAGCAGCAGTGAACCACATAGCCCACAACGGACATCAAGCAGAGGTTGCTCCAGAGGCTGCATGGAGGCATTCTGAGAGGCCTTTTCCTTTGGCTGCTTCCATCTAGTTTTTGGTGTTAATCTGTGCCCATGGCATGGTTTTGTGAAGTCAAACAATGAGCAGCTGGATGCAGCCCCCCATTCTCGTCTCCTTGTCTCAGGAAGGAGCATGCGGGGCAGGCCTGTACCGGCCTGATAAGGAAAAGAGGATTCAATGTGGCTGTGAAGGAAATCCACAGGAGGAGAGTGTGGGGGGCTGGGCCAGACAAGCAGTGGGACACAGCAGGCACCCTTTAATGGGATCTGGGAGATTCAGCACCAAAGAGACACTTCGTCTGGAAGACATGCTCACAGAGCTGTTTGACTGGGTAACATGTGAGGGGCTGAGGATCCGAGGTTCAGAATGCAGCAGAGTTACTCACTACCTCATCTGGGACTGGTCACTTTGGGTTAGACAGTGACTTTAATCTTAAGAGTTGCAGCACAAGGGTTTTCTGGTAACTTTGGTTGGAGGTGGTGCATGGCCACGGAGACAGTCAGTAGTCTGTCCACAGTCAGGCTGTAGCCAATCTGTAGCCTCTGTTTCTCTTGTTCAGACATGGAAAGGGATAAGGTAGATTTTATCTTTCAATATTTAGCTGCAAATGAAGATTATGGCTCTTAATATCACAGAGCCATTTTTATATTTAATTACCAAAAATAGTGTGTAGAGTAGTGAACCTTGATTCTAAACTTGACTACAAAAACATTTCTTTCTCATTTTGACTACTATTACTGTCAGGTTCTTCATACCTAGAACGAGTTTAAGATCACTTCCTTCTGTCTCAAACACAAGCAAATATTATTGTTGTAGCACTTCAGGACAGCACATGGTGTCACACCAACAGCCAGGTGCTGGTCCACTGTGCATGTGCATGACTTAGAATCATAGAATCATTAAGGCTGGAAAAGACCTCTAAGAAGATCAGTCCAACTGTTAACCCAGCACAACTATGACATGTCCTCCAAACATCTTTTGAACTCTTCAAAGATGGTAATTCCAACACTTTTCCAGGTAGCTTGTTCCAATGCCTGACTACCCTTTCAGCAAGGAAAGTTTTCCTAATATCTAATGTAAACCTTCTCTGGCACAACTTGAGGCCACTTCATACAAACTGAAACATTTCAAAATATTGAGATGTGCCAAGATGGTGTGAACATCCACAAGGCCATCCACGATGGTGTTTGAGAACACATCACCTCACATTGCCTCACCTTTTACCAAGTGCTCTCCCGTTTATACAGACGTAGTTGAGGAGAATATAATAATAGAAAGACTTTTTTAAAAACTTTTGTGCATAATTGTAGTCTATACATTTTTTTTAAAAAAAAGTTATTTCTGCTCTTTTATTTACATTTACACAAAAGAGTTAATTTAAACATGTTACTAATATGATAGCAAGATGTGGTAAGTATCTGAATAAACACTGTGTTTTGGAAAATGCTGAAAGCATTTTTTTCCCAGCTTGCAGAATTTGTTTCCAGATTGCAAATAGGTGATGAAGCAACATGGTACTTTAAAAGAAAGAGCACCTTGATCCTACACCTTTGTCTAAATGCTAATAGTACACTGGTGTTAGTACTGCACACCATTACCACAGCTGTAATTTTAGGTTATTAAATATTTAAGGGACATACAAATAAGACAGGATTGAAATTACATCTTTTTTTTCCTTCATTTCTGAATGGGTGATTTCCAGAGTTATTATGTCAACAAAGGATTTTTACATAAAATTGCTCTTGCTTTTTAATCTCTTTTCCTTGGCTATAGCCCTTTTTAAGATTACATATACCCATGGTACATTTTGACACCTGTTTATCAAAACAGCAGAACTTTAACATTTGTTTAAAACTACCACTGGTCACTTTGAAAGGTTTTTAAAAATAATTCAGTTACTTGCTGCTTGCTATAAGCAGCTTCATTAAGCAGAATTTGTTCTAATACTATTGTAATTAAGTAGTAGACATTGCCAATCATTCCCGTTAAACTAACTTAGTTCCCTGGAAGAAAACTCAATAAACTCTCTGTCCTGTTTTGGCAAGCTTCATTTCAGTAGGGGGTCCTTCTGAAAGTGGGAATGTACCCTGGGGCACACTGCCGGTGGCTGCTGAGAGCAGAGCAAGGGGATGGCCTGACAGGAGAGATGAGGCAAAGTCAGGAGCCTAGAACAGAAAAAAAAGGCAGGAAAATTTGGTCCAGGGCCTCTCAGGCATCAGTAGAGGGAGATGCTATCTGAAAGTTCCAGGCTCTTGCATTTTAGGATCACAGAATTACAAACTATGCTGAGTTGGAAAGGACCCACAAGACAAACTGTTTAGAGAGAATCACTGCAATAAACTTCAGTAGCAACATATTCTTGTGCTTCTAGACTATGTCTTATCTTAATAATTTTCTAGCTAGTCTAATCTTCTCTGCACCACAGGCTTTAAGACTCAAATGCTTATTTTGCTATTGTAGGTTTTGCTAAATTTATATCATAAATTTTAGAATGGGATGTAGTCTTATTTTAAAACTTACAAGAGAAATAATTTATCTCCATTTAAGGTCATTCATGTACCTCATTGCACTGCAATACCTAAAAGGCACTAGTTCTACCCCCATATTTAAGATGAGGAATTTAACAATACTGTTGTGCTCTGAAGAAATTTTTTCAATTCATGCTTTTTATAGTGATACCTCCTCTTATTTATGAAACATAAGTATTATAGACGAAGCAGATATAAAATGTCAGATTTAAATATTCAGCAGTTTTTGATATAACTTCCTTCTCACTAAACGCTAACACTATTTTTTTATTCTGAAATAAAATTCAGTTTCTAAAATGTTGAGAAATTTTTTTCAGCAGTTTCACATTCATTGAACAAGCATGGGAAATTCTAACTCCATCATTTTAGTGGAACATATAGCTATTAAGGTGCTTGTGCCTGCGAAGGTGTTCGCATTGTTAAGCCAAGAATTTGGTAGTTACAATGGACACTGAAATGAAGGAACCAAAGGCTTGTGCTCTCTCTTTGAATGTTTGAAAATAAAATGTCCTGGACACTCCTGGGTATTTGGGGGCTATTACATGTAAAGCTATGCCTGCCCAATGGTAGTTAGCCTTAGAGTACATTGGCAGTGGTAAAAAGCATTGTGATACTGTTGCCTGTGGAACTTGTGTTCCACTCAGTGTGTTGTCCAGATGTGCTGTCTGGTCATACAAATGCATAGGATTATGAAAACAGCAAGGGTGCTTTCCATAAGATTCATGGAGGCAATAGTGGGCAGTTGTTTGGAATGAAAGTATGTTGTAGAGAAAATTTTGGTGTGAAAAGAAAATTCACGTTTTGGTGGTGTCAAAATTTTTTTTTGTGTTAATAGAAATGCAGACCAAGATACCATATTGTGGTAAGAATAACAATATTTGAAATAATTGTCTATCTTCATTTAAATAAAAAAATTACTTCAAATAAAGGAATGGCCCAGTGATTTCACTTAAGACAGTGGCTCCTTGCCATTCCATACAGCGTGATGGAATGATCAAAATTCCAGATATAATTTCCTTTTCTGTCTGAATATGCTTGAGAGAAGTAGCCTGCAAATTTTCAATGACAGAAATAAGGGGTATCTCTGGTTGTTTTATTACCAGTGAAATTAACTGTGTACTGTGAAAGTGTGGTTTTGAATAGAAAAAAAATCTCTCAATATTTCTAGTGAGTATAATTAGTATGATATGTGTGAATACATAAATATATAAAAATATATGTATGTAAACATGAAGTGAAAAAAATTTAAGTATATATACGTACATATATATACACAATGTAAGTGATTATGAGTATATAAAAATAGCATATTCTAGTCAGAAGAAAGTATTGATTGTTATTATGTCCTAAAAATCATTGTTCAGCAGTAGCTCCTCTTCCAATGATGTCGTGGTATCACATAGCCAGTAGCAAAATGTGTCCTTTTCCAGATGCAGCAAATCTACTTTGTACCACCAAAATATGGGCAACACAGAGCTTGGCCTGAGAAATTCAGTGCTGACTGAAGTTTGTAAATGTTCTGAGCCTCATTTATCAAGGCAGGAGAAAAAGTTCATCAGTCTAATCCTGTGGTGGCTCCTCAGACTCCAGAGAAGCTCAGAAGACAATTAGCTCCAGCCATTAGGGCTCCAGAGCAAAGAGCAGGGGAGGCACTGTGACTTGCTGTCCTTACCCTCCCTACCAGGCGCAGACCAAGTGCAGCAGAGGAAGGGCTGCACAGCTAGTACTCTACCTGATGATATTATTTATTTATGGAAGTTTTTGGTCCTGATATTCCATACATGATGCAATTATTATTATATGCATAGCCCCATCGGATTTTATATAATTTCATATTTATATTGTTTCACTGGTTGTGACAAGGTAGGAATTGGTCTCTTCTCTCAGCAGCTAGCGACAGGATGAGAGATCATAGCCTCAAGCTGCAGCAGGGGAGGTTCAGGCTGGACATCAAGAGGAATTTCTTCACAGAAAGGATGAAGGTCAAACAGTGGAATGGATTGTCAGGGGAGCTGGTGGAGTCACCGTCCCTGAAGGTGTTCAAGAAATGACTGAACGGGGCACTTAGTACCATGGTCTAGTTGACAAGGTGGTAATCAGTCACAGATTGGACTCAGGGGTCTTTTCCAACCTAAATGATTCTGTGATTCTGTGATATTCATGTCCCAGCTTAAATAACTAAATATTAATTAATAGAACTTTTATCCCCTTTCTTTTCACTAATGCATTTTATCATGTATTCCACAGACTAGAGAGTAGAGGAAATGTTTAAATGTATTTACAAAATGCCTCATAACTTGTGAATTGTTAAACATAGTTATAATTTTTTGAGCTCTTTTAACATATTTAGGGAATAATTCAGTTTTGCATAGACAAAATACTGCTTTTTCTGTATTGTAAAGGAGGGGTAGCATTCTGAACACCACTGATGTATTTAGAATAAACTACGTAACATATGAGATATCATCACAGTTTATGTAGATTGTTCTCACTCTGAGACTATGTCTTAGAATTTAAAATTCTCCCTGTCACAGATTAGTTTTTATATCTTGGTTTTGACATTTGATTTGATATTTGAAATGCACAGAAGATATTATTTTAATAAAAGCTTCATATATGTTAATAATTATTATTTATTTATTTGTTTATAAGCATCTCACATTTCCCCAAATACTTTTTCTTCTTTGAAGCTTTCTTTTCCACATGACAGTCTCTGATCTGGGGGATGAGTGACCACTTTTTTTAAACACGAAACTGAAACTCCTGCCATGTGTGAGGACATTAAAGACAAGTTTAGGGGAGCTGAGGGAGGTGTGCCTTGAAGCTGGGGAGGTGAGGAAGGATCCTTCCCTCTCTCCCCCTCCTGCAAGCTGTTATCCTCACTTTTGGAAGAAAACTGGGGCAAATTAGCATAAAGGAAAGAGAGCAATAAAGCAGAAAACAATAGTATATCCAAAATATCTTCGTTCCTTCTTTTCTGCTTGTGTTGAAGCTGGCTGGTTCTACTAGTGCTAATTTTTAATTCTGCAGTAGACATCATAGTGTGTCTTAGTCTTACTGATTTGCTTTTCTGGTGTTTTTTTCCTCTTGGATGTGGTTGCATTTGCTACATTAAATATTGGATCTTGTTGTTTATATTTATTACATTCCAGATTGTATTTTTCTCTTTTGGGATCCACTATGTTACCATATTCCTGTTTTCCTTCTCACTCTGGTCCCCTCCTCCAAGCAAAAAAAAGTCTTAATCCTGTATGCATCCGTGGTGGAGGGTTTCCCTCACTTCTTGGATCCAGCCTGATCATGGGTCACAGAAGGACATGATGGTTTGCATTAAGTGAACCTTCCAGAGTCAGCAAGGTATCAGCAGGGAAGACTTAGGTTAGATACAAGAAAGAACTTCCTAATGTTAGTGAGACTGAAAAGCTGGAGGAGATTCAGGAGGTTGCAGTAAATCTGTGGCTGATGTGTTTAAAAACAGGCTGGACCAAGACGACAGGAGTGGTGTAGGCGCAGCTGAACTGTGGCATGGGGGAAGGAACAGGACCAGATGACCCCGTGGCTTTTGGCACCTTGATGCTGAGAAATGTCTGCAGCCAACTTTTCTTGTTTGGCTGCCCAGAAATGCCTGCAGGTAGCTAAAATCTTTCGAGATTGTCTTTAAAAGGCCAGAATGAGACACTGTTTTTTGTAGAAGATGGCAGATGGGATGTTACAGGAAGCTAGACAGTTGGTCACACTGTATAGGATACCATTTTCAAAATCTAATTGAAATATAACAAGGGCTAGCTGAGAGATAAGGAAGTAACTGCTATATTTCTTTGGCATGTCCCTTCCCAACTGCCTGCAGGTTTTCTTTCTTCTGAATATTCTCCCTTCCCAGTCCAGTTTCTAGCTAACTAAACTTAGAATTAACATTTTGTGTATAGCCAAATATTGAATCAGTGTAGCTTTTTCAAAACATTATTTTCAGTTTTACTTAGGACTTCGTTTCAAAGTTTTCTGTAACTCTTTTTTTAAGGAATACTGTCTAACTTAAAAGGATCATTGTCCCAGGTCTATAAGGATCGTTGTCCCAGGTTTCTGTGTCACACATTTTCAGAGTGAGAGCAATGGTATTTCATTTTCAGGGTGCCAAGTGTGAGCACTTTGATCTGGCGGTACAGCATGCCTCAGGGAGCAAGCTGAATCTTGATTTTTATAGTCTGTCATCCACTATCAGGTACCAGAGCCCCGATTAGCCAGGCTGAAAAACAGAGAACACACCATAGGCTGGATGTGGAAATATTTGTGAGAGGCTCTTGGCATTACCAGCATCCTCAGAGCTCATTTTGTGCTTCTGTTCTAGTAAATCTCAAATACATATAGAAACAGTACCTGTGTGCAGCAAATGACTGCACACACACTGATTACTTTTGAAACCACTTCCCCGTCCACCACCACATTTGGCACTGGAAAGTAGGAAGAATATCCATGTTTTCAAACTTGACCTCACAAATGTGAGACCACTTGGTGTGGTTGTGCCTCCTTAACATTCCTCACATTCCCTCTTCCAAGCCAATTGCTAGCACTTGTTGCAGTATTTAAGTGACTTTGTAGTAGCAACTACTAGCTTGCTCTGGCTATTGGTGTACTTGGGACTAAATGGCCTTTTTGACCTTAAATAATCATTTTCTTGTCAGTCATACCAAAGATGCTTAGCTGTCTGTTTGTTCATTATTACTACCATAACTGTGAGATCTCCTGAACTCTTCTGAAATACAGTCATGAGACTCTCATTGTTTTCTGCATTTCTCTGGCTGTGCTGCTGGACAGGAGTGTCTCATTTGGGATAGTTGAAAGTCATGAGGAAGTAAAGACATTGATGGGGTGACATTTGCTGCCATGACCCACTGTAGCCTGGTATTCAGCCTCATGAGAGCTGCCAAAGTATGCTACCTTGATAATCGCACTTGTATTGGGATAACAAAGATGGCTGAAGTTATTCTTTCAAGGCAGCATAGAGCATTTGCAAATCTCTTCCAAATAAAGTATGCGTTAGAGATCACAGTTAAATGTCTGTAATTTTTACTCTAACTAGGTGTTTTTCTGTTTCCATATGTAGTCTTTGAAAAAAAAGCAATGAAAGGGGATGCACAACGACTACGAATTTCCAACAGTGATTAATAATGCACTTAGGACTGGATTTTGCATAGTGCTGAGCACCCCAAGCTTTCATTCAAAGCAGTAGAGCTGAGGTATGCTTAGCATTTTGTGACACTGAGCACACTGCAAGTACAGTCTATAAACCTCTCCACAGAAGATAAATATTTGTTATTTTATTTGACCTTGAAGATGGGACTGGTTTGATAGGGTTAAGGTCAATGAGTATATTATTTTTAGACTAGATACAGAGTACACGGATGGTTCTGCTTTATTTTAGTGTGTTAACATCTGGCAGCATTCTGTGTTCCATATGCTGCTGATTGTCCTGATACATTCATCTTCAGTGATTATCAAAAAGATTTCAGTGCTCTGGAGTTAATCACACATTTGAGAAGACAAATCCATGAAGATAAGTAGGAAAGATGCCTGTAGTTTTCTGTGTATAAGACCAATATTTGGGCAATCTTGGCAAGTAAGCTATTAATTTAGAAACATTTTTTTAATTACTTAATTAGCTAATGTCTGTAAGAGTGAAAATTAGTATATTGGAGTTCAATATTGTTATCAGAATAACATAGAGAACATTGCTTCTTGGAAAACTGATTGTGCCCTTCTAGTTCTACATGTTGCACACTTGCTTATTTTTGATAATGGTGAATAGTTAAGGGGATTTTAGATTTACACCCTTTTCTTATGTATTATTTTTGTATGCCTTTGAAAGTTTAGCTATGTGTCTGCTGTTGCATTGCAAAAAGCATGCACATAACTATCAATTGACTTTTTTTTTAAAGTGGTGTTTTCAGTTCTCCTAGGTTGATAACATTTTTTCCAGAGCTATAAATTATTATTCTCATTCTGTGCTGTTTTGATCTTACATGCTAACAGGTTCAGGGGAGAAAGACTGAAGAGTTTCACATAGAATATGCCATATCAAAGCAGGTGTTCCCTTTTACAGTACCACCTTCTTTCTGAGAATGCAGAAAGTCTACCACAATCAGAACAAATGCTGAAGCAAAAACCAAACCAAGCTAGATGACTGTCAACCTTGTGGCTTTTGCCGCAGCCCACACTTGCTTAGAGACAGTCCTCTAGGCTAGCCCGCCGAGGCACTGCCCATATTCCTGCAAAGAATAGTTCAAGTAAGGAAACAGTTGTAGGGCTCAAAGTCTAGAAAGGTGACCCTTTTCTTCCCACACCTGCTGTCCGACAGCTCACTGCTGCTCCACTGTCTGCTAACAAGGAAGGACGCCATGAAATCAGCTTTGGCCTTGGCTCTTCAGGCAAACCCTGGGACCGGGGTATGTCCACACAACATGTCATGGGACATCTGGTCAATGTAGGCATCAGAAAAGCAGCAGAAAGGCTGAAGTGACAGTTTGCCACAAAACAGAACAAACTATAGTAGCAACGTTGATCCTCAATATTTCTCTCTTGATTCAATATCTATAATTTCAAAGAAAAAAATAAAGGCAATGAAGTCTCTTAGGGCATATAACATATCCATTATTTGGATAAAACTTGTTTTATTTTATCATGCACAAATTTGTTTAGATCTTAGCAGTGACCACTCTCCCTATTGCCAATATCTATTAATGATAATTACTTCAAATACTATACTCACTCAGTGATAGCATCACTTCATGGTGAGGAAGATTGTGATCTTATCTAATCCTATTCTGTTTAACTCTGACACTCCTTCTATTATAGTGGGGCCCCGATAAGATCATGCCTGTTAGGATCAGACATTAGTTGGAATCAATATTGGAAAATGTGCCTGTTTTTGCTTAATAGCAAAGTTAGTGTGAGGGTCAGAGTGAGATCATTTGTTGGATGAGATTGTACAGCTTCATCTTGTAATGGAAATGTGTTACTTGCTTCAGCTGCTGGTGAAAAGTAAAAACAAGAGCTCTTTGAAAGATGTACAGCTTTGTTCATAAGCACTGTGTAAGGAAGATACAATCATTATTATGACATTTAACATCTGTAGTGCTACAGCATGTTGAGATTCTAGTCTAGAACTAGTGCTCCTTTTTGCTAGACTCTGAACCTGATACTAAAAAGACAGCTGCTGGCCTCCGCCAGCTTAGGTCCTGGTTTTAGACCAGACATGAGCACAATGGCAACAAGTGTGGGAGGCAAAAGCTAAAATGGTGATAATTAAGATTAGTATAATAACAGTTACATCACACTAAAGCTGCAGACATGAGTTTTTTAGAGATAGTGAATGAAAAAGGCAGTGAGTTTGCAGATGACTTCAGAGAATTCTTCCTATATGCATTAACCTAGTGGAACAAAATACAAATAAATCAGGAGTATTATTTAGATAGGAATTTTGAGACTTATTTCCCGATAAAGAAGGATGTAATCTAGATCAGTGATGATGAACCCTTTTAGAGCTTAGTGCCAAATTTATTTTAAAAAGTTCAGAAGCTGTTGTGCTGCCAACATTAATCTCTCTGTAACAAACTTGGCACTAGTGCCAGCAGTTTATGGTTACTGGTGGAGATGAACAGTCAGAAAACACAAAGCACCATAATGCTGTTTCGCTGAAAAATATGGTTACTCTTTTTATAAGACTTTTCAAGATTTTGTCAGAAAACTAAGAAACCAAAGCAAAGTCCTGAGGGTATTGCATGGGATATATGAGGGCTATGGTGCCCCTTTCTCCATAAGAACATTAATTTTTACTCTCCAATAAATAAAAAAGTCCATCAGGATAAATTACAAATAAAAAATGTATAGTGAATCACCTGTTGTTTTGATCACAGGACTGCAAAATTTGAGTGACACTAATTCTCTGCCTGAAGTTGGCATCAAAGGGGCTCATGCATAACTTCAAGTGCAAGGCACATGCCATGACCACTAGACTGCTCTAGAGAAAATGTCTCCAAGTAATATATTAATAAATCTTAAATCATGCCAGTATAGAATTAAAACCAATAAAATAAAATTGGAAATTTCCGTATTTTTTCATGAAATGGGAGTCTGTTTGAACGCTCAACCCTTTATTTGGATAAACTGCTAATACTAGTGATGTGCTAAGACCTGGGCAGTGTTTACCAACCATTTCCATTTCAGTAATGCCACTCATCACTGACTGTGTTTGATCATAACCTCTAACTTCTTGTTGTTTGACTTGAATTTTCTTTACAGTTCTCAGCTTGATTAAAATTCCTCAAATTTGACACACCAGTCACTAAATTTATGATGGTGTTTTCTGAAAGGGATGAACATGCACATGACAAGAGTGATAGTTTTCACTAGACAAAGTCAGAAAGTTTTTGATTTGTAATAGAACATATATACTGTCATGATCTCTTCTAGTTTTATATATATATATATTTATATATATATGACATTACAAGTATCACATATGTGCCAACTGCTAGTTATGTAGAGGTGTAACTGTAATTTATGGTTGTTTGAACACAAAAGTAAGTGGAATGGCTAATGAATAAATCATTGCACCAGTGTTAACAGTAAAAGCATAACTGAACTCACTATCATTGTATTGCCTTTCGATTCAATTAAATACCATTGTTTACTCTTTTAACATCATATAGGAAAGCACTGTCAACTGAAATAAAAAAATCATCGAGGTGGATTTATATAAATGAAAAATTTCCCCTATAAGATGTGCATAGGGATGGATATTTGAACTGGTCATTAAAAGTGAGGCATTTCCTGCTTTCATTGAACAGTGCATACTTTTGGATATAATATGAATAATGAAGACGTATTTCTCTTTACTTTAAATTTTAGTTGTAGTAAAGTAGAGGGAGGAGCAGAGCCATTTTGAAATCATCCCTGAAAGAAATGGGAAGAATGTATCTTTGAAAGAAATTTCAAATACATCAAGATTTTAGAAATCTGTCACAATGCAAGACAGAATTTTCTTACTTTGTTTTATTCTGTGTCCATCTCAAAAGTGTTTCTTGTAATCGGTGTTTTCCCACACATGTATTTCCGCAACATGGCATTCAATAGACTAGTCACATAGTTTATCATGAATGTCACTGAAAAACAATGTACTGGTAGAATTTTGAAGTGTTAATGTTTAAACATTGATTTCTTTAAAATGTTGACATTTTGAACAACTGTAATTTTTCTCATTATTTCTTTGGGTTTTTTTAATCCTGAAATATTTTCAAATTCATGGAATGCCACAATTTTCACTTGACCTTTTTTATTTCAGAAGTCTTTGTGCTATATTTCTGACCACAGTGTGCTAGGTGTAGAACCCCAGGTGTTTCAGTGGGGCAGGAGAGGTGATTTTTCTTTCTTCTTCTGAAACCATGATGAGTCTAATGTTAGACACAATGCAGAGCAGAGCATTACAGTTTCCTGCCTTACTCCCAGATACATATAAAAGAGGAATGTCATTAAGACAGTTGGATATATCTGAAGAAGCCAGGTGGATTTTTTCCATAGATATTCCTCCTTTCTCCCTATATAAAGAATTATAAAGAGCCATAATTTTAATTTATAATAGCAAAATATTCCTCTTACTCAATTCCCTAGTTCCCAGCATTGGCCACATACAGCATGTGTACGACCTTCTGTTAAACTTGTGTGCCAGTGCAGTCAGAGCTTCACTTTAAATCTGACTCTGAAACAATTAGACTGAGAAACAATAAGAGAAGATTAAAATCAATTATGTCTGCATAAATAATGGAGAACAGCATTTGTGACTATTTATTTGCATTCTAATAATTTAATTGATATAACTTTTTTTTCTTTTTATTTGTGCTTTCTACCCCAAGAAGTTCTTAGTATCCAGACTAGATTATTAAATGTCACAAAACACATAATCATGCTGTTGTTATTATAGTGTCTGAATCAAGGTGGGAAAAGGAGGAAATCCCTTCCTGGGAAAATTTATAGGGAAAGAATAGGAAATATTTTCTAATGGGAGAAAAGGTACAAAGAAATTAATGAACTTGCTTGACAGCATTCTGGAGGTCTCAGGTTTACTACAGGTTAAACAAACACCTGTCTTACAAGATTCTTCCCTGGAGTGATGATCAGACTCCCAAAGGGTTGTACATTAGCACTTTGTGAATCGAACTAATTTTTATACTCTTTATGTAAAAATTGTAAATAAAAAGTAGTCATACAGGATTCTGTCTGTTCACAACAATTCATAACATAAAAGAAGACTAAACTTGTTATGTATATTATCTGCAGACCTAACTGTAAAGAAAATGTAAATACAAAACAATGCTGCTTTGAATACATTCTAAAATATACCACCTATAAAAATAGAAGAAAATAAGTAGACTCGTGCATAAGTCCAATAAACAATTAGTCTGCAACGAATTCCCATCATTTCAGGACTCATGGGTTAAAATTGGAACGTGAAGGTATTTAACAAAAATCCAGATGTGCAAAGAGTAGGATCCCTTATCGTGTAAAGGAATGATTAAACCAACAGATAGCGCACTGGTGCGCATAGTCTGGATTATGTCTTTGAAAAAGAGAAAATGCTTGATGATGGTGTAGCAGCACTATGTTTCCAATAGGCCAGTCAGTCAAATGCAAATACAGTCTATAATAAAAGAGCTGGTTGGCATAGTAATTGGGAAATGAATGTTATTTGTAGCTCCATATTTCTGTCTTTAGGAGTCTAAGAACTAGGAGGTTGGTATTGATAAGAGGGTTTGTGTATAAATCCTTTGTAATGAGGCTGTGCCTCTTCAGTCATTTGTATTAATTTTAACTTTAGATATGGACATCATTCTCCGAAAGGGGTGACAACTAAAATAACTAATTTCACAAATGTCTGGGGAGAAAAAAAATTACTCATTTTAGAAAAAAAAAAAACCTGCTTCCTTTTTTTGATTGTTTGATTGGTTTTGAGTGGGGTTGTTCTGTGGCAGGGGGAGTTTGAGAATACAAATAGGATCACCTTACATCTGTGTAAGGTATGCAGTATAGATTATTGCTGCATTTGTGTGGATACTGGCAAGGATGAGTTGAGGTTTGGATGAAGAAAAGTATTTTATAGGAGAAATACCAACTATAACATATATCTCAAGAGGTATAAAAATTCTTACTATCCTTAACTCAGGTCAAAAACTCTCCAAATGCCTTGAGACCTGCATCAATTTGAGCCATTGATATTACTCCCACTTTTTGTTTTGTTTTTTTTTTTTCTTTATTGACCTGTTTGGCTGATTGTTTAGGAATGTATTTGACAGTTTCTGCTCTTCCTGTCTTCTGCTGTTCCCTCATGCATACACCCCTTTATGACATCTTGTTCACATTCTGAACTTCTGAATATTTCTGTGAGATCACCTGGAATGCAGAACTTGAGGGTCTTAGACAGTAGGGGTCTTAGACATCTGGAGCATTGCGGAAAGAGGAAATTCTGTTGGTGGCTTTGATTACCTTCCTCTTGCTATTCTGTCTGCACCCCAACAGCTCTCTCCATGCAGTTTCATTTTCAGCTACATAGATTCCCTTAACCCTTCGTTGTCCCCGATCTCCTAATATTTATCTCTTGTTTATGTTTCTGGTACTTACACCTTAGCCTTTCTCCTCACTTTCCAATCTCTTCTTGTTCACTATTTCAGCTGTGTTTCCTTCTCCTTTCTCTAATTTCTCTGTCCCTTTTCTTAATGATCTTCAAGACATTTTTTTCAACGCCTAAGTACTTGCCCTTCCTAATTTGAATTTCCATCTTAAACAGGTAATTTAGAGTACATTGGTTGGAATGATTTTGAGCTGAATTTAAGAGGAAAAACAAGACTGAATATTAATTTTGTGTGAAATAGAAATGTATGATGAGTTTCTCTGTTCAGTATAGCACACCCGTTCCTGTGGCTAGTTGCAGGGCTGACTTAGAAAGAATTCATATGTTTTAATCACTGTCTGTTACTTTGTTAGTTACTGGGGCATAATCAGCTCCTGTCTTTGGGCGTTATGTGAACACTGCAGAGAGCAAGAAGGAATGTCTTGCTTCTACCCCTGCCCAAGTTTAACATTAGTCAGATGTATTAAGGGCTTACTGTGCCATCTTCTGCTTAAGCATCAGACTTGGGTGCTAGCAGGGGCATGCTAGCAGGCTCGATGGGCCAGTGGACTGATCTTACACAGTAAATCCCACGCTTTTGTGCTATGTTGACAGACCCTTACCTCAAACTGTGCTAGCAGGCACTGCTGTAATAAAACCAGACTGGCTCATTCTTTACTTCTGAGATTTTCCATAAAAGCAGCATAAATGTTAATGAATAAATAATCTTCTCCTAAATTTTGTACAGTAACTGAGCTTACCCCAGGCAGGATGTGCCGCTGTAGATCAGGGTTTGAAATATGTGAGAATCCCTTGTTCCCAGGAGTGTAGTGAGAGGAAAAGTTTGTCACTCCCTATGCCATTTATTTCTCCGTAAGGTGTTGAGGGCTTAGGTCTCTTGTCTTTACACATCCTTGCTCATACTAAATCACTCACTAGGAGCTAACAAAAATTTTTGGAGGAGAGAAAGATAACAGAGAAAACATTCAAAATATTAGTTAAATTAATAAAATAATCCCACTTCCCTGATCTTGTGTGCAGAAAGAAAAGAAGAAATTGAATTGAAAATGCATTAGGTAGTGCCTGATCTAGGAATTAATCTGCTTACTTACACACAGCAGAGATACAAATTCTCTTGAGATAGCTAACTTGGTTTCTGATGTGGTATAATCCATGTTTACACATGTTGCACTGAATTGTAAAGAGAAAAGATTCCTGTGTAAAATGAAGCAGAAATGGAAAACAGAATGAGGAAAAAAATCTTTTTTAATCATAAAGTACTATTCTCTTTCTCACCATTCAAAAGAGCACATTAAAAGAAATATGTCACCTCTGATCTGAACTGGAAAAAAGGTGCTTCTTTTAATTGAATCTCCTTACTTCAGAAGCTTTTAGCTGCATTTTTAGCTGAGTGAATAAGGCTGCAGGAAAATGTAATGTTACTGTTGTTCAGCCTCAATGGAAATTAAGATGCTGGAATAATTCTTTCAACGTTTTATATAGAAGGTATACATTTACTTTGAGTACTGCACTTTATTTCTTTGCATTTTGATCGCTCATTAGGCATTTGTCTTTATTGAGAAGCAAATTTCCTGTTGTCACAGCTTAACTGACCTGTGCACTGGGAAACAAGATGTTGTTTAAGATAGGTTTTGGAGAAAAACCTCAGGTAGAGGATGGCCGCCTCACTATCCATGCCTGTCTAGGAATTTGTAGGCAATGCTGGCAGTGCTTTACTTGAGACTGAGAGTATAACACACCTTCTTCCCTTCATTTTATGAACAAGTTGGAAAAGTGTTTCTATTTTGAGAAGGTTTAGAATTTCAGACACTTTTAATTGTGAAATTGAGGTTCATCTTAAAGTGGTTTTGCAGCTTTTCAGATTAAAAAACAAACAAACAAACAAAACAAACCCTCAAAAGAGAAGATGTATATCATCTGAGACCAATTGTTCAACAAGTTCTCCAGAGTAAGATCATGGCTACCTTGTCTGTGGGAAGGGGAACTGGCAGGGAAGCTGATGATCTGTCTAGTTGTACCTTTAATAGTGAGTGCAAGGTGATGGAAATGGTGCCTGAAGCCCTGAAAGGCAGAGAATAGAGCAATGAGTGTGTTATTTGCAGCCCTCATAAAGGTATAAATGAAGGAATACAACTCTATTCGATATTAATTGTGCATAATTCAACTTTAAAACATTCAGGACTCTTAACACAGCAATTAGTAAAACGTGCTATTATTTTGGTATTCTAAAAAGTGATAAAATATATACTCTTAAGAGGGAAAATACTAAGTAAAGTGAGACAGTACTGACATAACATTGCTGGGAAATCCTTGCACTCTGTACATACTGACTTTTCAATATTTTTCCACTTCTTTTTTAATTTGTCCACATTTTATTTAGTACTCCATATGGTTCCTCTATATTCAATATCTCAGACACAAGCAGAAGAGAAAACCCTACATTTAGGACTTTCATATCTTCAGAAGCAGAGCTTGATTTTGCCCACTGTACACTATTTTTTTCTCAGAGACAAAAGTCAATCCTTTCCCCCTTTATGCTTTTGTATTTACTTAGCTGTTGTTTTAGAAATTATAACATTCTTCTGTAATTTTAAAAAAAAGCCACATGTATATAATTTTATGTATATAATTTTATATATATATATAAAATTCTGAAATATTTTTATTTTACCAGAAATTTCACGTTGTAGCATTGTCACAATCACAGCAAAAGACACATGGAATTTTGTGTAATCCCACAATTTTCATATGAAATTATGAATACACTGGAATCAGAATAGAAGACTTATTACCAAAATATATGGCTTTCTTTTTTTCTATTAAATCCTCCACATTGCACTGGAGCAGTTTCTTCAGAAGCACTTTCTTAGTTTTCAACTCAGTTCCCATTGACTCGCAGCAAGTGCAAGTGCTGTAGCAGCTGTTTGCATGATGGGAGTGGTTCTGTTGCATTTGTGAAGGGAACAGGTGACTGTTTGAGACAAGAAATACAGTAAAATTTAAATCTTCTCTCAATGCAGTGATGTCCCAGTGTAGCATT
Organism: Cephalopterus ornatus; assembly: GCA_013396775.1. NCBI lineage: Eukaryota > Metazoa > Chordata > Aves > Passeriformes > Cotingidae > Cephalopterus > Cephalopterus ornatus. Next base: position 225,156 of record VZRE01008286.1, read on the forward strand.
GCCCCAGTGGACAAAAAACTCTCTGTTAGTATCTGGTCCTTGTGTCTTTTATGAGTTTTTTCTTCACTCTGATTATGTAAATTAAAAAGGTAAAGTCAGGAAGGAGAAAAGAAGGGAGCTATAAAAAACCTGAATATTCCACCAAGTGGGAAATTGCCTCCAAAATGCTTTGGGGTTCCATGCCTGAAGAAAATCCCTTCCTGCAAGTGTCGAAAGGGCTGTGTTTAGAGGAGGTAATTTCCATTCAGATCTGGTTTTTACTTGAACTCCTCTATTATGATATTGGATTGATACTTTTTTATGATTGTGAAGCCTGAAATGCTTCATTATATTACAACTACTGGGATTTTAGTAGCATCACATTGAGTTTTAATAATTGAGCAGCTGCTATGCACCTTGGCTCAAAGAAGCTATTCAACTCTGCTGTGCCGACAAGGAAAACAACAGCAGTGAGGTAACCAGTAAAAAATATAGTTTATCCCTAGAGAAAAAATGTGCAACTTGGTGGCATACTGCAGCTCTGTGCACCTGTCTACAGCCATGCTGCAGCCAGTGGTTATGAGAAACATCCGTATGAAAACAGATGTTTTTCAGAAATTGTTACAATTTGCCTTCATTTAGTGTGCTCTAGAAGCAGCCTGAGGTCACATTTAAACATTCAGTGTGATCTAGATTGAATTTTAATTTTTTTCAGTGAACACTGATTTTAAATGTAAGCAAAGAGGTAGATACTATCAGAAAATTAACCTAAAATTAAAACTTTATGGTGAACTGTTTGTTTGCACAACATTTTTAGAAGAAAGGTGACATTAATCATGAGGTCTTTTTAAACCAAGGCGAAGAGAGAGGAAAGTATGATAACATACATTAAAAGACTAATGATTGCTCAATTGAACTTTGCTGGCACCTTCTTAATCACTTAAATCATGATGCATGTGGTACTTTGGAGAGTAATTTCAGACTTGGTATAGGGCTGTCCTATAATATGGGCTGATGTGTGAAGTTTGGGCCCTTTTTGAGCAGAAAGATCTCAATGGGATGGGTGGAATAAGGTAAGGTTGTTGTAAGTTAGTATCAGTGGTGGTTAGACAAGTTAGAGAAGTAGCACCAACCACTCTGCTCCTGAAATGGCGTCAGCATATGGCTTTAACTCCCCACTGAACCAAAGGATTTGGGATTGCATGCCCTGAGACTCAGAGGAAACAGAGGTGAGCTCAAAATGAGTTTGACAATTCTGTTACACTTGTAAGCTGTTGAAGCAACCCGCGTGTTCCTACATGCACAGCAAAGTGACCTCCTCTGAGAACAATGCAGATTCCACATTCATGAGATTCAAATCCTCAAACTTAACGGGCAAGGCCCCATGAGGCTTGATGTATTAACATTGAATGTATTGTTTTGAATAGAAGAGTAAAAGCCTACTGTCAGTCTGGTTGTTGGTGTTCCTGGGCTTTGGTTTTAGGTGTGCTGCTTTGTGGCCTGATTTTGCAGGTCCTGCAGGCTGTGCCCAGCTGCTGAGCACGGATCATGGGTAGTCCCCAAGCCAGTGTCACTGTGCTTAAAGGCTTGGGTTTCTGGAGATTTCAGATCACTTTTGGGTTTGTCCATCTTCCAAACTCCAGTCAGGCAGAGGGGGAATGAATACTGAGGCTTGCTTGTGTAAGCCAAATCTGTTACCAAGCATGGTGAACCAGAGTAGATCCTGTAGCATCATTTGAACTCCATGGGTGTGCTGGCTCCAGATTTCAGCATTATGTACCATTAGATGCAAGGACATGTCTGTTGGTGAGCTGGGCTCCTCAGCATAATCTCTGACAATCCTGACAGGAGTTCTTTAGATTTCCCTTTTATGTGTACATGGCAGAAGAATAGGAGAACACCAACAATATGGCCCTTGCAGCTGTCAAAGTGCCCGAAAAAAATACATACATATATACACAAACAGGTATATTTTTAAACCTCGACAGAAACAGGTGTGGCAGGCAATGCAGAGTTTGGTGATGCTCTGACTTAACAGCATATTTTCAAAGTTAGATGAGATAATCTAAACCAGTGTTATTTGTTTTATGACTACATAATTAGCATGGTGCAGTGATACTAAAATAATCAGATGTCTGGATCAGTGTTGAATGAAGCACTTTACTAAATTTTATTAACAGATAATTAAATATCAAAAACTATGTATGCGGCTCCCAGAAAGATAATAGAGTATGAGGGGTTAGGAGGTGAAAATAGGAAACAATAAAACTTTGTAAGGTGAATATTTTTTTTAACTGTCTGAACCAAAAATTTTATAAATATTTTAAATTAGCCCTCAAAATGCAGGAAGCTTAGCTGTAAAATTCCATCTGATCACTATTAGGCTTACATGAGATTACAAAAGCCTGCTGATAATAGAGTTAAATTCAATTTCAAAGCACTGCGGTGAGGACGCTGAAACTGTAACAAGCTGGTAGTATCATTTGGGTGAAAAAGAGGGGATACTCTGAACAGAAAAACAGAGAGTCAAGAGGATGCTGTTTGCACAGTAATTGCCTGTAAGCGTAATTTTTGTGTTATATTGTTTTCAGAGTTTAGATAAGGGATGAAAATAGAAAATCAATAGTATAATAAAGGAGAATTTCAGGACTTTGGTGGGTAAGAAGGCGGCCTTTGGATGTCTAACACAATTATTGAAGACCTCTGTTTACCTCGATTTTATTTTTTGATTTATTTATGAGCCAGACGCTGGGCAGGTGAGGGTTACTTTTCGGTTTTGCTTTCGTCGGTAAATAAATTTCCAAAGTGCCTGGGTATATGTGTACAAAGTTAACTATGCTGTCGTTGCAGCAACTGAAACCCACACCAAGTCAGAAGAGAAAATTCTAAAGGGAAATATACTGAGGCTATATGTCAGATGTTTCTCTCTTCTTTTCTCTCCTTCTCTTTTTATGCACACAACACCCATATGCACATGCACATACATTAATATATATAATATATGCAGATATTGATGGAATTCTAAGAGTTGAAAGAGAGGGAAGATGTCTTTAAGGATCCATATCTCTCGCAGCAGATATATGTTATTATCACTGAAATGTGGCCTTCAGTCTTGAAACAGTTAAAAGAGTTCTACGGCCACAAAAGAAGAGATTTCTTCAGAATTATCTCCCGCCTCACATTTGCTCTTAGGCAAGCAGTTTAAAAAAGCCCAGTGATTGAGCCAGTGATCCAATTTGAAATGCAGAAATGATTAGAGCTGCTTGCCTCATTTCATATCGAAATTCTCTGATTTATGACAGGGCTGCAGCCAAGATCTATCTCCAAAGGGAATTAGTGTGCAAGTTTGCATATTTTTGTTATTTAGGTTTCTGATAGCAGCTGCTAGCTAGAAATACTGAACTGGGAGGTGGTGGTGCAGGGTTTTTCAGCCATTGGAGCAAAGGAAGATAAGAGTCTTATGTTTAGGACATTTAGACCCCTTGACCATCTCACCATACAGTAATTTTTAAACTTAGATTGCAGTAATACAGGAATCCAGCGGAATGGTTAATTGTAGTTGTGGAGAAAGGAATTACCAAAATTCTGTCTCCATGTTTTAACTAGGGGAATTTTAATGAGGCATAAAACTTCAATCATGCGACTGACCTGTGGGGCAGAGTGTAGAACATATAATGAAACAGAAATAGAATTCTGAAAAAAAATTATTACCTTATCTGGAATTTACATGAAGTGTTAACAGGAAATTATGCAGTGGTTATAAATGAAAAATATGGGATTTAATGTACTTATTAATAAAGATTTGTTACATACATGATACCAGTGTCCCAAATCTGCTGTCCGCAGCTGTCCCCAATTTCTTATTTCTCTATCCTCAAATGCATTTAGTGTCTTCTTATTACTCCGGAAAGTAAGGCCAATATCCATTTAACACCAGTGTCTAAGACAAACGGAAACACCTTTGTGTAAGGGTCGAGGACTGGGGAATTTCCCTTTTCTACAGCATTCAGACAGTCATAAAATTCTGGGTTTTTTCGTTGGGAATTCAGTTAATGTTTTCTTTGGATATGTAAACCTTCAGTGATGGGGAGAAAAGAATGAGCACATGGTAGCTCTTAAAAAAAGAGGAAAGAAGCCCTCTCCATTGAATGAAAGATGAGTAACTGCCAAATTATGTGAGTATTGCACTGAGCAAAGAAATCACACTGTGAAAGTTTATTACCTTAGCTACTGTCCGGCTCCATATGGAGTCATTATGGCCTAGAGTCTCAATAGTGCTCCTAAATTGACCTCACTATAATGCAGCTGTGCTTCCAGGTATTAAAACCTCTCTCGTATTTCACTGAATATTCCCTGGGAGATCTAAGGTTATTGTAGTAAAAACTTTAAAATTTCATTACTTTGTTCTTTTGACAAAGTATTAGTTAAGATCTTACAGCCTGCAGATAGAAATGTGTGAGTTATTTTTTTTAAATCTGTTCTTCTTGCACTCTTTTATTTTTGCATTCTTACCCTTATTATTTAATGGTAATTCTGCCAACAGAGCTGATCATGTTTAGGTACATTACACAGTTACCTCAGTAACCCACTTTCTTTGTGAAGTCTCTCTGAGCATAGTGCTGACCTTAAAATAACACTGTGATAGTGCACCTAAAGCAGCACCGGCACTGGGGCTGAACTTCCCGTCCCTCTCTGCAGACACCAGTGATTTGGAATTTGCATTAATACATTTGAAACCACAATTTAAAACACTGTACACCCAGTGAGTGAAGAGTTATCAAAACAAGGACATAATGGAAATGGAGGAAATGGAAATGAAGATGGTTTTCCTTGCGACAAATTCATCCACTTGCTTGGGACCATTATTCAGACAAAAGAGACAATGCAGTCAGTGAAATTGTCACCTGAAGAGAAGGACAAAGTAAGGACTATTTTTATATACTCACATATACATTAAGACAATCTATGGGTCCTTTAATTTTTTCAGTTTCCATAATAATAGTGTAGAATGGCATATATTGAAGATTATTTGAAATAAAAAGATGATGTTCTTTTTTTTCTTTTTTTTTTCCCTTTTTTTTTTTAACAGTAACAGAAAAATTCTGGCAGAAATATAAAAGAATCAATCTTTGGATGAAGTCCCCCTTTTTTACTGTTCCCAGTAAAATTGAGCAAGCTCTCTTTCCTACTGCCTCCTTTAGTGATTTGATTGCAATGGATTCTGTGCCTGCTGTACTGTGAGTTTTATGATTCTGTGAGAAAAGATGAATATAGCACTATAAATCTCCCCTCTGAATGCTATTTTAGCTTCTCTAAAGATATTGTAATCTAGTCTATCCATGGTATTTGCAGGAAAGCAGGAGATAGAGTTTTTGTTAGCTAGTGAGTGAAGTTTTCAGAGCATGGACCCCATCCATGGGCCTGAAGCTGCGTAAGGGCAGTCACTGATGTATGTATATTTTTTCCCCTTTTCACTTGTGCAGGCAGAAATGGAGATCTTTATGTGAAAACATGGTGCAACTTTGCTTAACTAGAAGGTTATGTTTAGAGCTGTATTATGAAGTCCAGTGGTGTGGAGAAAATGAGGATCAGGTATGTCCAAGGTCATTGCATTTGTTGTCAGGGATACATTTATCCTTAGAGAAGTCCCTCACCTACCAAAGATGGAATGGCTCTTTTTCTTAGCATGATGCTATTATGGGAATATAAAACATTTACATTATGAATGAGGGGATATAAACAGAAAGCATGTATAGGTCTTTTGGAAGACAACTTCTTCCTCATAAAGTATAAATGCTCATAAATAACCGGTCTAGAATTTTTCTTCATTCAGTTATTTTACTTTAAACTTTACCATGGGCTATCAAGTCTGAGAATCTCTGCATATTCTAAAACCACTTCCACAAGGCATAATTTTAAAGTATATTATTTTAATGATTTATCATAAAGAATGATCTTCTGTATTGCTCTGATAGCCAGTAAAAGTTAAAATACTAACTGTATGGTATAGTTAACTTGGCTAAGTGCAACATTAAAGTAGATACACATTAGCCAATACGAGGCATCAGAGGTAAAATTGAAAGGATTAAATTTAACAGGAGAGCCCCATTTGATTTCTTCCAACCCCTGTGGTTCTATTGAAAAAAACTTTAAGTACCTTTTTTGACTGCACTGACATTTTCTGTTCTTGGAAAACAGTTTTTTGCCAGAGATAGCTATGTTACTGGGAAACACTGGCCCTCAATGGCTTGCAGGGAGAGAGCTGCCTTGTTGTGGTATTCTTACTAATTAATTCCCACGAGGCTTGCCCCTGGACTAACCCTTGTGAGCCCAGCAGTGTGAAGAGGTTAGCTGGTAAATTCATCGGAAGGGATGCAGTGGCAGCAGCAGAACCCACGTGTGCATGCACATGTATATCCTCAAGAGAGAAGAACAAAAAGATGTATGAAACAGTGAAAGACAGGTAATAAAGTACAGTGACTTATTTAGCTAATGGCCCTTCCAAATAACATACAAGTTCTGTAAATTATATTCAGTTAGACCAATTGGACACCTTCCCAAAACTTATGAACTTATCTTAGCAAATCCCTCAAGTATGATTGATTTTCATCATGTAAGTTTAGAAAAATAAATCATTCTCAGAGAAGTTGGGAAATCCACTTATATCTGGACAACTATCATGCCTCAATAAAATTAATTACTAGTGGTCAAATCCCATGTGCTTCAAGTTTGTGTTGACTTCAGTGATGGCAATGTCTAAGACAAGCCGGGGTTACATTATTTTATGTGTACGTGTGTATGTTTGCATGAGCACAGGCACACATGCCCATACACACACCACATATGCACAGACTTTTTCTAGGAACCCTGCTCTCAAACCACTTCCTCAAAGAAAAAGGGAAAAACAGTTTTAATTTCACAGAACTGACCAGGGGAGATAATGAAGTACTTTCAAAACCCTTTATATGTGGAAGCCCTAGAGGTGTACCCCAGAGCTTTCTTACTTCTAGCAACCAATTACCGCAAAAAAAAATAAAAGGAAAAAAAAAGAAAAAGAGTTTCCCCAATTATGAAGTATTCTAACACAGGCCGCACAGACTCAATTTCACAAAGTGTATTGGAAAGGCTGCATTCACATAATTAATGAGAAAGTACTGCATGTGTTCAGGCCTTCTGTTAATTGATTAAATGAGTCTATGTCTAAATCTGATTATAATCACACTGTGGCAGTACAACTGAGCGAGTGTGTAAGGGTAAAGGAACTCTTTCTTCCTCTCTTGTACACTCTTGAATATGTGGATGTGCATTCTCCCTCTCCCCAAATTGTAAGAACAGGTTAAAAATTGGGCTAATAGGAAAGGTACCAGACTTATCTACTGAAAAGGAGATAGCTTAATCACAATTACATGAACAGTTATTCTTGGTTTACTGTCTCAGTTCCTGTTTAATCCATCACTGGCACTTGTAAAGTACAACAGGCTTTATAGCAGATGTCAGTTTGATGCTAATTGTGGTTAACGGTTAACAAGTGCTGGTTAGTTTTCCCGCGGTGTCACAATAAAACACAAAACCTGCCATGTGCTTGTCTTTTTTTTTTTTTTTAAAGAAGGCCACAGTGTTCCCTAAGGGTTGTGAGAGAAGTTCATCCCATTGAACTGGTCAGCAAGATATCATTAGCTCGTTGTGTACATGAAATCCAGGGGTTAGAGCACCAAGCGTCACAAGCCAGTTTCTTTACCTCCTTGAGCTGATCAGAGGATCAGAGTATCAAGGAAGGATTAGCACTGACTTGGGATTTGTGTGATTGGTTAATTTATTGCGGCGATGGCAGGCCTTTCATCTATGGCAACATTTAATCAGCACGGCCATGGAGGCTATTACGGGTTAGCTCTTTTCTCAAGTCAGCCAGGGCTGCACCATCAGCCCTATCACAATTCCCCTGAAATTTCCAAATTATCTGGAACAGGCTTTAGCCTCACAGTAATAAAAATTAGAAGAGATTCCTGATAGCGCTGGTGGAAAAGGCTTTCACTTGCACAGGGCAAATTATAAATAGTATGAACGTGCACTTTAAAAAAAAAAATTCTCCACCTCTTAAGAGATGTGCAGGACTTATCACCCCTGCTCTGATCCAAATCCTCGTGGTTGAAAATTTATATTAGATTTTATCAGTGGGGCCTAAGTCTAGAAAAATCAATGAAGGTTATCTTTTATGTTGCAGGAACTTGTGGAAATATTGATTTTCATTTTATAGTGAATTTGGAGCATGAGTTGGTAATCACTGCTGAGCTGACTACAATGTTTGCCTACTGTATCTTTTACTGAGTTTTGCTCAAGTATTTAAGATAGTATATTCCTGTTGATTTCAGCATGTAGTTTGAAGTCAAATGTTTCTTAATACAAGTTGGTGCATCTCTTGTTATATAATGTAATCCTTCAGAGTAATGGTGATTAGCTAATATCTGTTGAATGATTTCTGAATTTAACAGTGATGTTCAGAATGAGAAAGGGAAATTTCAGGGCTTCACTCATATATCTTGCTTTATCTCCTTTCATACCAGTCACTAAACCACTAAGTGAAATACAAAGTATAAAAAAATATAATGAAAAATAAGATGAAGGATGCTAAAAGATAAAATATTCATGTATAAAAAGAGTTAGGAACCTGAATATCTGCTAGTGTAAATTATTGTTATTCAATCTATTAAGCCTTAAATCTTTCAGAACTAATGAAAGCTAGAAAAACTTCTACTGATAAAAGACACCATGGCCACAGTTTATTAAATGAATCTAGATCCTTCATCTTGGCTCTTAAAAATTCTTTAACTAAGTAAAACAGTGATTTAGAGAGTGATTTTAGAGCTTTTCTCATGTAATGCCCTTACTCTCTGTAGTTTTTATTTCTGTAGAGTATGTCCTCTTTTGATGTAATTTCTATTGGTGGTGTATCTGTGAAACTGATTTTAAAATGGACGAATTCTTCAAAAAGTCATTTGAATATTCAGATAAATCTGTTCCTGCCAAATTTATGCCATTTTTGTTTTGATTTTAGGTAACATGAGTTCTTTCAGACCTGATATTAGAAAAGGAATTTTTAATACCTTCTTCATACAATCTAACTCTAGGGCAAGTAAAATAAAACTTCCTGAATTTCCAAAGATAAAGCCTGACTGACCATAAGAACTTAAAACAGGAATACTCTCAGATAAATGTTGGGAAAAAAATATACTTAGTTTTAAACAGATTTTGGACTATAGGCCCTGCTTGTTCTCTCCTTTCCAATTCCTTTGGGGAGGACCTGTTGTTCCCCCAGCACCGAAGGCACAATGGTAGCAAGTACTTTGCCCGAGTGACCTTTTTAGCTTCTTGAATAAGGATTTAAATCTATAATTCTATAGGGATGTTGAAATACACAGGGTTTTTTAAACATCAGTGCAGGAAATGGCCAGAAATAGTGAAGCTTTTTTGCAAAGTACACGTCCTCAAGAAGAGCATGACACCGCAGGTGTCCCTAAGCATCATCTGTAAATACATGGTCATTCCTAAATGCAGCAAACTGACAAGAAAAAGGGTATGAACATAGCTACCTGGATCTCCTGGTTGGAGCACTTGCAGCATGATGCTGGAGAACATGCAAGGATGCACTTAGCAGTGTGCATGGATATATAAGATGATAGTTCCTAAATGAACTGTGTCACTACATTTATTTACATTGTATTGGTATCCTTCCTCTGAGTTAATTATGCCCTATTTTCCTTCTAATGCTGTCATTATTTTGCTATTTTAGTGTTTAGTGTTCTTGAGTATTTAGTTGGTACATCTTCGGTTTTATCCATTATCCTCTAATCACAGTCTGTTGATATATTACCTAGAAATGTTATGGATTTGTAAATGTAAGCAATGATGTGTCACTGAGATCAGGGAGAGGAGTATTTTGCCCGTTTTGTGATTTTCAATGTGATGATTAAGCTGATTGGTGTTCCTTTAGATGTTCCTTAATTTTCAGGGAAAAAATAAAGAAAGGAAATTAATTCCTGAATGTTTGGTCATGGCATTTGTATAAACTATGAATAATAGTGGTATATGTAAAGGAAATTAAGAGAGGTTTTACCTGCAATAATGTTAACTTTTATTAAGTAAAATGAAATAGAAAAAGGTCTTTTCTTCTTCCTATAGGTAAATGCTTATGATATCCAAAGCCTGTAACCCTTGAAGGTTGCCCCACAGCAACTCCTACTGATTTCTCTGGTATTTTGAACTGAAGTAATGCTGAAATAAACATTTAAAGGGTTGGGCTCGATGTGTTTGGGGGTGGTGGGAGAGGTAAGTGTAGCAACTTTTTTCCCTTTAAATTCAGATTGAAATTGTTAACATCATAAAATCTTTGACAGTGGAGAAACTGCAAAGAAAAGATGACCTGCAAAGATTGACTTAAATTCTGTTATCTGAACCACAGGTGCAATTCCTTTTGACGTAAATGGGAATAGTGTCTGTGTTACGGAGAGTAAAATATGGCGCGTTGTCTATTTGCTTGTCTGTTACGGAACTACAGATGAACCTGCGTAACTGAGCATACATGCCTGGACAGATTTTATTGCCTTTGTTAACTGTTAGTCTTGAACCTGGCATTTGCATGAAATGACAGTGAATATTTTGTTTTGCACACTTTAAACCAGTGCTAAATTTAAATAAAACAACTAGGGCTTCATAGCGCAAATAGCCAGGATTTGATTGTACTCTCTGTTTTATTATTTGTTTGGGGTTTTTTCCCTGAATCAAGTCATAGTTTGCAAAATCAAATTTACCACATTTGGAAAGACTTCTTTTTTCATTACTGAATAATATATTTCTATGAAGTTTTCTTTGAACCATCTGTAAATTCCAGCAGGTCACCTTTTTATGATTCTTCTCTGCTGCCATTAATTATACACCAACGAGAAACTACAAAGTGATTATATATGACAACCATCCAAAACATTGCTTCTGTTAGAAATAAAACTTGCTTAGCTGATTTTTTCAAAATGGTAATTGCCAGCTCTGGCCCTTACTTATGGCTTTACCATAGTTTTTGCTTGTTAGGCTTTAGGAAATATTTTAGATTAAGTTTGAAGAAATGGAGATTTGCAGTCAGATTATGAGATAGTTGTGTGATGGATCCCTGGGGTTTACTCAGCAATTTATAGTAACAGAGCGGAATCTCCCACCTCAGCATTACAAACCCTTTGTAGAGGGCATTATACCCTCTTTTGAAATTTTTAGAAAGCCTATTTCCTGCTGTAAGCCCCATGGCTCTTTTTTGTGCCTGATCAAGGTCAAATACCCACAAGGAGGGAGGACTTCTTTGGGGAATACCTGGTGGAGTTCCCCCAAGTCTTTAAAGATTCTTCAAAGAAGAACAGCATTTGACCCTGTTTTCTCCCCAAGAAGACAAGTCCTTGTAATTGAACTGGACAAATAAATCACATATAAATAATCTTTTCCTTTCAAAATAATTATATACAACTGTTGCAAAGCCCAAGCAGTTGGGATCCATACCTACCTGGTAAGAGATATATAGAGTATTCATGTGAGTTGATTAATAGGTGATATAGAAATTAGGTGGGGTTTGGGGAATAAAAAATCTACCAGAAAGGGGGGGAAAAAGTGATCTTAGTTTTTTAAAGAAAAAGTCTTACTTGAAGTAATACAGTGGAACACTAGGATTGTTATACCTTCCTAGAATTTCTGAATAATTTTTTTTATATGTAGTAGGTTGACTAGCCAGTGCATTTCTAGATTATTTTGGACATATTCCTGGGAAATAAGCCAACACTGATAAATAGTCTTGATGTTTGGAAAGCCTCTAGGATGAATCTATTGACATAGTATTGTAAGTATGAAATTTCACTCTAGAACATGGAGTCCGTTTGACTTGATGAAAAAGGCAGATTTTGAAAAAAAATATAAAAAGGTAAGTAACTTTGAATGCTATATATCAAATTAGTTACAGAAAAATGGTAAGTGTTTCAGAAGTTAAAAAATACAATTGGAATGTCCTGAGCCAGAGAAACTGATTCAAGTAATTCTCCTGGTAAACATTTTCTTACCTCTCCGTATTTCAGCACCGTCCTTACATGTCTTGTGCACCTCACTTATCCTTATCCAAAACCTCAAATTAGCTACACTAACCTTAAATAATTTGGATCAGACCAGAAGTGTGTTTTTTGCCCAGCACCAGCAGCCTGTCCTTCAGTTTATGTACAGTGCGGCCAGTGTCTGTGAGGTTTTTTTGAAACACAAGTGTTTATTAAGAAGGAAAACAGAAATCTATCTTGTTCACTTTCATGGCTTCAATTTTCTGTAAATAAGAAGAGCACGTACTAGGATTTCTGTCTTCTAACATCATTCACTGACATACACATTTATTACAAAGAATCCAATTTCTTTTTTAAACCAGTTCTTTTCTCAAAGTTGCAAACAATTCTAAGTAAACTTAAAAATCTTAGTCAGTGATTCCTTTTAATAAAATTTAGTATTGTAATACTGATATTTCACTAATCTTAAGATACTCTATTCAGTTATTCTTTCATTTTACTGTAAATGGCATCTTTAGTGTACTGGAGGTTGATAACTTTCGATTTAATGTGGATACCATTTCAAAAAGATCTTAGGATAATTTACACACCTTTTCAGTCACTTCAACTTATATGGCCTGATTTACATGCAAATTTTGCTTTCATAAAGAAAAAGTATGTTGTTTATTGATTTGTTCAAGTTACATCTGTGCTATTCTGCTCTACAAAAATATCCAGTGACCTCTTAACTTTATCTGTGTTGAATTGACTGAAGTAATTCTGTAAAATATCAATTGAAAATTTCTCTCTCAGTAACAATGAATTGGGAGTTGTTAAATAAAGAGTCTGTTTCTGCCCAGTACAGAAGGGTCTCTATTGATTACATGGTAGGGACAAAGTAAAAGAATCAATAGAATTGATGTCCATGGGCCATGTCCTGCTTCTTTCACTTTGAAGATGGAAAAATTTCCATGGCTTTAGTTGTTTTCAACAAGGAACTGCAGAGAATTCACTTTGTCATGATGCTGCCACATCGATATTATAATGAAACTGTCTTGTATATCAAGGTAGATACAAGTAGAAATTTGATGGTAAAATCATCTGCCGCTCATAAAATTTAGAAAGTCAGTTTTCTTTTTGTCTAAATGTTCTTGAATTTAAGAAAATTTTCAAATTAAATACCTGACTATTAATTTACAAAGCACTGGGGTTGACATATTGTTTCAATAAAATCACTGGCAGTCTTCTGTGGAGTACTTAAGAAATATAAGCTTTTAAAAAGCATTTTAAAACTAGCGTGGACTATAGAAAAATAATTCCTCTGAAAAATATGTTATTTACAGTCAAATAATTTCATAACTAAAAGAAAAAAGGCAGTAGTATGGTTTACTAGAAATCATCCCGTTCTTGTTGTCAAGGTTTTAATCAAAATCCTAGGCCTTGTGGAGTAATCTAGGGATTTTGTCTTGTGTTTTATTAGTTGTTTTTTGAACTATAATCCCAGTAATGAGCAAGTAACAAAACTCAGCTGTACATATGAAACTACCACCTATCACAGTTCTTTCAGTCTCAAATAGGATAACCAGAGCATAACTACTGTGAAGCAGTACAATTATGAATTTCTTGAGGGGGAAAAAGGAGAGATAAGTGCACAGAAGTCAGCTAACACTGATGCATGGGTGGCTACGGCATGCAAAGGGTTAACAAGATTTTCATTTTAGATAGTTGCCGTAGTAACAATCAGAGAGCTCAGGCTGTATCTTTTCTATTTGTGGGGAATGTTTAGATTTACACAGTAGCTCAGCTTATTATATATCTGCCTTGATTGCTGGATAAGGTTCGTTGATTAAAAACAGAATAAGATGCATTTTTATAATACTAAGGGAACCCGCTGCCCCCCACCCCTGCCTCCCATCACTCTTTGTCCAGATCTTGCTCAGCTCTCCCAGCACTCGCCCGTCGCCCAAGGTGTGGCTGTAAATCAGGTTTCACTTGAACTTTCAAGGAGCAGGGGCCGGATCCTCCTGAGCTGCATGCAGAAGGAGTGCTTGGTCCTGAGCATTCCTTTTCTCCTTCAAGCAGCTGATGTGGACCATAAGGCCATGCTGCCGCCAGTGCTGGATCTGAGTACTACTTCTGTTGTTTGGTGTCGCAGCTTGCATTTGTTTGTGCTTGTTCACCATCCACAGGTTAGTTTGATCAAAGGTTACCTCCATAGCAGAGGAGTGAAGAGGCAGATTTTCGAGCATTCCTCTCTCAACTGTTCCTCTTAGAATTAGCAGGAGCTATCAGAGGCACTGCAGGTACGACCACCTCCCTTCAATGTGCAAATGGATCTGGGCTTGTGAGAATCAGGCAATTACTCATTTCCTTCCCTTAAAAACTGAGAAGGCTTGTGACCACCATAGCAATGCTAACTGTGCAGACGTTGCAGTGACCCTGAAGTCTGGAGGCTGCCATGCAAGACCAATGCCCTATGCTGGCAGCAGCCTCACATCTCACCTGAAGGCTCATGTCTCCTGGGAGCAGGGGGAAAACCCTGCTGAGCTGAAATGCCAGGTTCAAGTCTGCCTTGAACAGATGCTGCCACTTAGTGCCAAGTGATATGGAGTAGTTGTTTGAAACAGATATGGTGACTGCAGTACTGTGGCATTTTAATGCCAAATTTTGTGACAAGAAGAAAAATTCTGGTATAAAGTTGTACTATCTTGTGCAGGTTGATAGCCTGGTCTGCTCTGATTCTGCCAATTTCTAAAGCTTTTACTCTTTTCATACCGCTGGTACTGTTTGTGGTGTTAGTTTTCTTTCTTGGCTCCATAACATACAACTGAAGAGGGGCTTTCTTTTCCTTTTATTGACTTCACTGGGATATTGAAGTGCTAGGAACATTTGTAAGCTGGCTTTTTTTTTTTTTTTCCCCTCAGGTATCTGAAAATTGATTTGAAAATTTTAGTGGAAGCTAAGGGGGTTTGATTTGATTTGATTTGATTGGATTGGGTTTTCTTTGAACCAGGGAAGGCCTTCAAGGAAAAATTACCTTTTAGAATTAAAAAATAATTTTTTGTGAAACTGGTCTGAGCCAACAGTAGAATAGTTTTCTGATCACTTAAATTCAGTCTGCAGTGTGGTGGTACACAGATTGATTCTTATTACCACTTTGAGTTTTCAATTCATAGAACAAAAAAAAACCAAACAAAAAACAAAACAAACAAAAACCAAACAAAAACAAACAAAAAATTAACCTGACCCCTATAACCTAGGTGCAAATTTGTTGGGTTTTTTCATTTTCCCTACTTTTGAAAGTCACCCACTTCCACTTAAGGACCACTCCTTGGACTTGTGAATCCAGAGTCTTTACAGCTCCAAGGGGGTCCCATTAGAGAACACAGAACTGCAGCACTGCTGGCCCAAAGTGGTTCAATCTGGTAGTTGACAAGATTTTGACATGAATATTCTTTAGTCATAGATGTACCCATTTACTGCATTAATCATTTTCACACTGTTTTGTTTCTACACGTGAAAGTCAATGAATCCATCAGTTCCTTTTAAGAAAGCTGCATCACTCTTTTATCAATACTGTAATTTAAACTTAGGATGCCAGCCTGTGTATATCTATCAGTCCCAGAAACGAACATTAGTTCATAGTCAAACTCTTGCTGCAAAGAATTTCAAAAAATCAATTTATTTCTTTCTGAGAATAAGATCCTTTAAATAAATATGCCAAGCTGCCAGTTTCTTTGTCTATTGTTACTTATCCCAAGTGATAGGGTTTTTTTGAGTTCCCTAAAATATGTTAAAATGGGAGGGGTTTGGGCTTCATTCATTTTATTTTTAAGTTAAAAACATAGCACTAGGTCCCTATCTCCCTTTTACCCCTTCTTTTATGTGTAAATGTTTCATAAGTATCTGCATGAATTTTCCAAGTCAAATGTATTTTCTTGGAACTGTTTGTTACTTATACAAAGTCTCTTACCCTTACACCAGCTTCATTGTGTTCAAAACCAAAAGCCTGAAAACAGCATTCCTACACTACTTCTTTTTTTCCAGATTTTAAGATCTATTATGCATAGTGTAGTGCGTAATCATAATTATGCGTTCATGATGATGTTTGTACTGGCTTAACTGAGGAATAGTGTGAGAAAGCTAATCTCGAAGCTACAGGCTGTTTTCCTGGACTTTAGATTCTGATCTGAGCTGTTTGTTGAGTCTTACTGGAACCCGAGCCCCGTACTCACCAGTCCTGCTGCTGGACTCTCCATCTTTATCTCCAGTCCCAGTGAAGGACCTTCACCCATTCTTTGAAAACTTTTTTTTCATGGAAACTTGTACTGTTGCGGTTCTTAGTCATGCTGCATATAATCAGTACACTGAAACAATTTATATGAGAGATGTGTTACACAACCATGTCATACAAACTGTAAAAAATAGGATCCTTTTAATCTGTCGTTGGGCATTTTAGGGAACTTCTTTTTCATTTTTGTGTGAGAACAGTAAAATAAAATCCTCATGCCTTTAAGGCAGCAAGGAAAAAATTACCTGCTTATATGTAGCATTTTCTTCAACTGGAAGAAAGTAACTGCTTGCAAGGTAAAGGTTCAGTTCATCTTCGTGGTCCAAGCCTTCTTAAATTATAAAGAACATGTTAGCACCATGAATTTGGAATTCAGATCTGTGAAAGATCATACTGATGAGAGAGCACAGAATTTGGGAATGTATTTTCTCTGAAATTCCCATATTAATCAGTTACTTATACCACTGTTATTTATTTTAAAATCTATACAGAATTTGATGGTATAGAAGAAAGCTTAAAGTCCCTAAAATATTGCATAGTCATATGTTAAAATCTATTGAACTTATTTTCTTGTGAAGTCTCTCTTAATATTTTGAAGTGGTTTTTCACTGATAGTATTTGCAAGGAGTTTTCAGTGGAAAAAAAGATTAAAATTTTTGCATGAAAACACTATGCATATCTTATGAAAGTTTAACCAGCTAAAGGAAGTTTTACAACATTCTATCTTCGATAGACTAGAAAAATAGGAATTACAAGTGAATATAAAATAACCAAAGATTCCAGTTATTTGCAAACTTTTCCATCAGTACTATATACAATATGTGTGTAAAGTTAATTCCTCTCCTTATTACTTGTAAACAAGAGAGCATAGAGTAACCGTGAACATCACTAAAGGAACCTTGTTCCAGTTTATTTTTACATAAGCAATAAAGAATCGTGCATAATGCAACAGCATACCAACTAGCAACACACACACAGAAGATAATTTAAATTTGTTTTACAGACACAAGAACCTGATTTTAAAGCCATTCTTAAGAAGATTGTCCTTGATTTTACATTATCCTGGGCGGGTGTTTCAATTTCTTCCATTTACTATCGTACTAGCAGGGTAAAAAATACCCTAGTGTCTGCTTAATAGTGAAGGAATTTTCTACATGAAGATGTAAGGAGGAATTAGGTTTTACCCCATAATTATATATTAAGTCAGTGTTAAAATACAGTTGTAATCAAATCCTTTCATATCCCAAGGCCACACATTTGATATAGTACATTGGAAGGTCAGAATACTTAGCTGAGTATACACCCCTTGAGACTCAACAGATGTACAGATATGCGGCCTAATCCCAAAAACGCATTCATAAGTCTAGAAGATCAGAATTGAGCCTTAATTCTCTAAAGGACTGCCACAATGTTGTGTGGTCCTTTCATCCAAATTAGAATGATTCATTATGTCTAGTCCATTAGCACCATCAGGGATAGGTGTGGGCCGTAAAATCTGCATTAGGATTTCTAAATATGTCAAGGATAATCTTAAAAGGAGATAAACTGGAATGTTTTAACTGAAGTAAAAATAATTAATCAAAGTCATACATGTAGACTTCTGGTTGTTCAATCATGCGTTAAACTTCTACATGAAATGATTATGCTATATTAACAAATATGAAATTTGGGCAGAGGATTATGTATTGGATTTAGATTCTTACTTTAATGTAAAGCATTTCGTCTTGGTAAAGGTATATTAAAAAAGCCTAATAAAAACAAGCATAAAATCTTAAGAAGTCCTTAAGAAATGCATAGAAGATTTTTTTCTATTCCACAATTTGCTATCAAATTAGTTAGGTAGGAATTTATATATAATATTTTGTGTGCATTCAGTGTGTGCACCACTGAAGTTCAAGTATTATGTGATGCATCACCAAGAGAATTACACTGCAATACCTACACCATTGACTAGAATGCCTTTGTATTGAATATATATCTCACAATATTCATTGGAAATGTAATCCTAATAGAGCTGCATTGGTTTATACAGTTAAAACATTGGACAAGCATATACAAAGAGCTTTTTATTTTCTATCTCTTGGGTTCTGAGCAAAAAAAAAAAAAAAAAAAAAAAGATGAAAAANTTTTTTTTTTTTGGGTTGAAAAAAAAAAAAAAAAAAAAAAAAAAAGATGAAACTAAAAAAGCCGTTGTCTTTTACCGTTGCTAAATCATGACTTATTCAGTTTTCTAAAGTAAAATACACAACCTGTGTTTGCAGTTCCAAACAAAGTAATAATAATGTTTAACAATCAGAATCTATAACTAGCTAATCTGTAGTTCTGTGTAATTGATGCCTTATAGAAGGCTTTATGCATGTCTTTTTTTAATTTTTGTATTTTTAATGGATTCATAGAATCATAGAATGGTTTGGGTTGGAAGGGATCTTAAAGATCACCTAATTCCAACCCCCATGACATGGGCAAGGATACCTGCCACTACACTAGGTTGCTCAAAGCCCCATTGAGCCTGAGTTTGAACACTCCCAGGGATGAGGAATCTTATCCTCTGAGCAACCTGTGCCAGTGCCTCATCACTCTCATTGTGAAGAATTTCTTCCTTATATCTAATCTAAACATACCTCTTTCAGTTTAAAGCCATTCCCCCTTGACCTGTCGCTACTCCTTTTTCTATTCCTTTTGATAAAAATAAATATGATACATGGAATTTGGACTTCTGGAAAAAGTGGTTTAAATCATCCATTCCAGGATAAGAAAAAGTGTAACAGAGGAAAAAATGCAAAATTGCTCTAAAAGAGATATTATTTGGTACCATACTTTAACTAAGCTGTAGAAATGTAGAAATGGCTTCTGTGTAAATAGCTGGACCTTGGGACCAGGCATCGTTAATCCATATGCAATATAAATGCCTTCATGTGTTCTAGAAAAACCTCCATAATTGTCCCCTTGGTCATCTGGATTATCTATTGTCACATTAACTACCCCAAACCCAAATGATAATGATATTTGTGCACAGTAAGAGACCAGTTGTCAGAAGCTTACCAGAGATTGATGGTTTATCCCAGAGTTTAGTCCCTCAGCCTATCTGGCGTAAACTCAATGTTTGCAGAATTACAGCTGAGCCATAGAAGCAGAGGATTCATCTATCTTTCATGAGAAATGTTTAGCAAAAGTGAAAGAAGTTTCATTGAAGCAAATGCATTCGACAAGTGTGTACTGGCAAATATCAACAGTGTCTCATTAGCAGAGAGAGAGATGAAATTCTTAGAGTAGACAATAAGTTACAACAGCAAGGTTAAATCCACTAGGAAAAATGCACTGATAATTCAGTGTGAAGGTGTGCAAGCAGCACTGCATCATATCTTGTCTAAAGATAAGTTATATAGTGTGTGATTTTATCAGTACAGGTGTATGTCATCTCTGAAATAGTATTATCCAAAGTATTCAACTTTACAGTAGAGCAGAAAGGTTCAACACCCATGACAGATACCTGAGCGCTAAGACACACTGACAGGGCACATGGTACCCACAGGTATTGACTCGCCACAACAGATATGATTCACTTAGAGTTGTCAACTTGCAGAACATCCTCATCATGTTTATGCTCATCACAGCATTGGCTAAGATTACAGTTTCTTGGTTCTGGTCATCATGTAAACACACAATAAATATATATATATATGTATATATATATATATGTATATATATATATATATATATATATATACTGCTTTCCTAAGGAACAAAATGAACAGGCCAGAGAGTAATAGGAAAAATAAAATGAGAAAGTCAAGTCAAGAGAGTGATGGCAAAATACACTACTATCCATCCCATGCTCTTTGAGAAAGGGAGAAGTTATCTATACATAGTTAGGTATATATAAAATGGGAGGGAAAGAAAAGGTGGGAGGACAGGGCAGGGGAGGTGCAGCTGTGGAGTGAAGCCAGATGAAGAATTAATAGGAGAGAAGGATGGGAGTAGAAAGTCCGTCAAGACAGGATGATGTGCACCGACTGTTCAGAGGTCCAGTTTCCAGCTTTTCCATTCCTGTTCCAATGAATTGATTGGAATCAATTCATCCAGGGCCACAGGAGCAGTCAGAAGAAATCACCAAGACCCTCAGATAGGACAAAATGCTATAGAATCTGGATTAATATAAACCTTCCTGATTTAAAGTTGAAGATGAGTTCTAAAGACCTCCTGGATTAAACAGAAGTTGCTTTTGACAGCATTACTTTGTACCTAAGTTTCAGTGACATTTGATTTATGTTTGTTTTACATATTTGAAAAAATACATTCTAGCTAGGTAACACAAAATGATCCCCATGTTTCGTGCACATTTAATTTACATTAGGAAGGCATATTTGATAGCAATAAAAAATTTGGAATCCTATTGAAATTCTGACAAGTGTTGGAAAATATTAACATACCTGGAGTGTGGGGTTTTTTTGTTTGAATAGTTTCCTTGGTCTGCTTTAAGTTTGTGGAAGAAATGTACATAGTGGTGATAGATACATGGTGAAATATATGTTCAGTTTTGTCACTTGACAAGTGATGCTCTCTTGGGGTAAACAGCAGGGTTTTTCAGTTGCAGGGAATCCCAGCTGTCTATTGGGATTCCATCTGTGTGTACATTTTTGTCCCCCTTATTTGTATTTGAAACATTATAAAAGGCTTTGGTTTGACCACAGCCTCTTGAAATGTTACCAATTCTTTTTCTGCTATTGTCACCAAAAAATATACTGGGAAGTAACTCCTTCTTTTCTCCACCACTAGTTTCATGGCCCATCACAAGCAACAATTTGTCTGTGTGTGCATACAGGTTCTTGTATATTCTTGATGCTCTTCATATAGATGGGTATCTGATGGATGGTACTTGAAGACTCCTCTGAAACAGTGGATCCCATAAATCTGTAAAGTAGTAACTAAAACAGTTATCCCAGGCTCTCTACAGATTTAGGTGAAATTAACTGCATCCATTATGTTTGTATCAGGTTTTCATAGTTTTTGGGTTGGTGGTTTTTTTCCAACCACAAGGACTAAGGATTGCAAAATTTCTTTAGCATTTAGTTTCATTTTCAAGATCTCACCGACAGACATATTGGAGGCTGTGAAAGCTGAAATCCTGGTGCAATTGCAAGATTCCTGGGTGGGTGTTTACAGGCTGGAAATTGCATGTCTTTTCTTTACTTGGTGATGTTGTCATCAGCATGGAACCACAACACTGTAAACCTCCTGATATCTCCTGTGTTGTGTGAGTGGAGAGGAGTTGCCTCTGCACGTCTAGAAGAGAAAGACGTGGCACTGTTAAGTGCTGCCACAGGCCTTGACTGGCAGGTTTTTTAGAAAAGCCCTTGAGATAACTGTTCTTCCAAGACTGAATCCTCATTGGAAAAAGCATATGATTTTTCAAGGAAGCTACAGAAATGGAAAGGCAGTCCAGGTGATTGCATACAAATTAACAACAAAATATGTATCTCTGTCTGTCCACTGGGCTGTTTAGATGGGATTGTCTTCGGGCTTGATGAGCTTATAATTGGTTATATGGTAAAAAAATACATTGAGACAGTCAGTGTAAGTGTGAGGTGATAAAATGGAGTTATCACTCTTATTATTATTCAAAAACATCTTAAAACAAATATTAATTAATATTTGGGATAGTCTGAGACCTGTACAAATCTCTGCTTTTGGTTGGTCCAGAATGACACTTAGGAGACCTTCCCAGCTGAACTGATTTGATGAGCTTATGAAGTTTGCTGTATTGAATATGGTGACCATCAAAGGTGAATTTAACCTCTCTAGAGGGGATGTTCTGCAGTTTCAGCATGTCAGAAGGTGTCAACCCTGTGATGATCCAATTGAATTTAAATTGAATTTCAAAGTAGAAACCTCCATTGGTGTATTAACTGATGTTTAACTATCCCATACTCATATCTGAAGGCACCTGAGGTGTACTTACAGCTCTTCTCCCAGTACACTCTTTGTTTTAATTGACTACATAAGGTAACACTGCACAGTGGGGCATGAAAACTTTCTCAAAGGGCACAAAGGCATCTTGGTAACCTCCTTTATCTTTCACAGGTAGTCAGGCTCTTTGGAAGATTTAGAAAGAAAATCTGCTTGCAGGAACCAAAATACAATTAGAAAGAAAGCCCTTGGGTATCAGTGCATCTCCTAAATAATGTTAAACACTTCTTGGAACACCATGCCTTGGACAGAGTGGTTGTGTCACAGTGACTTAGTGAACATGAGCTCAGTAGCTCAGTACCTGTTTCTTGCTTCAGCACAGCTTCTTGGGAAACAGCTGGCACCAATCTGGCATTTAACATCAGAATTTCACAGACTTCAAATGATCATACTGTATTTCTCTTCAGCATCGGGGTTTCCTCAAGTTTCTGCCAGGCCACACACATCATATGTTAGAAATTTTTGCAGGAAAGAGCCCATCTAATGTTGTCAGCACTGATTTCTTTTAGCAAGAGTGCAAAACTATTTTCGGCTTGCTGTGATGGCTATTTTTATCTCCATTAACCTCTTGACTGAATATAAACATTTATTGAGGGTTACCTCCCTTGTTTGTCCAGTTGCTTCAAAGGTTAGTGAAAAGTGGATGCCTGCCTGACCTCTTTTATCCTCATTAGCTGATTCTAATTGTTCCCTGAGAGATCACAGTTTTGACCCTGCTTGTCCTTGTCAAATTTGTCTAGTTATGGCACGAAGACATTAGCAGAAATTGCGTTTTCAGGTAAAAATTATTCAA
This sequence comes from Cephalopterus ornatus, assembly GCA_013396775.1. Lineage (NCBI taxonomy): Eukaryota > Metazoa > Chordata > Aves > Passeriformes > Cotingidae > Cephalopterus > Cephalopterus ornatus. The sequence continues at coordinate 248,239 of VZRE01008286.1, forward strand.
GTGTAGAATGCACACTTACCTAGTGCACAGCAGTGAACAATACTGTGGTTCTATAACATGCCCTCATTTATAAAATGTGAGGTTACTACTGTATGGCCCCATCTTACAGACACCCACGTTAGCAGATCCCTGTGATTTTACTTAGGCAGTAGGCAGGATGTTTTGTAAGCTTTTGACCAATGTGTAGCAGTTCTTTTGGAAGGAGAAATTAAATTATGTTTGGTTTTTGAATTCTTATTTCTAAACAGCTGAAATACTATTGCTCCTGAGAAAAGAAAGCTTTTTTTGTGTGTAAAAAGGTACCTTTCTTAAGCTAGAGTTATCCTAATAGCACTGTAAGAAAAACTCAACAGCATAAAGTAGGTAACACCTACCACCACTATTTTGGGAATGACCAACTGAATTTTACCGTATGACAAGTATATCTCATGAATTACAGGATGATTTTCATAGAACTCTCTGAGAGTCCGAGCACGAACTACTTCAACAGGGATGATGTCCCAAAGGTGAAGAGCTGTCATGAAGAACATGTTGCCTTGCAAAGACTTTCTTATGTGTCAGGCTAAGAAAGCCTTTTTTCATGTTCCTCAGTGGTTCTCAGCCATGGTTGTACGGTTCAGACAAAGGACCTGGCAGGTTTCAATTAGGTATCTCAAATGGACAGGTCCCAGGCTTCATGGGTTGTAACCAGTGCCTTAAATCTCACAGACACTTAGTGCAGATTAAAAAGCACTGGTGTAATGCGCTCAAAGCACGATATCCTGCTTTAGAAGCGGGTTGCAGCATTCTGCACCCGCTTCAGCTTTCAAATGGATTTAAAATGTAGCCTCAGGTATAGCACATTGCAGTAGTCTAATCTTGAGGTGATAAAGGCATGACTGATTTAACCATAGCTTCTTGTTATCTTGAACTGGGGTCTTTTCATTTTAACCATTTTAAGGAAATGGCGTTTCCTCAATCAGCAGGCTTGCTTCAGTTCTTGCTATGTAATAAGGCACAACAAGAGCAATCCTCTCTCGGTGGTGAATACCTCCTATGAACATGTGAACCTCACAGGATGCCAGACCCCAAGAACTGCTACCATGGTCCTGACTCGCTCACACAATATGCCTGTGAGGTGCATCAAAGACAAGCCATTGCTCGTATCCCTCAGTGGAGCTGCCAAGCTTTACAAGCAGCCAGGGCCTTGTGAAGTTTCACTTTCATATTAAAAGAAATTTATTTACATATCTGTGCAGCTTGGGAGCAGAGCTATGAGAGAATGGGAAATTCTTTTGAGGTGTCCACAAGTTCTTCTAGGCTAGAAGAGTTGTGAGACAAAACGCCCTGTTCCTCCTCCAGCCTATCTCTAGTGCTTAGAGACCACTTACAGCTGCAGAGCTGATTAAGAGTTTTACTGCCAAGCCGACCTGGAAGCTAATTTAGTGATAACCATGTAGTTCTTTAACTTCCAAAAAAGCCTTGTAAATGGGGAATGGCGAAGCAGATGCATATGCTGACTGCTGGTGCTCAGTCTACCTGCTGCTGGCCCTGCTTTGCCTCAGAAGGGATGAGGCACCAGCCTGGGCTCTTCACCTTGTCTGGAGGAAGCTGGGGTGGTGGCCTGGGACTAGGCCTACCCCTTACTAAAGGAGAAACTAATCTCCATGAGAAAGTCAAATGGTATCTCTGCATCTCATTCTTCCTCAGCAGTATGTGGTTAAGTATAATCCTTTCCCAGGACGTATTATTTGTCCTGACTATGTAGATAATAAACTATTGCCCAGCACAAGAAGATCCTGATATTATTTGAGGCTTTTTGATACCACCTTAATGCAGTTAAAACCCTTAGAGAAGGGAGAGACACAATGAAATGTCAGACGTCTGGAAAGAAGAAAACCAGAAATAGGAATTAGATCTTGTGAAAATTAAACAGATGATCCCTTTGGCACTTAAAAGATAGAATTTTGTTCTGCTTTTCAACTTGGCCACCAACTTAGAAAAAAAAAAAAACCAACTTGTTTAAATGTCTTAATCATTTATGGTGTACTTGGAAAAGTTCACTAGCTGGATAATATTGAACTGTCTTTTGATTGTATGTGGGATTACCAGAGACTGAGAGCACATATAAGCAAAAAAAGATGTTAAAAGTTTGACTGAAATCACAGTTGGAGAAATGCAGCAAGTGGTAGAAACATTTCCTGATCCTCCCCTTCATTACTGCTATGGAACCATGGTTGCTACCATTCATGTTACAGCTTGTGTTTAATTTGGGTGTGATTCTCAGGTTTGTGAGGAATAGCTACTTTTCATTGTTTCCATAGCAGCCTTAGCACTGTTTTGGTGTAAATTACACTAAAGTCCAGACTTTTCTATAATAGAAGATAGAGATGTTACTTTGATTACCTTTCATCTCATCTCTTGCTGCTCTTTTTCAGTTCATGCCTTGTTTACATCATTATTTTCTATGCAGTCCATGTGTAAATACTTTGCACTGATTTCATAACTGATAATACCAGGCTTCTTGATAATTTACATAGGAAATAAACCAAATTTTTAAAAAATAAATAAAATTGTCTTGTTTACTGGTCAGTTATTAATTATAATTTAAATTCAGAATGTAAGTGCATGCATTTGCATTGACCCTAGCAAATGTACTTTATTCAACTTCCCATGGAAAAAGCAGTATTAAGAACTGAGACATTGCATGTGTCTGATTTCACTATTTTTACACTAGGTAAGTATATTTTTGCTAGATGTTACGTTCCTTTCTCCTAATTTCATTCATTTCTACCTGTTTTTTCCAATTCTTATGGAGGATGAATAATATTATGGAGTGTGTACAGATGAAGTGTGACTTATGCCCAAATATTTGTGTGATAAATGCAAAATCTAAAGTGAAAATTAAGTGAAAAGTACTGTCTTGGTCTAAATAATGTCTAAAACATTATTAGAATCTAAAAAGGTAAAAAAAACCCCAAAATATTAAAACCTGTGATATTTAATGTATATTTTCCTATCATTATTAAAATATTGATATATCATAATTACAGTATATATATTTTATATCATTATTAAGTATATCTTATGTAACTAAAATATTTTAAATAATTCCTTATTTTCAATAAATATTTTCCTATATATTTTGTGAGTGCAGTAGGTTCTGTGGTAACTCTTTTTATACTTCACTACATCTCTAGAACAGTCATAGATAATAAATGTGGCCAGAGCATCTGGAAAGTCTGTTATGATTTTCTGTATCTAAAATTTCTTTAACTCAGTTATATCACAGTAGAACGTAAATGGAGCCAACTAGAGAATTTTTGGTGGAATATAAGAATAATTAAATTCTCTTACAGGAGGTTGGAATGTCTTGGACAGAATTATATTCTAGGAAAAAAAAAAATTAAACATTTCGTAGTGACTGTTGTAGCTTGTACTCTCTGTTGTGTTTTCTTTCTTGATACAGAGAAAAAGAACTCTGAATGATAGAAGCCTAAGTGTCATCTCAGTGCCACATACTGACAAACTCAGGAATACCCACAGGAGTTAAATGTTAATAAATTTGAGACGTCTGCCTTAGCTCCTCAAATACCAAATTCTCTAAATATAGAGTATGAAATATGGACAGGAGATGGTTTCATTAACTTGCCTCCATGCCTTTCCGGTGTGATGACGCTATGCTTTACTTTTGAGCCTTTGAATGGATTAATGCAACTTGTTTTTTAGTCTTTTTGGAGACAAAGTGCAGTGAATTATTAGCATTATTATGATTTCAGACATAGTAAAATCACACATCAAGACATAGCAAAAGAGGGAAAATTCCATTATCCATTCACAGCTATTTCCTATGATAATACAAATGTTACCCAGGACAGATCTTTGAAATGGATACCAATTCTTTAAATTCTTTCCTGTCTGTTTCAGGAAATAGTGAGATCCTGTTGATAATAAAGTACAATGTGTCTAAAGTTCACTTCTAAACACTTGGCTCTTTGCTGTGAAAGTCATCTGCGTTCCCTTTATAATTCTCAGCCACCAGAGATCTGCTTAATCTTGGAGATCTGATCCAATATCATTGGGAAAAATCCTTGATAATAGTTTCACCATTCAATCAGTGAAAGAACTAAAGCTTCCTGCTTGTATCTTCTCAAAAAAAAATTCTGAGGCAGGGGAATAAGAACTTGGCTTATGGATTTGGAGATTTTGTTGTTTGCAAATTAAATTATTATTACTATTATTATTCAAGTTCTTAATCAAGGCAAGCAAATGGCATCTATTTGTTATCATCCTTCCTACAGAAGACAAAGGCTTCAGTCCCTATGGTACTGACTGCTGGCCCCAAGTGGTTGCTGGATGTGACTTGGCAAGGAGTAGAAGACAACAAAAACAACTGCATTGTGTACAGCAAAGGTAAACACAAGCTTATTTTTTCTCTACTTTCTTGTATAAGCTACTGAGACAAACATATACCTGTTGCATAATAGGAAAATTAATAGTATGTCTCCCCTTAATGTCAGTTTTCATTCTCATTTTCCTCCCATTTTCTGATTTTGCCTTTTTTTTTCTTTTAGTTGTATAAAAACCCCAAGTAGTGTCTGCAGTTTTTTAAACACTTTTTAAACACTAAACGACATCAGCTGACATAAGACATACTGTCCATTTCTCTCAGAGAGTTAGTGCCTCTTGGGAAACATCAGTAAAATCTATACACTTTGAATAGATTAATTCTTTTTGAGATTTTATTTGGCATACTGGATATCATTTCTCCATATTTCATTACGTTACATTGTAGACTACTAACTGAAATCCAGTTTTATAAGAAGAGCGAGGACTTGATTGGACTATGAAAAGACTTTATGTCAGCATGATAATGGAGGATAACTGGAACTGGATTTCAGAGTTGTCACCTCTGAAATTCCAGTCTTTGTGTAGTGGCATGATGTTATGATGCTTCACTGAAATGTATTGGCTAGTCGTAACGGGTATCACTTCTGTCTTACGTGAATTGTCAGATTTGCTCTAGTCAGTACAAGTTCTTATGAGGCTCCCTACCAAACATGCTTTACCTAACCTACCACATCTAGCAGTTCTTTTGGTTCAAGATGCATCTTGAACCAACCTGAAGAGTCTCATGTTCATTTCATAGTGCTGTGGACTGTGCACCACACTGTTTGCTTAGTCACTGTGAAAGCTTTCTAAATGCGGTTATGGAATCATTATGGCATGTTAAAAAAAGAAAAAAAGATGAACAAAACACTGCTTGGATACATGGAATAAAAATAACTTACTTAGTGTAGCCGTGTTTGGCATTCACCCTAAAGATCAGGTTGCAAAACTATGACTTTCCTTCCTTGTATTTCAATCACCGATCTCAGCACTTTGTGAATACTTCAGAACATGCACTGTTCTTGTTTAATTTCTTTTAGGTTTTATTTCTAACCAAACAGACCTACTGAGATCAAAGATTTGTTTGCTGAGGCAACCTAGTGACCATTTCAGCATACAAGCATCCAGGCAAATAAGCATCCATATCAATATATTAACATACAAAACACTAATCATAACATCAAAGACTCCTAAAAACTTACTAGAAACAATTACAACTTGTTCCTATAATCATTGCAATTTATACACTTATAAGAGGATTGCTTTTAAACTGCCACAAGCCTTTGAAAGTTGAAACGCTGAAAACAGGGAATTTGCATGTTAAAAATGAGTCGCACACCAGGGTCTTATAAATTCTTTCTATTATAATTACAGAATGTCAACACATTCATTCTACAACCTGAAACACCTGCAGTACTAGAGAACTGGGCTCAGATCTAAAAAGGGTTGAGCTGCCCTCCCTTCACAGCTTGCTGATTGCAGCCCAAGTGGAAGAACCAGCAAAGCGCTCTGAGTAACAAACACAGTGAAGCTTTTCTCATGAATCCAGAGCTGCAGTTTGCTGTTCATAGTATTGAATAATCACAGGCAAACTTTTCTTCAACAACTTTTTAATGTAATGGGAAACTACTTTCCTACCAAAATACAGCTTCTGCAAATTCCCATAGGATGATGTCTTATCAAGTATTACATTCTTTCTGTAATTATAATAATACTTAGCACATATTTACCAGTTGCACTTTTCATCTTCAAAGTACTTTACAAACACTAACTAATTCATTAGATAGTTTCAGTGCTATCTGTCTGATTTAATCTATTGAAATACAATTTTTTTTTGTCAAATACTGAGGACTTCCTTCAGTTTGATACACTATGATTAGCCCAAAACGTTAGTCTTTTCATTCAAAGGTGATGGATTTTGTTTCACTGATTATACTGGTTATTTTAGTACTTGGTTAATAAGGTATGGTGAGACAGTTATACAATACTCAAGGTGAATTCTATTGTATCTACCAGAGATGCTTATTATAACTAAAGTTGAGTGTAAATTTGAGGAGAAATACATGTTTAAAACCTGATACTTCACTAAATTAGCGCAGGAAATAAGTTAATAGATGTGCTTTGCCTTCACTGCATTCTGTTCCTCTCTTTTCACTTTGAGGTGGCTGTTCTGTCGGTCATTAAGCACCTTCTCTTGCCTTGAGCTCTGCTGGGATTTTTGTACTAGAAAGATTAATTGACTTGGATCACAAAACAATGTCAAATAGAAGATGGTAAAATAAATAAATAGAATAATGTTTCTTCCTTCAATTTGTATCTCATCGTTCCAGATTACTTTGCTTTGATTTGTGTTAGCTTTCTGTCTCCTATAGTGCCATTACTTCTAATGAAACGGTGTCAGCTGGCATGTAGCTGTAATTCGATGTTATGTTGTAGTTGCGTGTGTATAATTTTGTTAGTTTGCTTAGCAATACATTGTTATTTCTGAAAGCAATTAGCTGAACAAATGTGTGGAATTGTCTATGTAGCAGATTTGGTCACCTGGGAGCTGTTTTCCAAACTGTACTGGAGATGAGTGGAGTAAATAGGCACATTTCTAAGAGGAAGATAAGTTTAGAATTGGCTAGAAGTATGTGGTGCTGGTCGATCAGCTGCTGACTCAGAAGCATATGCCATATTTCCTTTTAGCTTATTACAGTGGTATCTTTGAGAGCAGAATTTTCCCCAGATCTTTCAGAAGAACATAGGAATGTCAGTCTGATTTCCAGTTCACTAGAGGTTGTGAGCACTGTAATCACCCACATATTGCACACGGAATAATCATGGGAATAGGTGCCTAGAATGCAAGTTCTATTAAAAAAGAATTTGAGCTGTCCAGCTGACTCCCTATTCCCCTTCAATGTTTTCCATAAAATATTTTCTCTAAACCAGCAAACACAGAAAGTGTGTGTTTGTACATGTGTGTATATATGTGATGTACACATATAGGATTGTATTGCTAAGTTATTACAGTGGCATCACAAATCTTTAGATGAAGAAAACAGTTATTTAAAAATGCACATCAGAATACATTCGGAATGAATAGCTATGAAATAAACATTCAGTATTTGAAATTAGTGATATTCTAATTATTCTACTTAGTCTAGGATCACTACCTGTACTTTTATAACTACATTTCCCCAATACTAGGACAAGTTAGAAAAGAGAAAAAGAGTTCATTAGGGATAGTTAATTTATTATCCCGTTTTACAAACTCTGATACAAGCTGGCTGCTCATGGCATGTGCCATTATTCTACACCATTTTTTTGAAAGGAAACTTTTACAACTGTAATTATATTTCTAAAAAAATGCTCTCTTTGTTTTAATATATACCTCAAACTTCTCTCATGTTTCAAAAATAGTCTATTCACTAATTTGAGATATGTCCTAGAAACTGAGATTAGAGAGACAGATTTTATGAATTGTAGCTTATCTAAAATTATAAATATGTTATTTTCAAAAAACAGCTGCAGTGTAATTCAGGCAAGATATATTGTTAGGAAGTATAGATGCATGAACTGTATCGTCATTGCCACATGGTGTACTTGAGAAACATTCGTGCCTAAAAGAGTTGTTCACCAGACCTGGAAAATCCCTAAGACCACAGGTAGGTCACCCTACAAGCTAGGAGGGTGCTGGGGTATTTGCTGCAAATCTTTCACTAGGACGGCAAGGATTCTAAAAATTAAATTTTGACTGACCAGAATAGAAGCAGTGTGAAAAACACAATTGCACAGACTAAAAGCCATGCTCATGTAACAGACATTTTCCTAGATATTATTTAAACCACTTATGTGAAATGTATGGATACCATATGTTTAGTGGCATTGTTAAAACAGGGTGTCTGTACAAATATTTAGCTGTGGGAATTATAAAATCATAAGGCGATTAAGTTAGCTAGTTGTGAAATTCCAATATTGCTTTTTAAATGACTTCAGGATATAGGAGGTGCTAAGGTTATTATCTGTTATCAGGAATACAGCAGAATTGTACGACTGGATAATAACTAAACAACTGACACAATGTAAAATTACATTATCAGTGTGTTAAAACAAAATTGCGCCCTAAAGGAGTCTACATGCCAGCTCAGAGCTGCAGTGTAATTACGCTTAACTCTGATAATTAAAATACAACGGAGATCAACAGAATCATTTTCATTAAGAAAATTATTAATGATGGTGGTATAACAGTAATTGATTGCAGAGCACCACAGGATAACTCTGTGCAGGAAAACCAACATGTGTAACGTGTGTCTGGGCCGGTCGGGTTGCGTTGCGTACCACTGAACATGCTGCCGGCCAGGTGGCAGCCGTGGGGCACATCTCCTGCTGCAAAGCCCAAATCAGAAAATGACCACTTTAGAGGCTACCCCTTGGAGGGAGACGGGTGGGTGCTGGTACATGGGGTGGTGGGATGGGGTCAGGTGTGGCTGCCAAAAAGGAGGGAGCCACAGCCAGTGATCTGCACACTTCTCAAGCCAGCCATCATCTCAGTTTGTGTGAGGCAGTGTTTGGTTTTGCATTTCCATTAGTGATTTATGGATGTTATTTCCTCCTCTGCCTGGCCTCGCTGAGTAGTTTATGCCCTTCGTTATTTCTGAGAGGATACTGGAGGAGAAAAACCCATCCTCACCCCAGCGCAGTTCCACAGGCACTGCATGACATCTTCGTAAGTGATTCCACAGGATGCTCCTGTTAATTGTGCCAGTGGTGCAGACGCACGATATCAAATGCCATAAAAAGCCTCCATGTCTCCATAAGTGAAATCACAGTCAGTGCCCACTGAGCAACTATAAGGAAATCCTTGCTAGGGAGAATGTTGCCTAAGGGTGAGATCCAAGAATTGTCGTTTTCTTTTGGTGAACACAAAAAAGGGAAGAAGGGGGAGTAAATTCGGGGTAGTGCTGCTCGGCACAGCTAAGGGATGGGTGCTTGATCAAACAGATGCAGCTTTTGAAAGCTGCCTGAGAAGGTCTATTCTCCAATCACAATAGAGAAGAAGCCTGTTAGAGTGGATTTACAGGATGATATTAGTTAAAATGACAGCTGCCCACACTGAAACGGTGTCATGTAGCTAATTTATAAATAGCAGCTCAAGGAAAGGCAGCAGAGTGGAGAGGGCAGGGCAGAAGTCGGGGCTAGAGGCAGAGGGCTGTGCTCGACCCTTCTGGGGCTTCCACTGGCTGCATGGCCCCATGGTTCACTTAAAATAAGTCAGTAAATACCTAACTCTTTACTAAATTCACTGGTATTGGGGTGAGTTATTTAGCTGATGTATGTGCCATATGTTGAAGACACGAACACTGCAAAAAGGTTACATGAAATTACTAGCAAAAATTGAAGGCCATTTTAAATTAATTTTGCTAATTTAAAATAAACATTCTAATTTTTAACATGCAGGAAAACTCAGTTGTTGTAACAGAAGGGTTCTTAAATTATTCTTTAGTGACAGAGGATTACTTTTCTTGATTGTTCTGTGAGATCCTTGATACCATGTTTTCCTGAGTGAAAGGGTTTTCAGCCAGATAATACTCTTTTTTTGTCCCTACAACTTCAGGCAATGTAATGGTACATTGCACCACAGACATACAGCATCAGGGACCCTAATGAGACACAGGTCAAACATCATAAGGAGTTTAAACACTGCTGCATTAGACTATGAGTATAATTTGGTCTGGGTCAGAGAACAAGTTGTTTAGTAGGCCAAAGGTTAACTTGGGGCATATATTTTAGATTGCAAGGGGCTTCTTTCCACATACTATTAAAAGCAAATTGAGTGAATTTACCAAGTCTGTTCCACATGGACAGTCAGAAAACTGCAGTGTCTTCTGTCCTACTGGATACCTCCATTAGCTAAACAATGTGCTGAAGCCTTTGGTGGTGCTAAAGGTTTTTGTTCTTTCTTTGTATCCACTGACAAAAAAATCTGAGTTTTTAACAGCATACATATGACACTTACCTGAATATTGAAGGTCCATGAAAGAGCTTGTTTTAGATTTCCTTTTCACAATATTGAAAAATTGTGAAGTATTTCTCAGTAGAATTATAATTATGTGTATAATGCTTACATGAAATAATACAACTGCTTTCACAGTCATTGGAAGAATATGTCATGATACAGACGTAATGGGCACGATTGGTAGGCAAGTAGATGTCAAGCTCCATATTTGGTTTTGCAGGGATGTTGAGAAGGCAAATAGCACTGTTGCAAATGAAACTATTGCAGTCCTGATAATTTCCTTGCTGGCCACAGAAGGAGAAAATATATTGTCCCCATCACTAGTGGTTCTTATTGCTTGTGGCAGACACAGTGTTGTAGACTTAATTCAAATACTATTCAGCTTCAAAGAACTCGCAAAGCCAGACTGTACTTTTTCCTTATTTTTATTTTTTACCTTTACAAATAGATCCGATGGGGGATTTTCTGCTTTAGGGAGTTAGAGGTCAGGGCCTTGTATATTTTTTAATTATCTACAATAAAAAGGTTATTTTATGCATCTTTATGGATATGTATAGAATAGCATACAGTGAATTATTACATGCCCTTTAAATTCTAAGCATGTAGATAATAAAGGGAAAATGACAAGAAATACAGGTGTACAGCTATATTTCTACTTCCAACATGAAAATGCTTTTGTTAATTATTAGTGCATTACATTTACATAGCAGCCAAATGTGGGGTTTTTAGGTTGTTTTTATATGTATATTGATTTGAGTCTTTTTTTCTTATGTTCTTCTTATCACTTATTATGTAGTTTATTTCATAGTTTTAAATTGGAATTGTTTTTCACTTGAGGAGACAAGAAAATAGGCAGAATACTGACATGATATGCACAGAATTATATTTCTTGGACTGAAGATTTAAGAAACTGTACACTGAGTCTATAAGTCACCTATGAGATGTTCAAGATGGAAAAGAAGCCCAATATGTACTTCCTATTGTGATCATGTGAAAAGAAATATTGCTTCAACCATTGAGACCACTGGCAACAATAAATGTAAACAGAATGCAGAGATTTTTTATTTTTCTGTCAATATATGTATTAGTCCCTCATTTTTCTAAGTCAGTTTAAGTAGAATCAGTCATTTAGAAATCTTTTTAAGAAAAATATTGTCCTTGTTTCCAGGATATGATATAGATGCTAAATGTGTTTTATTTAATTAAATTGGGGTTTTTGTCCGTTATGCTAAGTAGACTGCAATAACCTTGTGACCCTTGGTGCTTGTGGTACCATTACCTCTGTCATCTTCCCTGCAAAGCAAGAGGGAAGGAAGAAAAAAAAACAAATTTGCTGAGCCACACATTTCAAGTTGTCGACAACCCCATCCACAAGAAAACAGAAGAAAATATATATGCACTCTGTCCTGTCAAAAGGCTTTCACCTTATCTTGAGAGACTGTCAGGGCAGGAACATCATGGAATGGACAGGAGTCTATTAAATTAATAAGCTGCTGGATGGTGTCTGGAGAGTTATGATGCTTCATAAATCCAGTTTGATCATGGTGGACAAGGTTTAAATCTGCAGCCTTCTAATACACATCCAGGTCCTGGATTGGATTTGAAGTTTTGTGCTGGAGACACAGAGATAGTCCTGTAGCTTGTGAATTAAGATTTATCATTTTTTTCATACTTTTTTTCCCCTAGACTTCTTGACAAAAATGAAAACACCTTAGGGATCCTGGCGAATGTTACTGCTTGAAATGAAAGAGCTGTTGTCAAGGTGAAACCATGACCTAGAAGCCTAATATCAAACCTAGGTCATTCTTTTCAGGCAGCTCCATTGGTGCTAAGTATAAAATGTCTGTATGGGAGGAAAGGGGGCTGGATTAATCTGCAGTCTGTTTTATAGTGATTACTATCAAATTTGTATTTGTGATACAAGGCAAACTAATGGTGTGCCATGTAAAAGCAAAAGCTGAAAATGTAGATAAATTCTTCCCCCTTTCATGGTGGCTGTGTGTATAATGGACAGTGCAGTGTGAGAATTCTGTGTCCCTTACCTCTGAATGGTCTATGCCTGGTGGTAATAATTCAAGGAAGACTCTTTTATATTCAAGGTGCCAAGCTCCCAGGAAAACCCGTGTGATGTGCAGCTGTGATGTCCAAGTGGGCTGTGGAGCTGGGCTGCCAGGGATGCAATGTTAAAATCATGTTGGATGCATTTTGTCTTTAGCAGCTTACAAGCAAGGCCATTATTATGGCACAATGGGTGGAATTCAAGTGCTTTTTGGCCACTTAATTGACCTGCAAGCCAGTGATTAATTATTAAGCCCCTAAGCTCCTATTCTTGTTACTCTGGAGACTCCAGCAGGTGATTCCTGTGCTTGTTTACGCAGGCAACAGGATCTCTCTCTTCCCAAATTCCCTAGTCACATTTTGGATCCTACCTAATTTATTTATTGATGATATTTAGATTCTGTGTTACTTTTAAAAGCAATTTGTGCTTTTTTTGTTCTCATTGTTAATTTAGGAGCTTAAGAGACTTCCTAGCATTAGAGAAGTCTGAAAGCAATGTGTATGTTAAAGGAAATGGATAGCTTGTGTTGCAATACCAGGGACACTGAGATTTGTTTTATGCTCAGGAAAATGGATTTAGAGCTGAAATGAAATGAAAAAAGTTCTTCTGGTGTGCAGGTTTCCTTAAACAGAAAATGGGATCAAGATGTAACCCTTGGTCACATCCATACATATATCTCCCTCCATTGTCTTTTAGGAATTATTTAAGAGCTGTAGCTAGAGATCATGTGTGACTGAATCCTGACCTCTCTATTGATCCTGGGGATCAATCTGTGTACTCTCTGATCCAAAGATCGATGTCATCATTTCTCCCCTCCTCCCGTGGCATTCCAGCACTGCTCAGTACTGTAGGCAAAGGCCACAAGGAACAGGACTTCACAGCAGGGTGCTGTGGTGCTGAGGCTGGCACTGCAAAACACATCTATTTTTACTAATGCAATGGTAATTGCACCCCATTTTTTGAGGCAGGTTATGAAGTGTGTATAGTGAAATGGGGAGAAGGGAGACTGGAGGTTAGGGAAAGAACTCCAGCATGGTGCAAAATGTACTTGAGGCAGGATGCTCACAGTGCCTTCAGCTGCCCCTCTTCTCCCCAGAGCTGGGGCATCCATTAGTCTTCCCACTGTTTTAGTCTTCTCTGAAGGAAACTGAAGATAGTATGAAGAAGTTGCAACCTGCTTCAATGTTGGTTTAATATCTAAGGAATGAGCCCCTGTTACTGCTGACACAGATAAAACTTAGCAGCTTTTTCAAAAATGTAATTTCTTTTGTTGTTAGAAAAAGCACAGAGAAAAATGTTCTTTCAGATTTTTTTCTTTCTTGTTTCAGTTTAATTCTGTCGGGGCATGTGGGGCAATGTGATGCTGTCAAACAGAAACCCATTCAAGCTAGAGTGTGCTTAAATTATGATACTTGAAGTCAGTTGTGATGTTGAAGCAGATTTAGTAGAGATGTTCTGTAACTGAGTGGTGATGCACGTGACTGCATGCAGAACCAAGGCTTGTTTCTGGAGCAGAATTTGCACCTAAGATAATTTTCTATGCTATCATAGTATACATAGTATATATAGCATACTGTATACTACATAGTATACAGTATACTATATAGTATACATATATATATATGTATATATATACACATGGATACATGCATATAAATCTATAATAATAAAAACCAAAACCTTGGGCCTCAATTAGGGTTTCCAAGCTACAGAAGGTTCTGAAATCTCTTCCTATAGATGCAATATATACTTCTTCATGGTTGGCTCCAGCTGTTCTGAGCAATTATACTATCACAGGTTAGTAGTCACTGAGAGGAAATATTACTTGTAAAAGAGTTTAGAAGATAGAAAGAGTAAGTCCTAGCTAACATTATTAAAGCTCAAGAAAATTACTACTGTTAGCTTTATAAATTACAGAAGAATGTTAGTTTTGCAATAAAATGATGAAAATAGAAGACAACACAGAGAAAAATAAATGTTTTAAGGAGTACAAACCAGTGTAAAAAGAATATTGAAAAGTTATAATGTATTAAAAACACTAGAAGAGAGGTTTATTCAGAATTAATCAGATGTACTTAGTAACCACTGTAACTTTTTATTTAAAAACTCAAGATGCGCTCTGTAACATTATTTCAGTAAATGAGGAATTCTTGTTTGAGACAGTGGTGATGTAGCAACACACATAAATTGAAATTTTCCTTTTACAGTTAGGACAGTGCACTAATTATTCAAGATCTGAACAAATGAAAGACATGTATGAGAAAACTGAGGATCACTGAGTTAACAGGAATTGACTAATATAAATCATAGAATCATGGAAGGGCCTGGGTTGGAAGGATCTCAAAGATCACCTAGTTCTAATCCCCCTGCTGTGGACAGGGACACTTTTCGCTATACTGGGTTGCTCAGAAATCCATCCAGACTGGACTTAAAAATTTCCATGCATGAGGCATCCACAACTTCTCTGGACAACCTCTTCCAGTGCCTCACCACCCTCACAGAAAGTAATTTTTTCCTGTTATCTAATCTAAACCTACTCTTTTTCAGTTTGAAACCATTCCCCCTTGTCCTGTCACTATATGCCCTTGTAAAAGGTCCCTCTACATCTTTCTTGTGGGCTCCCTTCAGATACAGGAAGGCTACAATTAGGTCCACTCCAAAGCCTTCTCTTCTCCAAGTTCAACAAGCTCAATTCTCCTAACCTTTCCTTGTAGGAGAGGTTCTCCATCTCTCTAATCTTGGTGGCCCTCCTCTGGACTCACTCCAACAGGTTGATGGCCTTCATGTGCTGGGGAACCCAGAGCTGGATGCAGCACTCCAGGTGGGGTGTCACCAGAGTGGAATAGAGGGGCAGAATCCCCTCCCTCACCCTCCTGGCCACGCTGCTTTTGGTGCATCTCAGGATACATTTGGCTTTCTGGGCTACAAGTGCACATTGTCGGCTCATGTCCAGCTTCTCATCCACCAGCAACCCCCAAGTCCTTCTCAGCAGGGCTGCTTTCGATCTGTTTATCCCCAGCTGGTGTTGATACCGGGGGTTGCCTTGGCACAGGGGCAGCACCTTGCACTCAGTCTTATTAAACCTCATGAGATTCCCATGGGTCCAATTCTCAAGCTTGTTCAGGTCCCTCTGGATGGCATCCTGCCTGTTGGATGTGTCATCTGCACCACTCAGCTTGGTATTGTCTGCAAATTTGATGAGGGTGCACTCTATAACTCTGTTATTAATGAAGATATTAAATATCAATGGTCCTAATACGGACCCCTGAAGGACACCACTTGTCACTGATGTCCATTGGGACTCTGAGCTGTTGACCACTACCCTCTGGATGTGACCTTCCAACCACTTTCTTATCCATCTAGCAGTCTACTCATGGAATCCATCTCTCTCCAGTTTAGAGAGAAGGATGTTGTGGCCGAACATGTTGAAGGCTTTACATGAGTCCAGATAAATGACATTTTTA
Organism: Cephalopterus ornatus; assembly: GCA_013396775.1. Classification (NCBI taxonomy): domain Eukaryota; kingdom Metazoa; phylum Chordata; class Aves; order Passeriformes; family Cotingidae; genus Cephalopterus; species Cephalopterus ornatus. Next base: position 264,128 of record VZRE01008286.1, read on the forward strand.
ACCCCTCCCTTGTCCACTGATGGCCATTGTAAAAGGCCACTGGGTTGGTCAGGCAGGCCTTGCCCTGGGTGAAGCTGTGCTGGCTGTCTTGAATCACCTCCCTGTCCTTAATGTTCCTGTGTATAAGTTCTAGAAGGATCTGTTCCACAAAGAACAGAAAAAAAGGTGAGACTGACAGGTCAGTAGTTCCCAGGGTACTCCTTTCTGTCCTTTTTAAGGCTAGATACAATGTTTTCCCTTTTCCAGTCACCTGGGTCTTCACCTGACTGTCATGACTTTTCAAATATCATGGTGAGTGACTTGACAGCTACATCAGCCGATTTCCTCGGGACTCTGGATGTATTTCATTAGCTTCCGTAGATTTATGTACATTTGGGTTCTACATACCCTAACTTAAACTTGAAAACTTAAGATGAAGTATTGCAGTTGGTCTTTTAGCTGAAACAGATATTCAGATATGTAACAATGGAAGCATCTGAGATGCAGGGGAGACAGCAGTGTCTTTGGCCAGACAAAATATTTGCTGGCATTATAAGATGTGCAGCTGAACTTGAAGTATGTAATGAAAAGACAGTGTTTTACACTAGGAAATGAGAAGGGTCACATCAAGTGATCTCTATGCATCTTCTATTAATAGTCTGTTCTTCTAAATGTGAACAGGCTTGCTTTTATGGTGGTTGCCTGTGCATTTTAGTGGCTTTAAATTATGTGAGGTTTAAATGCATTTTCAAGTTACAATTAAATGAAAATTTAAAATAAGAGTGACAGATTGCTAAGGCTAAATCAGTTTTATGATTAAACTTCAATTAAATTATATTTATCATTGGAGCAAATGAAGTATAAAATCACAAACAATGATATTTTTCAGTGGATGACTTTGGTGGGAAGTGTAGTCTGAAGTATGACTTTGAGACTTTTATCTTCTGTTCCCTCCTAAAGTAGAAATTAATTAGGGCTAAACAAGCATTGGCTATAGGTTCAGAAGGCCATCCTGAGTCTTTCATGTCCCAGTGGTCTAGGAGCAATTTACTGTCCATGATGCGAAGTATTATGTATCTTATTTGGGTTTAACTAGCTAAGTTAGGGGAAAAGTTGAAATTTTAGTGGTGGTTTAAAGAATGAACTGTTTTTGTTGCTTTCCTGGAAGCCACTACTGGTCCTTTGCACCTCTCAGAAGATCTCCTGAGACTGACTCTTTAAATATGTTTTTTTCTCTTTCCATGTACTTTCTATGTAAATCCCTAAATGGCAGAAGCTCTGCAGTGAGTCGAGAGAATGCTGGGGTTTGTACATGCCAGCTATTTCTCAGTTATATCCAATGTACCATAACAAGTGAAGCATAACAATTTTCTGGCTTGCCACAGCATGATCTTCAGCTTTATGTATGTGTGGCACTGCTCTGTCTTTTTTGATACACTTCCTAAATTTCATTATTTATTTTCTCTTCATTCTGTCTACAGAAATGTGTGTAAAAGGAACTATATTCTGCATTCTGTTTTCTTGGTTTGATCTTAATTTTATAATCTAGGACATAAGTGGACATTTGACAGCCTGGATTTGGACATTGAGCAGCCTGAATATTTTGATATCTTTAAAAAATGATCCACAGCATCATAAAAATTGTTCTTTCTGAAACACCGTTCCTTTCCTTTATAAAAATGCCTCTTAAGTGATGTTAAACAGAAAAAATTAATTTTGGATCAGTTGGACCTAAAAAAACCCCATAATATATTCAGCTAGAAGATTCCAAAAAGTGATGAGCTGATACATGACCTTCTTCTCTTTAAGAACATATGAACATATTCAGGGAAGTGAATCATGATCCTGGTGCTAGTGTGTTCCTAATTATTGCAAAGTCTAAACTTGTCCAAGGTCTACTTGTACAGAGACAATTCAGTTTCTAAGTCAGAGATGTCTCCAAAAGCACCCATTGAGAAGTACTTTCCTTAACAAGAGCATTTTCTTAAATAGGATTCTTTTCAGCTGTTAAATTGGTACACAGGAGATCTAAAAGTTGGTCTTCAAGATATTGAAGGAAATTCATATGTTCGGGACCGCTATTTTTTTGTATCAGTCTTGGATGGCTGTATCACGTCCCACGTGTCATCTCGGGACATTGATGTTACAGAGGAATCAATAGAAACTGATTAGCAGACGTTTTCTTTGAGCACTTTGGCATGACAGTATACCATTAATATGCAGCAACATTCTTTGTTTTTACTTAACTTCTGTATCTTCTTTCTTTCGGGAGAAAAGTTGGGTCAATTTGCAGTTGCAGTTGCCAGACTCCAGCCACTGTTACTAATAACGTTGGATAATGGGGGAAAAAGAGAGTTCCTGCAGTTTTTAACAGTAAATGTGGATCTAATTTTGTCTTTTGGAAGTTACCTGATCAGATTTTAGCTGCTGTTGTGAATCAAACTGTATCACTTTGATAATAACAACTTTTTAGATCCTGGTGAAAGGTTGCCTCCTATCCTTGTTGCAATGAATTCATTTGCTATAGCCCCACAAAATTAGCTAGTGGGATGCATATGCCCAACTGAAAACAATAAAACAAAAAAGAAATACACCATTTGTTTTCTTATTACTTATTTTCATATGGCATGTCTGATGAAAATGGGTTAATATTTGCTAAGCTAAAGAGTTTTGTAGACTAATACCACAAGTGGAGGATATAAAAAGAAGAAAAAAATCTACTTAGAGGAAAACCAATTTATTTTTACTTAGGAAACAGTCTTACTTTTCCTATGATATTGTTAGAGGCAACTCTGAGTTTTAAACTCAATATTCTTGTAGGGTTGTTATATCATTTTACTTTATCCTGATATAAATAATCTTTCTATGGATAATAGACTTTTCCCATAGCACTGGACCAGTTAGGCTGTATTGTTAACACAGGAAACACCTGTTATTTTTTGGGATGTTTAAAATATTTTCAATATATAGTCTTTTGTTCGTACATTGTCTTTTTTTTTTTTATTTTGCATCACAGTCAGTTACCTTCATTGGCATCTACTGGTACAAAACTGATGTAGTAGAGTAAGGAGCCATCCCATAATTTTCCTCAATCACTCTTCCCATTTCTTTCCTCATTTTCCTATTCCGCAGAAATTCAGGTGCACAGAGGTAATGTCCAAAAAAGAATGAACCAAGCCTCTGAGTAGTCCTTTCTATCATGTATAATATGCCATAAATTGTATGTACCCAAAGATACTGAACTCTGCCCTCCAGAGATGGAAAAAAATTGTCACTAGGCAGGGAGAGTCATCAGCAGGGACTTACCAGTCCCTTGGCATCTCTTCATCATAGATCCTAAATATTGCCTTGCCAGCAGGGCTCTTTGGCCAGTTAAAACCCAGAAGGGAAGGCACAAAGAACTTTACGTAGAATTCAGGTGATGAAAAGGAACTGCCAGAAGCAACTGGATCCAAACATTTTGTTAATATATGGTTGCCTAATTACTTTTGCCTTTGTTCCCCTTTTAAAATGGCATGCATCAGTCTGTCTTTTTAAGAGCTTATACAGTGGTCTATGTGTGATAATCTAGCACTTGACTACACGTAGCTGGACTACCAAATAAGTTTTGCGAAGCAACAGAATGCGTATGATGTGGTATTTTCAAAATCCTTTTGTGTTATCTACTCAGAATATTTAGTATAAAATGAAGCAATTGTACACAAGAAAGAAAAAGAATTATAAAGTACTTTTCATGTCTGAGCAGCCCAAACAGTGAATGCATGTCTTACGGCATTTGGGACTGAAATGCAGGCATATTTTTCTTGAGTAGAAGTGGTTTTTAAATGCTTTGTAACGTGCAGTAAAAGTATGCATGCTTTTAAGGCAGGAGGTAAGAAGCAAACATTTCAAGCGTTATTTGTTAGGAAGGATTTGGATGCTTAACATGTTTCTTTGCATGTATTACTATGAAGAGTCAAGAGAATAAAGAATTATTTGGAAGCATATTGATGGATTGTTGAAATGTAACTACTCAGTCACTGAGACTTTTGATAACTCATATAAGCTTGGAGTCGGAGGTGCTGACATGTAACATGGCTATATTTAATTAGGTTTATGTAAGAAAAGTGGGAATTTTTCTGAATGCTTTTGATGTGTTCTTTTTTTTCCTTTTCAGGCATTCATAATTTTTGCTTTGGGAAATTTTAACATAAAATTCTTACTTACCCCATGGACAGCTCACTGCTTAGTGAGTTCCTTAGAGTAGTTCCTTAGAACTTGAAATCTTTCCAGTTCTTAGTTGTAGAGCTAATGTGACCTCAAGTAGAAACAAATTTGTGGTAAGCTTGTCATCATCATTTCGTAAAGGGAAGAAACTAATACTTTTGAAATCCTAGCAGAAATTTTTTGGTATTTCATTTACATCACAATGATGTATTTGGCTCTGTATTTGGATCTTGTCACACACTTCTTCAGAAAGCACTGGCATTTGGATTTGGGAAAAGGTTGTAATTCTTGGTTTGACACAACTTTTTTTTCAGAATTGTACCCTTCCTTAATTCACATTTTGGTCCAATCTTAATGCATTATGTGATTTTTTTAATTGGGGGATTGTAAATACCTGTTTCTCTTGGAGAAAATACAGAAAGGCAAGCAACCAGACTGAATGTAGTGTTATTCTAAACTGTCAGGTTGTTCATAGGTTCTGGTCTGCTGGTGATATAGTTTCAATAGATGCACTAAGGAAAGTGCCAAGACCAGCTTTGACAGGGTTTTCTTTTTTTTTTTTTTTTTTCCCCTCTCTCTCCTTTTTTTCCCCTCCTCCTCTTTCTCTTTAATCCCTGTGGGGCTCTGTGATTTTTCTTAGCTGGACTAAAGTTGTGTCAACGGGAGACTTGCACCATAAAGACTGAAATGTTAAAGAAAGCTACAAGGAACAGCTTTGAGGCAAGGTTTCAAGCTTTGTCATCACGCTTGAAGAATTTTCTGTTTAATGTACTGTAATGCAGTATTCAATGGGGACAAGTTTAATTGAGTTTTACACAACCCAGTTGGGAGTAGTGCTGCAAGGTAGGTGATGTCTAGGTTTTTAATCTTCCACTCCAGAGAGGCTTGTTGACGAAGTGGTTCTTTCTCTTTGTAAGAAAAAAGGGAAGCATGAGAAATGATACATCCGTGGATAAAACCAATTGGCAACCCCCAAAGGAATGAGGGCGATAAGGCGAATCCAGCACTTGTAAGAAATAAAAGAATCCAACTGTTCATTTAAATGAGAAACAACACATGTGATTGAGGAGGCAGGGAGGCTGGGCACTGGAGTGGGGAGGAAGGGACTAATAAACAGAGTGGCTGATGTTGGAGTTAGGCGTCCTGCACAAGCAAGCCAGGGTTTGTTAGGCGGATTACGAAAGAGATAGTTAACAACATGTATTTTTTAAAGAAAAAGGAGAGTCAGGCATTTCCTATGTCGGAGGAGGTGGCTGAAGTGGCAGGAGGGAGGAAGCTGCTGTTAGGCAAAGCCCTACTTAAAGAATCGCTATTCCTTCCCCGAGGCCTAACAGCAGCTCTCTATCAAACAGCGTAAAAATAGCACTGGACGCTGTCAAAGAGAAAATAATACCTTCTGTGTAAGCCTCAGTGTATTAAACTGTAGTCCTGTTCAAGTTACTTCTCCTAGAACTTAAGCAGTCGAAAGGATAAAAACATGCAGTCCATATACTGCCAAATCATATCTCTGCTCCAGCTCTGCTTCCATGCTAAAGCAAAAAGTGTTTAGCTCGCCCTGAAAGCACTGTCTGCCCTTCATGAAAAATTCTGTTCTTGCCAATTGTGTACAATTAGAGTTTATTATAATTTTCACCTGCAAACCAATACTATTCCACTTGTTTTCTCTTAAGATATTGAAGAGATTTGACCTGGTGTGTGACTGAAACTGTTGGTTTGTTTGTTTTTTCATTTAATGCTTATATTGGTGTTTTTGTTCAGAGAGGTTTTTCTCCTCTCTCCTGAGTCATTTGCTGGAGAATTCACTGTGCTGTGCAGTGATTGTTTTCAGGTTTCCTCTGCCATCTTACCAGCAAATCTCTCATTTTGCCTCATCAGAATCAAGAGGACTTGACACAGTGACTCTTTTAGTAAAATCTACTGAAGAGCAAGGTTGGCATGAGCTTAAAGAAGGAGTAGTTAGGGGGTACTTTGCTGCCAAGTCACGTGTTTGCACACCTTTTGGGAAGGCTGTGGGGCAGGAGGGCAGGCAGCCAGGCCAGCCTTGCACATGCCTCACAGGGCTACCTTCCAGTGCACCAAGCAAACCCCAGCAGCAAGTTTAGCCTCATGCCTTTCTACAGATTCACTGGAAACCTCTTCTTTGCCCTTTGACTTCCACACCCACCACAACAGAGGGAAAGTGGCTGTGGCTGTAGTCCAGCCTGCTTTCAGGAGGAGAGCAGGGGATAGATTTCATAATGGTGTGATAAGCCTTGGTAGCCAGCTATCATGTGAGAGGGTTGAATTTCACCCACAGAACATCCACAGTGAGAGAAATTGGAAATTGCATTGGAATATTCAGAATTTGCACTGTGCTGCTTTCTGAGGTACCACCAGAATCCCTGTTAAATTTATAAATACAGTGCACATGCAAAGTGTAGAGCTGAGCAAATAATTCACAATGAATAATTTATCTGACAAATTTAGCCTTTTTTCTGCTCATGAAATATCCATGAACAGATCTGTGATTTGTAACTGCAACCTTTACAGTGCATTAGCATAGGGGTTTTTTAATTTAATTTCCTTGTGTGGTTTGGTGTAAAAAAAGTAATTCCCTGTTATTATTCTTTTAGAAAGTATTTCCCTGTTATTATTCTTATTAGCATTTTAGATAGACCAAAAGTAGACTCTGAAGTTCAGTCATCAAGTAAGTGAAGGGGGCTGAAGGAGACAGGTGTTTTTACTTTGCTGCTGCTGCTGCTGCTGCTGCTTCTTGTGAAGAAACACTTTTTCCATTGGCTACGTTTACAAGGGGACATGGCAGCAATTTTTATTTTTGCAGCCTCTATATTTAGTGTAGAAAAACACAGAACTGTCTCTTCTTTAATGGAAGGGAATACTCTGAACAATAACATCTAATGATGCAGAGACTTCAGGTAAAAAGGGAGGTGGGAGGTCTTGGAAGGATGGGGCTGCACTCTCAAACTTTGTTAAGAGAAATACATATTTTGAATATCTCTCTCTTGTAACATGTAGACTATATCCCTGTTATATCCCGACAGTGTCATCCCTTTGTCTATCTACTTGGGCTGAAATAATGGCGAGAAATGAGACTTATATTTCATACGGCCTTAGCAAACTTTGAAGCAATATATAGCTCTGCTCAGAACAAGCTTTAACAATATCAATCTGGTCAGTAATCTCAATAATCTGCTTATTCTCTGCATGCACAATTAAATCTGTGGGCTTTGCTGGGGGAAGAAGGTTTACTCCCTCTACATCAGACAAGAGAGTCAGTTGGATTTTACTCATATGTTTTCTCCTCTGAACAATTTAACAAATTCCACGCAGTTCTATATCATTAGAAACCTACCAAGGGCATTGAATGCCTTTAATGGCTGCCATTAAAAAAATACCTAATTTGGTCCTCAGAAACACCATATTCAATGATGAGTGATATAAAAAGAACAGCTTAACTTTCAAAGCCAGAATGAGTTTACAGAACTGTTACTTCTTATATATGGAACCATTGCACATAGAAATAATTAAGGTGTCATGAAAAGCCCAGCATCTATTTATAGTAGACCACAACCACATATAATGAAAATAAATAATTCGGTAATTCATTTTTTTAGTGTTACATAATGACTAAAAAAATGTCTTTGGGATATTTGAAAACAAATCCCACAGCAGTCAGCTGAAAGAAGTAATTTTGGCATTTCTCCATTATGAAGACAAGACAGTTTTTGATATAAGAAAAACAGGCATGAGATACTCTGCTCGCCTTCTTTACAAAGCTGTTTCAATCAAATGAAAACCCAAATGTTCTTAGTGAAGGAAGTATTCATACAATCCTGCAAAAAGATGGTGTAGGTAGATTAGCATATAATAAAAGCAGATACTGTAGCAGTCCTCTGGAATAATTCCAAGTGCCAAGATCCGTCCATTCTTGAATCCATCCAAAGTCGTCGAAATCAGTGCTCAACCTAAATGAACCTCCCTGAGTGGATTAGCCGAAGCCTGGTGAAGGAAAATCTGAACTGGCATCAGTGGAACTAGGACTTAGCCCATATGGCAGACTGTGTCAAGTCTCTGGATGCAATTCTGACTGCTAGCCTTCCCAGCATCCCATTTTGATGTCATAATTTTGCCATTTTACAGCTGAGACTGCCATAATATCAGGGAACAAAGGATTTTCAAAGTGCCACCATACTGGACATCTTTGTCCCTCCCACAGAATTACACTTGCATTTTTGTCTTTTAAGAAAAATTAGGTAAAACAGAGCATCACAGGAAGTCCTTATGCAGAAAACCGAAGCAATCGGCCACTTGTGTATTTCCTTCAATTGCATTCAAGTAGAGTATTTATCTCCTGTCTTCATACAGATGTACAGACCAACATTTTACATGGATCTCAGTCCCCCTTTTTTTTTTTTTGAAGTAATAACAAGTTCCAGTAGTTTTTTCTTCTTTTCACATGTAAATGGTTTGTAGCCAGAGATGGCAGCCACATCCATACCTGAAAATGTCTGGGTGATTGCTCCTTGACATGATGGCTCTAAAAGGAGGCTTCCTGGATGATCCAGCAGTCACGATGGAAAGGAGGAGACTGCTTCTGTACATCATGCTGTGGGAGGGAGACTTCAGGGTTTGTGGCTTACTGGAGATGGAGCAACAAGAAGAGTAAAAAAAGAAGGGACAACTAAACGGAGAATTTACAGATGATCCTATGGAAGAAAATAAGCGTTCTGTTTAAACCTTGTGCTAGTTGGATGATCATGCGATTTAGTAATGGGAGCTATTTCAAGTTATTTCAAGCCTGTGTTTCAATGGCAAATCATTGCATTTAAACTGATAACTCTTGAGAGCAGTGCAAATGAGCTAAATACCTGTGCAGCTGCGAGAATTTTGTTTGATTGTTTTTTCTTTCTAAAAGTTACAATAAAATAATATATTAAGATAACATAATTAGGTAGGAATCAACAGGGCTTAAATGCAGTCAGTTTTATAAAGGAGAATTGTGGAATGTGTTACAAACACATGGAAACATCACCCAGAAGCACAGACTGAGGAGATGAAAACATGCAGGGAAAGAATAAGAAAGTGAGAATTCGTCTTTCTTTCATAGATGATAGCATCAGCACACCTATTATTAATAACATAATATGTAATCATGAATATCTATAAATTTTCTATAAATATATATTTGTTCTATCTTACGTTGTAATTAATTTCTGATATTGTCTTGATGTAGCTGGAAACAAGTTCTAAGATTAAACTCTCAAGATTTATACTTGTAAATATTAACTCTGAAGTCTAATAATAAGCTCATCTAAGCAACTTAATCATTATTTTACTTGGAAGCAAGTGAAGATCAGGAAATAAGGGTAGTATCATATTATGAGAAGAACAAACCCTACAGAAAATTTTATTTTGGCATTAGGGAGTTTAAGGTGGTTTGGAATTGTTTTCTTGAAAGCATTTTCTTATTTTTCCCATCCAGTTTTTGAGTTTTACATTGAAATTGCAAAATCCATTCATTTTCAGCTTTTTTACTGCATTCCTACAAATACTGCCTTCAGCTTTCCCACTGCATATTTATTTTCTACCAAAACAAAACACTGGTTTACATCTGCTTTTGCCAAATTCTGAGAGCTTCATTTCCATTTCACCAAAATTAGGAAAAGGAGTTCGAATGTGATATCATTGAACAGAGACTTAGCCTGCTAAGTGATGGCATAGTATTTTCAGAAGAGATTAAACTAATTCAGTTGAATTTGAATTATTTTTTCAACTTTTTTTTTTTTTTTATGTAGAATGGAAGCTTTCTTTGAAATGGAGAGCTGTGCATTCTCGGGGTACAGCCCAATTCTGTTAACAAAGTGTGTTGCAATTGCTAAAGAATTGCAAGGAATTAATGATCCCCAGGAAATGAACAATGGAAAATATAGGTGCATTAATCAGTCTGGTTTTTCTTCCTTTTGCAAAGGAAAAAAAAAGAAAGAAAAGCAAGCATGCAAGCATGCAAGCAAGGATCATACTCTCTCTGATATTAAAATCTATGGGAATTTGATGAGATAAAAGAAATGTTAAATGAACATTCTTCCTCTAAACAGACATGTCTAGAAAGGCAATTTTAGTAGTACGGCGGTGTAGCATTTTGTTTTTTCTGCAATAAAGCCATCAGATCAATAAAAAATTATGTAGCAGATTATTATTACACTGTGCTCGCTATAGCTCTAATCGTAAATAATACAGCAGTTATCCTGGTTATATTAATTATAATTAGAATGCAGATAATGCAGACGGTCTTTTATTACTAGAGCCAAATCAATTTTCCAGTGTTATTCAATACAAGGTCACACAAAGTTGTTGAAGCTCTTAGACTTCTTATGAAATGACCTGCATATGTAAGAGAGGGTTTGGCTCAGCTGCGTAAGACACATTGACTGGGAAGTGCATTGAAATAATTACAGCCATGAACTCTTGCCTATAATGGCAGAATTTCATTTTATAAAGTAAGCATAGCTGTAATCCAGGTTCCTTTATGGTGGGAAGCCTCATAAATCTTTCAGAGAAGGCCAAGTCTTTCTCTTATTTGTAAAGCAGAAATCAAAATGAATTAGTTTCAGTTGTTATTCTTTCCATCTGTACTGTTGTGTTAAATATACTGAATGTGTTCACACTGTGTATCAATACAGGAAAAAAAAACAAAATAAGGAAATATTTAATGGAGACATTTCATTATTTTAACACAGGCTATTTTAAAATTCACTAATTTGAGCTCTGTGACTCTCCTGGATCACTTAAAGCTTTTATCATCTTTTAGGATTGCACTGGCTTAATGTATTTGTCTTCTATCTCTCATGGCTTCAGTTTAACTCAGACTCACAGAGGAACTGATATGCTTAAAATGTGCCTGTCTGTCCTGTAACTGATGAGCAGATTAGTAGGACACTGCCAGATAATCATCTCTGAGATGCATTGGATTCATATGCGTAAATGACACATGGCAGAGAGAGGGAAAGATCGAGGAAAGTGTCTTTCAGTTGTGTGCTTTTCCGCTTTCTTCAAGCATGTGTACAGATGGCCATTAGATATGCTTTACGCTGGATTCTTGCAGTTTGGAATTCACTTTTCCTCTTTTTGTTCTATCTGTCATGTATCGAAGTGCTTCCACAGAAACAAAGCAACCAACAGTAAACAGAGCAGAGGCTGCAAGTAGGAGCTAGTTAGTGAGAGGCACAGTGCTAGTAACAATGTGAGGAATAAAGGGTTTGTTGCCGTTTGCTTGCTCACTTACTTTGTTTTGCTTTGCTTTGTTACTCAATAGAACATATGCTATAGAAAAAAAGGAATAGCCCTCCACAGAAAAAAAAAAATGTGCATTTATTTGAAGAAGTGGTGATACTTAAATCTTTAATATTTCTCTCCAAACTGTGCTCTCAGATGGGTTTGCAAATTTGCTTTTAAATCAGCAGGAGTTTGGCATGTGTATGGGAGCATAGCTGTCCAGGCAATCTCCTACATGCCCCCATGTTTAGTCTTACATCTGGCCTCTAAGTCATACCTTCAGTCAGCAGTGTGATGGCATTTAAAAAAGGGTCTCTGATCACTTTTTGCTTTTTTTAGCTTGTCATAAATCCTATTATCAGCAGTACCTGAGCTTGAGGAATTCAGTCATTTGAATCAAAATGCTTCCTTCTGACAATAACCAAGGAAGGAGACAAAGCCATTTGGCAAGCAAATGAATCTTAAGTACACACACTGGAAATGTTTATACTTTGTTCTAGATAAATGTAGCCTGCATTTTGATAGTATATCAGTGTTCGGCTTATAGAATGTGAGTGGGGTTTATGTGTGAGAGGAAATGTGAGAGAAATAGAGGAAAGGGTGTTAGGGAAAACTTGATGTAAATGGACTTTGAGGCTTTACTCAAATGTTGGAGATTTGTACTTTCAAATCAAATCATATCAGATTTTAAAAATATATAAATAAAAGCTCACCATAGATATTTTTGTGACACGTATGATGTTATACTCATGATATTTCTCATGGGTCCTCCAATTTTGTGTCAGTTGATTTAGTCTTATCTAGAGATAATTTGATCTCTCTGAGCCCTACATGCCTCTTTATTTTGGTGGCAATAGTTTAATCAGGATTTTCCATAATCCTGCCATTCTCTACGAACACATTGATGGGTTTGGTTGATTGGTTTGGTGTTTCAATTATGATAATGTAGTAGTACTTACAGGTTCAGGGCATCGCTCCCTGAGACTGAGGTGCAAAATAGAACAAGGAAATATTGGGGCAAAATTGATTTTAATCTATCCACGTGACTGAAATAACTGCTCCATTTTAACTGTTAAAAGAGCCTACCATCCTTTTCCTTATTCTCGCCTAAATTGTTTGGTTTTATACAAAGGAAGTAAACTCACACTTTTGAAAAGTTCATGTTATAACTAAGCAGTACAAAGGTATACTATATGATTGCTTGGTATACAACTTTTTCTTTTCTTTGCTTAAAAAATTCTGAAGCTCATGGTATATATCCTTGTGAGGGTTTTTTTAAGGCACTCTATCTCAGAGGTAGCATGTGTATCAGGGGAGGAAGGGATTGCTATGGTAAGTACCCCTGCTTCAAATAATAGGATTTGGGAATTATTTTCAGTCCAAAACATAAGGGAAAAAAATGTCTAAAAGTGACCTTGTCGTCTGAATTAACTTCCATGAGATTCCACTTTAAAATGATATGCCCAGTATTATCATTTTACTGCCAAAAACTGGGAACACTTCCAAATTTTGACTTACAAATTATTGTACTTCCAACTGAAAAAAAAAAGGAAGCTTTTTGAAGTACTTCTTTTTGTTGAATACTGTAATAGATGGCTCTGTAAAATCCTGAGTAAATGGCCAAGACCGCAAGTTCGAGCTGCCCCCAAGGCAGTCTTATCTTACACACAGGCTTTTAGAAGATTTTTGTTTTGTTCTTGAATGTGTGTAGTTTATGTGTTTCATCAGAAGATGCCTGGTTTTTTGCCTGACTCTACACCCCCATGTCAATACCACTCAGGTTCACAAGGGGAGTTAGCCACGGGATTTGTGCTGTGCTGAAGAAGAAAGATTATCTTTCCTGTAGGGTGGGGGGAACCGCATTGTGCGCGTCTCTAAAGTAAAGACTGCAAGAAAAAATGAAGAGGGAATAACTTTTTAGTATACAATAGCATTCCTAAGTTAATATAGCATGCTGGAATGTAGTGGAACATTTTATTATTCGGCGATCGTTTTTCTTTACATCTTGTAAATAAAATGTTTCTTGTCTTAACGGGCATTCAGCAGCAGCAGGGTAGGTTTCTAATCAGCCACACAAACCACTGCTCTAAGTGCACTTGATAGTGTCTCCAGCAAATAGCTTTAGAAAATATCCTTCCTACTGTACGTACCCTCGTGTGAGGATTACCTGCAATGATACGATACATCCTCGTACATTCAGGCGGCCTCGCGTGCCTCTGATCTATCCTGGCTTTCACTGCCACTGTTTCCGAAATGGCCTTTCTGCCTCCTGATCACAACATGAAGCAAAAAAGTACCATCTGGACACTGCATGCTAAAAAGTCAAAGATCTGTATGCTGCATTATGCCCAAAAGGACATTTTCTTGTCAGTTAAGCTGCCGTGTACTTTAGTCTGTTACTGATAACTAACAAAATTACAGTATGGTAATTTTAATTGGAAGCTATCCATTTTTATCCCTCAGGTTTTTCTTTTATTCCCCGTGGCAATCTTCTTTTGCAGCAGGCTCCCTCGCCGTGGTGCAGGCGCAGGCAGAGCCCGGTGGGAGGCAGGCGTGCCAGGGCACCGCCGTGCTCAGCTTCCAGGGTGCTGCACTGCTGCCGCTGCCCAGCAGTTCTGCTGAAGCCACGGATCCGAGCTTAGCGCCATGTGTCCTTTTTCTAATTCCTTAATTTGGCTGCTTTTTTACTCACCTGGAGTCCCATAAAGCCATTTGACAATTAATGTTATAGAGGGGAAAGAGGCAGTTCCCCCGACTCTGTTGGACATTGGAAAGACGCTGATACAGGCCAAGGAGGGGGGGCATGCTGGGGTTAGATGGAAAACATGAACCTTTCCCCGTTGGAAAGCTCTAAAAAGAGTATTTAGGGCATCAGTGTTGTTACTGGGGAGGCAGAGAGGGAGTGAAAGCCTCTCACCAGAAATAAGAACAGCATCCGTGACTGCAGGAGCACAGAGGAGGGGTAACTTGCTCTTAGAGGGCAAAAACCAGGGTAAGGATGGGAAAGTGGAAAAGATGAAAAAGGAATCAAACTCATGGGATCTGAAAGACTGTACTTTCATTTTAATGTATACATAAAGATTGATGTTGTTTTGCTTATATTTATTTGTCTGTTTGTTATCTGAGTGGTGCACAGTGCAGGGAATTTTACTGTTTTTTCCTTTTATCTGCATGACTCAGAAAAGTAAAAAATGCAGCTTGTAATATTGGCGTATGGCCTGGCAGAGTAGAGAGGGGTGCATGCCAAACTCCCAGTCACCTGAATCTCCTTGCAGAGGAGAATCATGTATATACTTCAAACTTGGAAATAAATTCAGTATATGAATGCCCCAAAATAGAATAAATCTGCATATGGACTTAGATATACAAATAATAATTGAGCATCTCTTTTTAAGAGAATTTGGGTCTCTGCAGCATTATTGCCATATTAAAAACATATGTATTTTCCAAGTTACAATTTTATGACCAATACAATTTTGTGTGCAATAAAGTGCCATTGTCCATTTTCATAGCATCTTGAACTGTTATAATCTTAATACCAAAGTTAGTTGGAGCACTATCAACTGGATTTTTATAAAGCTTTTAGTGAAAAGATAAATATATACATTCTAAATTTAAGAGATTGACAGTTCTTACCATCTTAAGAATTATCTTTAAATAAACCAAAACCAGAAAATGTGAAAACAAGCATCGTTATCAGTTTAGTCTAAAAATTGGGCTGGAATTGTGACTGAGAGAACAGCATGGGAAAAAGAGAACTGCATGGAATGTAAGTGCCCTATAGACTGAGAGCAAAAGTTATCCTCCTGAATTTGTAGTGGTTTATATCAGAGATCTTTTTCCTTAACTAAAGTTAAACAAAATAATTTGTCTAAACATCAGAAAAATACAAAAATTTAAAAGTCCTATGCACAGCTAAATTTATGAAAACAGGTTATTTTTAGTTGTAATTTTACTTTATCGTTTCATAGTTTAGCTAGGTTCAGTTATCTTTGTTGCTCCAAATAAAAGATGGAAAAACACCAAACAAGGCATTTGATTGTGTTCTTTAACAGGAGAATTCTAACTATGGGTCCAATTCAGTATTCTCTCTGAATCGTGGTTTGCGAACTGTATAAAAATGTGTTAGTAGAGGGTTTCAAAAGCAGCAGAAAGTACTGCATGAGAAGGATCCAGACAATGCATCAGCTGAGAAAAATCCATACAGAGAAGTGGAAATTCTGCAAATTTTCTCCTGAAGGACCACAGCGGTACTTCTCTTCAGAGAAAGAAAGCTTTTTAAGCTTAACGTTGATCCCCAGTATCCCCCATGGATCCCTGGCAGGGTAGCTTTCATACAGTTGTGCTGGCAGTATTTCCTTTCTTAGCTGCTGCCTGGAGAAGCCTTGCTGAAGAAACAGACGTGCTGAAAAGGTTAATGAGAAGCCCTGATAAGTCTGCAGAGATTGCCTCTATCATTAGAATCTCTTACACATATCAAAATGATAGGCTACACCTAAGGAAGAAAACAGATTTTTTGAGTTCTGTGTAGTCTTTGTAACAGCAAATCAGCTTGGTTCTCATTCCCAGCTCAGAGCACTGGTGGGCTTTCTCTGAGATGAGTGTTGAAGTGCCTGGGTTTCCTGAGCAGGAACAGGGTACTCCATGCCCTGGTGCCACAGCCAGCCAGAGCAGCTGCTGCTGCAATGCACAGAGAGGTGGCATGGCCTTTCCCAACTTCTCTTCCACAAGACAAAGAATGATTTGAATTGCAAAAGATCAAATTCTTACATTTAGGCCAAATCTTATGAAAAACACATCTGAACAGCAGCTCAGTGCAATGGCTCCCATGTTGTCTGACATGGTCCATTGCAAGTGTTTCCAGCCTGAATCACTAAAGTCTGTCTTCCAGTACCCGTCTCCAAGCATCCTCTGCCCTAAAAGAAGGAGACTTTTTATCACAGTGATATTTTCCCAACAAACCTACAAAAGGCATGTTTAATTTTTTTTCCTAACAATACCTTGCTATCTATGTTTATTTTAGCCTAGCCACAGTCCTGTTACAACTTTTTTATCAGACCTTGAAAACTGAGTAGAAAAGTAGATTACTGCCTTTTCCTTCCACTTTTGGAAAGCTGGAATCCAGTCTAACTCAAAACATAAAATATACTTTTGTTACCACAAGATTGCAGCAGAGGTTAGTGGCAATGTGCATTTTCTAGTATATTTTCTCTGGAGGGAGAGTTCATACTACACCTATTCAAACTATATAGTGTGTGAATTCAGGACAAAAATGAATTTATTTTTCATTTTTCCATTCATCAGAGATGAACACCAAATGCAAAGTTCAGATTCAGATAAAAATTTCTCCATGTCTGAATCTAGTGTTCTGGGCTTGTTCTTTTACAACTCAAGGGATAACCCTCACCATAATTGAAAAGTCCATGTTTCATTACATGTGGGAAGGATAAATAGGCATATATTTTATTGGGAGGTGGGTGTCTTAGCTCGATGATAGTAGTAATAGTACTTGTAATAGTACAGTAAATTTATGATAACTTCATTTAATTAGTCTAGCTAACTTAGATTTAGTGACTTACAGGCTGGGTCACAGAAATGTGAAACCATTGTTTAGATATTTGTTGACTATAATTGTTAACCATTATAATACTGCCCTGGAAGTCTATGTAACTATACCATGTTCACCTTAAAGCAAGACTAAATGCTCAGTATTTTGTCACCTCATCTCCAAATTAAATATCAACATTGTTCATACGTTGCTTGTATTTTTCAATGTATTTTTCCATACAATTTTGTTTAGATGTGCAGGGAAAATATTTTAAATTTAAATGTTTTAAAAATCTTGTATCTTTTTTCATAACTGTTTCTACTGCTGTTTTAACATTCACATGTTGCAATGAATACACAACTGGGAGAAAAAACCAGAGAGGAGCAAAATGTAGGCAGACAACATGCTTAAGCAATCAGAAAGTATTTAGTCAATACATTAGTCTCAGCACACAGCAACAAACAAGTTTATAGAGAAGGGGAAGGGAGATTGGGATTTGAAAGAAGAAAAGGTAGCTCTGTGTGTGCTGATGGAGAGTGTATCAGAAGTCTGAGGGGCACTGCAGAGAGCACAGGCATAGGGTTTGGAAAATGTAGGAAGTGTGAGTTGGAGACCTGGCTTATGTAGCAGACCCCGTGGTGAGTGAAAGGGGAAAAATATTCTGTGCAAGTGGGGACAAATACTGTGTTTCATCCAATAGAAGAGGGAAACCAGCAGACATAGGCAAAGACAGGCATCACATAGCCGAGGCAATGGAAAGGAAATATTATCTTGGTAACAGCATTCTGACTCAATACCAGTATTGTAAGGTTTCTGCAGTTTACAGCATGATCTTAGCTGTGTGGATGGAAAGGAAAGGCTGTGCTTTTGAAAGTTTAAACAAGGGTAGAAGTAGTCTTAAGATCTGAAGGGAGATTAAGAGCTGTTTTATCCAGGCTGCACTTGAACTGAGGGGCTTATCATCAGAGAAATGAGGCTAGCTGAGTTTTGGTATGGAGGAGAGTGCTGTATTTGTCCTTTAATTAGTCTAAGATTCCTATATCCCAATACAATCTTATCCAAGAGAGAAGACAAGAAAGAAGTATGGAGTTCATCAGGCGTTCTGATGGAGAGTGTTGAAAGGGAATCTGGGAACAAGTAGACTGAGGGAGAAATGAGAAATAGGTGCAGTCTTTTTAGAAAGAGGAAGTGCATTCCAGAAGTAGTTACAGAGGGGAAAGGACAAAGAAGAAAATTGCAACTTGCAAACAAAGTTGGACATGGGATAAACCAGATCCGCATTAGAAAACAGTAAGATTGCCTTGATTTCTCCTCTGAGGCAAAGTATTTCTTTCTAAAGCACTTCTCATTTTGCACCACTGATCCTTTCTTCAGCTGCAAACAAAACAAAGCCCTTAAACGTATAGTTCAAAATTCTATCCATATTAAGGATGTTCTATCCATATTATCTTATGTGTGTGTCATTTAAGATTGTTGAAAAGCTCAGGGCAAAAAGAGTGTTATTTGCTTTTGCACATTTATTCGTATGGCAGCACATACAGGCTTATTACTAAATAAATGGTTGCCATGAGTAGTTTGTTGATCTCCATCTTTAAATGTTCATTAGACATACAGATAAAGTGTTGTTACCTCAGTGTCTTGCTAATGGACTTAAGCTTTGTTTTACTCTTGTTAATTTTTCTCCTACTTTTATATATCCACTATCCTCCTTTTTATGAAGGAGAAGAAAATTTAGTTTTTCACCCTTGGCACTTCAAGTAAACAAAACCAAAAATTCTGTCCAGGAAGATACAGGTATGGAGTATGGTTCTTCCCCTAAACAGGAGGGGAAAAATAAAAAGGTTGCAAAGACCTCAGAGTCTTTCAGTAGTTTCTTTCAAAGGCAATTCTAGTGTCCTCTTACCAAAGGAGAGGAAGCAAGTGAGAATATTAAGAGAAAAAGGGAAGGTGGTACAAGTGATAATAAATTACTCAAAATCATCATAGTCACAAATGATTTCACAGAGCAGCACTTTAAAAAAAGAATTACGAAATAGGAATTGTAATGCAGGCAGTTATATTTTTGGAAGTGTAATGTCAAAGAAGTAGTTCTTTTAGCTAGAGGAATGAATGGATCCAGTTTTACAGCATCATAAGAGCATTCTGACTTTCAAAACCCCTCAACTTCTGTACTTGAAATCGTTTTAAGACAAGGAAAGTGAAACTCTGGAACAAGTTATGTAGTCTGCATCATTAGAGGTCTATAAGGAGAGAAAAACTAGATGAATTAGCTTCTAGATGGATTAGAGTACTGTTGATTCTGTCTTGAGACAAGAGGACAGAACAGATGATCCCTTTTGTGGCTATACACTTCCAGAATTTGAGGGAGCAGAAGAGATAGCATTTAGAAGATAATGTCAAATACTTAACTGATCAAACAAATGCTAGTGTATGCACCTCTCAGGGCTTACATCAGTTGCAATATCAGAGATGACAGGGTACCCATTGAAAGAAATCACTCCATACTCTGGAATAATAGAACATGTTAGAAAACTGTGACCCACTTGCACTGAACATAAGGCTGCAAAATTCTTTCAGAACCAGATGCAGAAAATCAAAATAGAAATGTTCTTGATATAAAGGTAATAGTAAGAGAAGTATATGGATAGATAAAGCAGAGTTTAGAGATGAATCATCCCCATTTCTGATTTAATATGAATTCATTCTCTTATTGTAGTCTTCTTTGAAACAGCCTGTCAGGTCCAATATGCTATCCAATAGATCTGTTATTGTTTCTTAAGGCTAAACTATTGTACTTAAGTTTAAAAAATACAGTGTATTTCTAGATGTATTTGAAAAGGAAAAGAACTGGTAAAAAGCAATCTCTGTAAGACAAAAACAGTCTTTGAAAGGCTGGCTCTGTCCCTCATTAGTCTGTTCTGTTCTTTCCTATTCAGCTCCAAAATAAAATATTAACAAATTAAAAAAGGTATTCTTTAATTGTTACTAATTTTTTTTTAACCAGAAAATGCATCTCACAAAACTGTTAAATTTAGAGTAAGAGACAGAGGCTACCAAGTTAATCCCTTTGGTCGATGGATTGTTTTCAGAGAGATGACTGAGTTAAAAAATACTAATGTCACAAGAATGCTGGCTTTTATACATAAAATGACCTCACATATGCAGAGCAGGTTAAATGAGCCTTCGCGCAGGTTCTTGATCAGTGTGCTGGCACTCCTCCAAAATGTGGCCAACACAAGTGAACTGGGAGCTGTCATAAAATAATTGCTGTGGGCTATACCAATAGTCAGCAGCAGCTTTTCACCCTGGCTGCTCAAATTCATGATGCTTCTGTAGAGATAATGATGAAAAAGAAGTTGGAAATTTTCAAGGCATAAAACCAGCTATCCTGGTGCATTCCAATCTACCTCTTTCTGCCTTTACCTCCCTCCTTGAGAAACTTTTTTTTTTTTTTAAACTAACGAATAAGAAGAGAAGATTGTACTGAGCTGTGAATTGCCTTTTTCTCTCTTTTTAGTTAAAACATGGCATAGAGAGATGTGACTACAATTATTAGTGCTGGAGATTGTGAATATCTTTTCAAATTAAGAACATTCTCCAAAAATCTGTCAAACTATAAATGACTCAGATCTTGCTCATGAAACCATCTATTAGAAGTAGTGACCCACTAACCTCATTTTTCCAAAAAGACTGTTGGACAGTTATGGCAGGAGAATCCAAGAGATTTGTAAAAGTTTTAATTTCTTTAGGGGTGGGACAATAAGATTTCAGATGCAGAAGCAATAGAAAATCACAGCAATTTAGGCAGGGGGTACTGTTGTCGAATGAACTGTGTATATTTACACAGGTTTGTGAATGTTCATCTCTTCTGCTTCATGACTCCATACAGGAGCTGCTTAAGATGTGCTTTTACTCTGGTTGAGTTTTTTTGTCTGCGTCCTCTAACACTTCATACGGTCTATTGGGAAAGAAAACCTCTGTCTTCATTTTGTAAGAGTGAGATTATATACAGATTACTGGACATTGGCTCTTGGTACTTGAGAACAATTTTCATTTTAATATAAGCCCAGTATTGCAGTAGTTGTTGCCTTACAAACGCTCATAATAATAATTACTATCAATCTGCTTTCTGTGGCAATAAAATCCCTAAATTGAGCAGGAAGTAACGCTAAGCTCAGAAATGGTAAAGGCTTTCCTACCAATTTGAAAAGAGGATGAGAGAGAACAAATTAATCATAGAATCATGGATGCTGGAAACATATTAAAAATCTAGCCAGTCTCTTTGCCATTCGTTCTCTTTTTATTGTACATCCTGCAGTATTCTGACAGTCTGGTTTTCAAAAGCTGTAGTCTTAAAAGTGATAGGTTACCATTACTTTCTCTTAAGAGTGTATGAGAATCTCACTGATAAAGGGGATTTCAGAAGTTTGGGAAATGAATGCTACTGCAGCAGTGAGGAACTAACAGTTCCAAATATATATAGGAATGCAAAGGGATTTTTTTTTTCCAGTGATTTTTTGTGCTGAGTCTCCATCTGAGATGTCTGTGCATATGTCAGTTTATCTGTGTCTGTTTTAGAGCTGGAATATGTTCACACTCCTTTAATAATCACCTCCTCACTTTCTGTGCAATTTAACATTGTGTCTGATCAGAGGATTAAGCTTGTCTTCTTGGTAACTTCGTCTTGAAATTCGTTTGACTGTGCATTGTTCTCTAAAGTGCCATATTTAGCTTTTAACAAGCTTGGGAATATTGTTTATTTTGCCGTATGATGTGTTAGTTGCTTAGCTAATTCTGCATTTAAAGACGTGTGTGTTCTCTGGGCTCTCACATGGGGGGAGGAAAGTGTCCTCCTTATGTGAGAAAGCTGCCACAGCAGCTGAGATATCACTTAACACTGGAGGCTCTCCAGGGCCTGCATGTGCTGCACATATTTGCAATGTATTTTGGTATTAGTATGACCAACATTTATACACAGCACTAATGCTGAGAAAGTGATGGCTAAAACTCAGATTCAGATGCTCTAAATGGCAGCTTTTTTTATTGCTCTGCATAAGAGGGAATGAACAAATAGTTCTGCAGTGAGCAAGGGAGACCGATGTATCTCCCTAACCCCAGAGGCAAATTTCTTTCCACCCCATCTGCCATCTCAAATGCCAAGTCCTAGAAATGCCACTGTTTCCAAAGTAGCAGACATTAACCATGTGTGTGAATCTTAGGCATTAGTAAAAATTATTAAAAAAAAAATTGCCTTTGTTTGGCTTTCATGAATTGCAAGAGCAAAGAAAAAGGACAAAGCTGGTTGTGAACTCTCTTATCCTGGCACCAACTGTTTCATAATTTCTGTGGTGGAATATAATGAACGGCTGTCAGTAAGATAGACATTTAATTTCATTCATCTACTGCAAATGATAAAGGCATTTGTAAGGCTGCAAAGTAAGGTGTAAGACTGGATTCTGGTCTGCAGACTCCTGGAGCTGGACGTGGGCAAGGAATAGTACATGGCTGGTGATGCATAGGTCTTCCACCTAAAGACCTTGGATACTATTTGTGCCTCTTCCTCCTCTTCCTGCCCACCAGCATGGGTTTGGAGAAAGCTCTCCTATCGCTGCTTCTCCTACCAGTAAATGGCAGGCGAAATTACTTATTATTAAGTACAGAAGTAGGTCCAGCTGAGAAATACAAGCATCAGGAAGCATTAGTGCTACCCTTTCCTTGCCAAAACTTACCAGTTCCCCCTCCTTTGCTGTGAGCTGCTTTCAGACGTTTGTCATTCTTTTTGTCTAGGCAGGCTGCATATTCAGCAGAGTGACTCAGAGCAAAGAATCTCTTTGAAATGTGTTTCTTCTCTAGGAAACTCTTTTTTTGGTTTTTGTTTCTTTAATTTTTTTTTTAAGTGATAAGGAAACTTGTGCTACTTGCAAGTTGCTCCTTTTGGCAAACACGGGATACCCCTTTTTAGTATGGATTCTGTTCCATATGTGATCATTCTTTTTTTGCCAAACTTCCTTAGATGTGCACCAAATTGCAGAAAGATGAATACTAACTTTGCATAATTTGAACAAGAAAGCCTTGCAGTGCTACTTTTCCGTTTAATTTACAGGGGGGAAAAAAATTATGAAATACGTAGGACATAAGTAAGGGCAGAATAGAGCTCTTAATCTTAATTATTCATTCTGCAGTATTATAAATGACTAAAGATTACTTCCAATGTTTGGTATAATCTTACAGTGTGCAGATGTGGTTCTCTTTGGTATATGCCATCTTTACTGAACTCACAATTTCCATAATGCTGTCACATTCTGCATGGGAAGCAGATTTACAGATAGGTAATCCATGTAAGGTATTTTAAAGACAGCTTATTAAAGGATTGAGGCCTGCTGTTAAATTACATATGCTTTCAATTGCTATGAGGAGCAAACAGTATCAAGAAGTACAATAATTTAGCTACAGCTGGAGAAAGGCCTATTTAAAGTTTTGATGACAGATCCTTTAAAGTTTTCCTTTAAGTTCTTTTCTGCTTTCTATCTTCTCCTGTGTAGAACGGTATTTTGCTTTACACAATGTAATTTCACCAGCAGGTCGACTGTATACACGCTAGGAAACTGAAATGCATTCCTAAACTGATAGAGAGAGTTTACAAAATGGCTGTGGGCGCCAGGCTCCACACTTGATGGCGTTATCTAAACACCTGACAGCAAGGATGGAGTCATTGCAGTTTAGCATTGCTAATTATTAATAGCTCAAATTGTGCTGGGCACTGTCGCTATGCCATGTTCTGTGCCGCCGCCGAGAGCTGGGATGCTCTGCTGCATTGATGTTGTTGAGCATATTGGATAGTGCCCCCATCTGTTTCTGGAACACAAGGCGATGTGTCACTTACATGCTGTCTGCTCCTCGTACCCTTTACAGAAGGAGTTACAAGAGATTGCGTTTCCAAACAGATAAGCTCATCCCCCTCTCTTTAACTGGAATAAGAAGGAAATTACCGTAGTTTAGAGCCATTCCTTCAATTGGGGGCCTGGGGAGGAGGGGAATACTTGGAGCTTTTTCCCTAAAGTAACAAAATAAACGGGAAAATAGTGATGCTATTTGGAGCTAACTTTAAGTGTCGCACGGTACGATACTAAAAGGGGCGCATTATGCAGACATGAGACTACAAAGCCTGAGAAGGAATGTGTTAAGCAATCATTTTATAACGATGAGTCTGGCCATGCGTTTGCATGTGAACATTATTACAATCTGAAAAAGAGAAAATGTTATTATGCCATGTATCTTTGAGCCATTATTGGAATTAGGTTACAAAGCTTCGGCTGCAAGGTTATTTGAATCTACTGCTTGTTGTTAATTTCATGCTTTCTATTTAGTGTTTTTTTTCTTATTCATTATGAACTGGTACACTATGAAAAGGAAATAATTTTTAAAAATATGTCTGTAACCTCCCACCACAAGCATTTTTCTTGATTGTGTATACTTAAAAATCACCATAGATTGAGGGAAAAGCTGTGTAAAGCTCTGGAGAGACAAAATAGTAAAATAGTAAAAAGAAAAAGCCTCTAATAGTTAAAATACAAGCTTTTTAAACTCATCCTTGTTAGTTTTTTTTCTTTAACATTGCTGTGTAACCTAAGCAGACACATGAAAAGTACTGAATCTAAATTTGGCAAAATAAAATGTTTTCTTACAAAGGACGATCTGAACATCTTTCCATATATTAAGAGTTTCATTTTTTTATTTTTGCTTTCTTAGTAAATGAAATATGGTATTTTTATTTTTATATATTTATAGTGTAAATTATGCACATGGCATTTCTGTCCTTATCTAATAAATCTGTTTTTACAGAAGTTTGTAGAGGTTAATGGATAGATTTTGAATTGCATTAGATTTCTGTAATAAATAGATATGTAAGATAAGACCTTATTAAGTAGATTTTTGTCTGTGAAATCTGTCTTCTTCAAGTAATTTCAGAAGCCAAAAATACAAAATACAACCTTTGCTTAATCATGAATTTTTAAACATATGTCACTATAAATATTAGTACAATTTAATTACAGAAAATTACTTTGTTACCAAACAGTAGCAAAGTTCTGTAGAATACCTGAAACTAATATTTTTATTTCAGTATTTAAACTGGAATGTACTTCTCATAAGGGAAAAATGCTGTTCATAGCTCTATATATGATCTTCCAATTAATGTAATGTCAATATTATCAAATATTGATATATCACCCTTAGACTGCAAATGCCTTATCAAGTCACAAATAATTAAAGTAGTTAAAAATTAAAATGAAGAATTAAAAGGAGATGCTTAAATAAAACAAAATATTTCAGTAGAAAATATTTCTAATAGGCTTTGTGGATATCATTGCATTGTTTCTGCTGTTACCATGTCTTAATGGGTTTTTTGTTTATGAGAAAATTGTTTAAGACAGCAAGAATCTTGGGTCTTCTCTTTTTTATGAAGGTCAAACTAAATTCAGAATTATAACTGAAAAATGAAATGTAAATACCAAGATCTTTGATAACAAAGTAATTAAAATGTATGGTTTTGCCTACTGTGTATAATAAGGGCTTATATTTGATCAACCATAAAAGTTATTTAATCATTTTAACCTTGGAATACTACCCCACAAAAAACTACTTAATGGAAGTTAGCTGAGAAGCATTAGAGTATCACAACATCAAGAAGGCTGAGCGAGAGGGCACTGAAAATTCAAGCACAGCTTATTTCTGCCATAATACTATAGCAGGTTGCATGGCAACCAGTGGCTGTGGATTTTGAAGTTACTTTATCCTTATTCAATGAGCAAAGACTTAGCCTGTATTTATTTTGGTAATTTCTAGAATTAATCAGGTATTTAAGGCCCAGTGTAGCATAAACTTGCTGTGATTTTTTGATTGGCGGATGAATGTGTACAAGTGTTGTTGGGAGAACATCTGGAAGAAGAGGAGAGCTCGATTGTTCCTCCTGGCATTTCAGACACTAGGTATTAGACAAGTGCTCGGATCAGCAGCCTGTTTTGAGCAAGAGTGTGGCTTGCAAGCATGTCCCTATGATTTAGGTTAGTCATTTTAGGAGGACACTGGAGTTTTCAAAAAAAAATCTGTCGTATTTTATTTTAATGTTTCCATTAAAGAACAATGCTAAAAGAATTTTAACATTTTTCAGCCGCGTAAAAGCTGTAATCATAAGCCAGTCACAAGTACAAGAAGCATGGCACCCTTGTGGGCATGTATTACTTCAGAGAATACAGTAACATACAAATCTCAAAATGTGTTTTAAAGTATTATTGAGTTTCCATGATTGCCTTTAAAGTGTAAAGGCAACTCTTTCAGTATCCTGTTGTTTAATATGTCCAGGATTCTGTCAAGCTTCTCAATTTCCACAGATCTTGCTGAAACTGAAGTAAATTAAAAGCACAAAGCACACATCATAATGCTTGTAATGAATGAGAGGTGAGAACTGGTGGCTCATTTAATGAGCACTTTTTAAAAATGTATCTTGCTAGAGCATATGAAAAATCTGTAGCATATTTCCAGGTTTAAGAAGCAGTGTATATTCTTGTAGTGAGAGATGCCATCATAATGCTTATACATATAGGGGTAGGATTAGGATATAAGTGTTCTCTTCACATATTTCAGTTCCTAACTTTATAGCTTTTATGCAAAGTACGCGCTGAATGAACCTTACCACATACACAGCATGAAAGGCATCATTAAATCAAGACAGGCTTTCACAACCCTGACTTACATCGTGCACCCCACCAGCCTAGCTTTGAAGAACCTTTTCTCATATGTTCATGAACTTAGCAGATTTACGTGACAGCTGTATCATTCTATTTTAAAACGTATTTCCAAAAGTGACATTAGATCAAGACCAAAAACCCTAATAAGAAGCCCACAGTGCTTCTTAGGTGGAAGTGGGCACCCAGCCAGTCAAGCATTGTTGATTTGGGAATGCCTTGTCTCAAAGGCAGACCACAGAAACAGAAAATTGCACAAGTGCATGTGTTTAGTGGAGGTCATGCCTTTTCTGAGAGGCTTCCTCATTACCCAGCTACTCCTTATGTCCAGAGAAAATGCATCCATAGCATCCATATGATTTAGTAAGTGTGTGCTCGCCATTCCAAACTTAACAGCACACAAGTTAGTTCAGTTAAAATTAGAGTTGAAATGGGTAGTGAATGTCTTGCTACTTTTTTTGGCATAGGTGGCCTGGAGGTTATAGCATATCTGTGTGCAGCAGCAAGAGGGGATCCATGAATGCCTGCTTTCAAGCGAAGTGTGACAGTTTAGGCTTGCTATGCTTGATGGCACGTATGAAAGTCCCTAATGATCTTCTCAATGAAATAAAGTGATCATTCTTTGCAGTAAAGGTACGGAGAAGTTATTTTAAAAATGCATAGTTTATTTTGTCAAAACCTCCACTAGCAAGCTAGTTCTTCTGGGAGCTGTGAATGTTGTTAAAAATATATATATTATAGCCTTTGTGATGACAGTTAAAAATTTATTACACGCAAAATACTTTATGACAACAATAAGCTACTGCAATTTAAGAAAAATGAAATGTTTTCCCTGGAGCCAGTTGGGCTTTCTTTGAACATAATAGGAAGTAGAACTGTTAAACAGTTTGGGTTGGAACTGTTGGTCCTGTTTGAATATTAGTGTTTCATACTTTCCAGAAATTAATGAATTTTGGTGACCTCATTTCTTATCACTTTTTTTTTTTTAATTTAAAGCTTAATATTAAAACATGTTAGTATTGGGAAAGTCATCTGCAGTTCCATAGTTTTTTGTATTAGTAATGAAACTAAGAGACCTGTACAGAGCAAATAATTGTGGTGGTAAGAGGATCCTGGATTCTCTAGCTTCCATCCCAGTTGAAAAGCAAGCTGACCTGTGCCATTGTCTTCTCTTTATCTTCTTTTGGAGAGGTGCATTAAGTCATAGAAGTCTGAGCAATCAAGCACAATGTAGCTACCATTTGTCGACTGGACGATTGTAATTTATCCTTCCTTAGGCATTAAGTAAAATGTATTACACAAACTTTGAATGCTGTTCCAGCACAAATATAGAAAGAAATCAAAGAGCAGGCCCACTGTTTTTGCAGAGGAAGCAAGAACTTTGCATCTTCTGGTCTTTTCTTCGTTTATGCAAGTGATGGCTGCAACAGGGAGCTAATAAAACTGCTGATCAAAGCACTGCGGGACCTGACCAGCAGCCTCATTGTAGCTACGCTGTGGACAAAATAGTAGAAATCACTTTATCAGAGATTTGAATGGATGAATTTTATATAGGGATTTGAATCAGTCATTGCTTCTGCTTTTACTTCTACGTGTATTTTAGGCTTAGTGGCTACACAAGAGGATAGAGTTGTAGAAGTTCTGAATTGCCCTTGACATTGGCCCTCCATGTGCTGTGGGAATGGACAATCCAGTTATAACATTTAACAGGGTACCTGTGCCGTGTGCTTTTTAAAACAGAGAAAATTGAATGTTCAGTGATGATCTGGGCCAGAAATTACTGTCCAAGTAAACTGAAATACTTATGAATGAAGCATAATAGATTTGTCAGGGCTATTACCTATTTCAGTGACTGTGAAAAAGGAGTGTTAAGGTGTGTCAGAAAGGAGTTGAGGCATGGGGCTTGTTTTCACTGAAACGCTAGGCAGAGAGGAAAACATGAAGGTAATTCTTTCTACTTCAGAGTCTGAAAATAAGAGTCTGGGAGCACAGACAGGAGTCAGCTTTTAGCTCCATTTCTCCCTAAAAAATTTGCACTCTCTTCAAAGAAATATATTTCATGTATTTATAAGATTGGAACTTGGGATTAAAATTGAAAGCCTGTAGTGAAACTCCCATTTGCAGAACTTTATCAATTACTTTTCTTTTCTTACAGCACTGCCTGCTTTTCCAGAGCAGCCCCCGACATGTCCTGTCCCTTTGCATCACAGACACATCAGACACAAATGTTAGCTGTGTTTTTGCTACACTATCCAGGGAAATTTTCAGGAAATTCTCCAATTTCAATAATTCTACTAA
Source organism: Cephalopterus ornatus (assembly GCA_013396775.1). Lineage (NCBI taxonomy): Eukaryota > Metazoa > Chordata > Aves > Passeriformes > Cotingidae > Cephalopterus > Cephalopterus ornatus. The sequence goes on from VZRE01008286.1 coordinate 293,174, forward strand.
TTATTTTGTATTTTTTTTAATTTAAAAACTATTTGGTCAAAATACGTGTGGTAAGTAGATCTTTTATTGGCTAAGTGCATACCTCCTCTCAAAACTAGCCACAGAAACAAAAATATAAATGTTTTATTTCATTCACATTTTTCTGTTCCATGGTTGCCTGCATTGACTGTCTCAGAGCACCCAGAGACTAGCAGTACAAGTGTAAATTGTCGTCTAAGTATTTTTCTTCTTCCTAACACTGGGAAAGGTTATGTCCTGAAATAACACGTTTAGCAAATGATGAGCCCTGTAAGACAGGACCAGGGCTTGAAGGATTGCAGACAAAATGTGCTCAGAGCTAGAAAGAGTTGCACAGATTGAGGACTAAACTCAAGTGCTGCCTGCCCGAGAGTTTTATATTGACACCTCTGTGACTAGAAAGAAGAATTTTGCAGCCAAATGCTCTGTTGATTTACATTTGTGGGAAATGCACTGATTTATGGAGGGTTGTGTAAAATAATCACAGTTTATTCTTGATTTAAAGACTTCAAACTGCAGTAAGGTACCTCAAGGACCCTTTCTAGTTTGCTCTGTATTTTGTCTTATATGACTTTGGTTACTCTAATATCTGTGTGCCTCAGTGTTTCTGATAAATCAGTCTTCTCAGCAACCTTGAGCAATGTGGGGTTGAAAGGTGAGAAATGTAAAGGTGTTCTAACTGTACAGTTAAGTATGTTCATAACAGAAGCATCAAAGGTTTCTAGCACCCCAGATATTAGAAATGGCCACCTGCATGCACATGAAAATCCAGCACAGTGTTGAGGGATCTTGGATTTGAAAATCTGATGCAACACAATTTGGGCAAAATCATGCAAAGTAACAGCAGCACAGAAGGGAATTGATCAATTTCTCTGAAACTGTTGGATTGCATATAACCCTTAGAAAATCTCTTTTTTCCTATTTCTGGGCAGAGGGGGGTTGTTTGGTTAATTGGTTGGTTTTTTGCGGGGGGGGTGATTTTTTTCTCATTTAGAATATGCAGTAAATATATTCTAACTACTTAGGAAATAGTTTTTGCTTTGATTCCTTCCTGTTTACCTTTCAGTGTGAATCATGCAACATGTATTCTATTTCCACTGGATCAAGTATGACTTTTTATTCATTTCATAGGTATATAGCTCCTCTGAAAACAATAAAGATATACAAGAGCAAAAAGGAGATGCTAGAGGGAAGGTTTAGTTCTTTAAATTATAAAGTAAATTGGCAGTGACTGCACACTGAGACACATCCCAGTCCCCATGTACTAATTGGATGACACGTAAGAACATTATGAGAAAAGTATATGAAACTCCAGGTCTTCCAGTTTAAGCGTCATCCTGGTTTTATACTGATATTAATGACCACAAGTTGGGTAGGGTTGTGGGGTTTTTTTTGCTTTTTCCCCCACTGTGGTGAAAGTAAGATGCCCAAAGGGAAGCAGAATTAATTAAAGTTTCTGATGAATATTGGACCACTACTGGCATTTGCCTCGGGATCAACAGGTAGGTTCTTAACTTTGTGAGGAAAAACATTATTGAAGAAGGTTGCTTTCCTTGTGCAGATCAAGTTGTGCTTTTAAAAAATAAAAGAAGTCAGCTGGTGGTCTTGCTTTTAATTATCGAAGCTGTGAGAATTCGAATGACATATTTGCCTCATTTACTTAGAAGATATTCTTGTATTTATTAAATCATTTGAAGAACATCTGTAACACTTTGATAAGATTTTCTTTCTCATCATGGGAAGCGGGCTGCATTTCAATACTAGGAAATACTAATATTACCAACTGTTTCCTAGTCCATTTATAGGGGAACAGTAATATGTAGAAGTAAAATTCACCAGAATTAAAAAATGTTTCATTTCTTAACACTATTGGACATAAGTAGTAGTCTAATAATGGGAGTAAAGAAGCCAGTCATAACTGTAAATTAATATTTAGTGTTTTCTTCTGTCACTGCTAGATTACAAGTTACCTGTTTCTTACCATTTTCTACACAAGATCTCCCTTACAAAAGCAAAAGCCTGTAGTGTCTTCTCCAGCAACAGTACAGTTTTGATGCCAAGGAAGAAGTAGAGCATTTTTAACACCAGCTGTTAAATTTAAAAAAAAAATATCTGCTGGTATAGTGCTGTCTTTTCATACTGTTCATGGGTCACATAAAAATATTTCAACATGAATAGAAACAGCCAGTGTGCATTAGATAAATTAAAAGTCATTATAAATCAACTCAAAATTTTATCTCACTGAAGCTTTAAGGCATTACTGTACTGTGAATACCTTCTTTAGGCATAGAGGACAAAGGTCCAGTGTCTCCAGTTGTTTTCACATGTGACTGAAGCTTAAAAATCAAAGTTCGCAGTAGCCAGACAAAGTCACAAAGTCCATAATATCAGACAGAACAGGTGAAAATGTGTATGCTTCTGTTTACTGTAGGAATCTAGAAGTTAAACTAGAATTTCTGATGAGATTTTACATGAAGTCTGCTTCTTAAAATCTCACTTGAAAATGTTGAATCATATATTACATAATATTTTGCTCAGAAAGGTATATGTGGCATAATAATTTAAGCAGGAATTTAGTTATTAAAACATGTGTAAGCATGTGCAAAGCTGTATATGCCTATACATATACATGTATATGTGCATGCAAATATCAATATTACCTCTGTGTATTATAACTTATTTAGTTATCTGTGGTTGTATGTTCACAGATATAATTACCTGCAAATACCTATGGTCTTTCTCACTTCACAAAACATATTAATTACAAAAAAATCTATTTCCCTTTGTTTCAGAGGCAATTTTAAGAAGCTTTAATGTAAATTACTGAATACCTTAGTTCCTCCTTAATTTTAGTCAGGGGTTTGTGTGTCTCCTGAATTGTTATAAAATATATATAGTTATGAACTATTTTTCTTCATATTAACATTTTATCTTTAAAAAAACAAAACTAGCATGTGTACTGTAAATGAACTTAATATATTGTGATTTTTGTCAGCCTTTCATTATGCTTTTTCAAATTATATGATTGATGTCTAATTGATTAACCGGTTAAATACTACTATTTCAACAGCTGAAATCAAATCACCTGAAAGTTAAAAGGTCATATTAGTGCTGTATCTCTAAAGGCTACAGAAGAAAGTCAGCAATGAAACCCCTGCAGTCAGTTAGAGAAGGGGCAGGGCCAATGTGTTGTTGATAGACGAAAGGCACTGCTGGACACTTTGTCTCCATAAAACATTAAAATATTTCAAGAGCTGCTTTATGCTATGGGTAATCCATAGCATAGCAGTGAATACTCATATATTCACTATTTTATTTCTCAGACTTTTAAATCAGCAGTGCCCTACCCACGTTATTGTTGCTGGGATTTTTTTCATTTTACCAACTCCCAGTTCTTTCTGTATCTCATCCTCTTCCCGAAGATGTTGATTTTCATCTTTTCCTTTTTATGTATTTATTTGTGCTGCTTCATTGTCCACCAGTGAAAAACCTGCCGTGCTAGGCATCATATAAACTGGAGTTTTAAAAAACTGCGTCTGCTCCAGATATGCCGATTTCTTCTCAGTCACCTCTCCCAGGTTGCTCTATTTCTTGCCATCAGAACACTTGGCCATGACCTGATAATTTTCCACTTACATTTCTTTTTTGCTCCTTTTCTCTCATGTGTCTCTCTTCTAATCTGTCCAATTCTTCTATCAAAAGCAATGTCACATACCACAGTGCTATAAAAACATAACCGTTCTCCTAAATCTTTGAAACAACTTTCTCTATAATTCCATGTGCTACACAAGCTGCTGCTCCTCACACAGACCACTCTATAAGTCTTTTGCCTTCATTTTCCCCTCTATACCTCAGTCCATTTCAGTTTTTTACCTTTTTGCTTGTAGTGTCTTCTTGCAACAGCCTGCTGTGATCATACCCCAAAAAAGGGGTTCATAAAAAGAATGATTCCCTAAAGGGTGCTAATGGGAATACTTTGTGGCTTTTCTCTTTGACTGTTAGCTGCTACAGCCTTCGGACTGCAAATTTATTCCAGGCTGGATTTCTTTGCCTTCCATTTAGGTTTAGCTATCAAAATGCTATCAATTGTTAGGCAATTGCAATACCGTGTAGCAATTTAATAAACAATATGTGAGTGGAAAATATAATATTCACTTCTGAGGAACCCTGTGCTGCTCCTGTAACTTAAAACTCCTTATACCAGTGAGCCAATGTTTTCCATGGGTAGGAAGGACCCTGTGCATGTGCACACCAACTACAAGAGGTTTCTGTGGCACTGGATCCACAGTTGAAAACACAATAGATCATACTCTTGATTTTGTGTAGGTTGTTTTACATAACTATTGTAGGAATATTAGACCTTTACAGGATATGCCTAGCATCAGTCACATGCTTGTTTTTTCATTCTCTCAAAAGAAGTTTTGTTGTTGGTTTTAAATACTGCTCTTCCTACTAGAACTGTCACTGCAACTAGCTGTATCTTTGGTTACAGGAAGGTCAAAGAAATGTTATTGACTCAGATGGATGTCTAAGGCTTGTAATTGTATGCAATACTGTCTGTCATACTCTATACATTCCCACCATCCTTGAATCAGTTT